>JBBGZY010000998.1:3050000-3102634 GCA_037952925.1 Lithobates clamitans | reverse complement strand
CCACCCTTCCCTCCACCCCAGCAGAGGCTGATGAGGAGCAAGCTGGGTCTTTCCATCCTGGATGAACCGGATATGACCATCTGGAGTCAGGTAAATTATTTTAACAAATATTTACTGTACTAATATTAATGATGTTAACTGGATGTTATAATTGTCTCAAATAATTTAGCACTCCAAATTGTGTATACATATCAAATGATAGTAGTGACTAAATATGTTTGGCACCTGCTTGAAATAATTAGGGTGTCTGATTAGACTCTTTTATTAAAGAGATGTATTCACATTGAATTTGCTAGTCATGAGAAGCAAACTGTGTGTCATTGATGAACCCAAAAAAAGAAACTAAAACTATTGTCCTTTTTTTATACACAGGATGAGTCCATCCAGGAGGAATGTGGGGAAAGTGGCAGGCAGGAGGAGACCGGGCCCATGGACAGCCTGGAGGAGGCCGGATTCACCATCATCCTGGAGGAGGCTGGGCCCAGTGTCAGGCAGGAGGTGGCTGCTCCCAGTGAGGTGGCTGGGCCAAGTGAGGTGGCTGGGCCAAGTGAGGTGGCTGGGCCAAGTGAGGTGGCTGGGCCCAGTAGGAGCCTCACCCAATCCCAAGTGCCTCCCCTCCACCTTCCCAAAAAAAGGGCCAGGAAGGGGATGGTCACACAGGACGCGTCCCTGCGCCTCATGCAACAGGCCACCCGTTTTTTAACAAGCCCCCCCGAAGCGGAAGAAGCCTATGGCTGCTACTTAGCCAGCAGGCTTCTTCAGATGGATTGGGAGCAGCGCCTCATTTGTGAGCGCCTATTTGGGGAAACAATCCATAAGGGGCTGCAGGGCACGCTAACCAAAAACACCCAACTACATGAGGCAGCCCCCCCCCCTCTCCTCCTCCTCCTCCTCCTCCTCCTCCTCCTGCCACAACTGAAACACCAGAGCCACAGCCTCAAAAGAAGGCTACAGGGAAGGCTACAGGGAAGGCTGCAGGGAAGGCTGCAGGGAAGGCTGCAGGGCAGCGTGGAGGAAAGGCTGCAGGGAAGAGAAGAAAGTGATGACCTGGGTTCAGTCTGGTCTGACAGAAGACGCAGGCTGTTGTAGGACCACAGTCTGGGGACATCTAGATCATCTGCTGGTGCTGTTGATCTCTGGGATTCTTGGACCAGATTGTGCTCCCTCTTATATGGACTCCTCAAGATCCCAATTTTCTTGTACACCGACTTTTTCCAGCGTTGACTTCCTCTTTATTTTATTTTGACCATGAATAAATGGATCTTTTTTGAGTTTAGCAAAAGACTTTATGTGTTTTCTTTTAAATCATTGATTTTACACACAATGTTAAATTAACAAGGGACAACAATCTCATTGAGTTTTAAAAAAACACACCAAAAATACATTACTAATGTTAAGAATGTTCAAGTGGTAAGTCTTGAAAAAAAAAATATACATAAACAAAAACGGTGCTTTGGGTTAACTTTATCTAAAAATTAAAAAATAATCACTAGAAAAAAAATAAAAAAGAATAATGGGTTCTTTGTGGTAACTTTACAAACCTAAAAAAAAAAAAAAAAAATAAGGGAAAAAGTATTATTAGTATGGAAACATTGTTTATAAAAAGCATACTATATCATTCATGAGATCAAAGAGAAAAAGAATTCAGAAATCAGTTTGGGAGAACTCTGATTATGAACAGCAAAACACCTTCGTTCTTTAGAGCATTCGTAAAGAAGAAATAAAATGCGCTGCATTCAACGATCACAGATTTTGCAGCGTGATGAATGTGCTACCTACAATACGAACACTAGTTTTACTAGACCGAGTGCTTCCGTTTAGTTTTTGCTTATGAGCATGCGTCGTTTTTTTGTCCGTAGGACTAGCATACAGACGAGCGGACTTCGGGGTCCGTCGTAGTTACGACGTAAAGATTTGAAGCATGTTTCAAATCTAAAGTACGTCGGATTTGAGGCTAAAAAAGTACGTTGAAAGTCCGAAGAAGCCCACACACGATCGGATTACCAGCCAGCTTTAGTCCGTCAGCGTCCGTTGGACTTTTGTAGACGAAAAGTCCGACCGTGTGTACGCGGCATTACAGCTGTAAATGCAGCAAAATGTGGTTCTACAAAGTATTGACTAAAGGGGACTGTATACAAATGCCCACCAGACTTTTCAGATATTTGTTTGTAAAAAAAATGTGAAAACCATTTATCGTTTTCCTTCCACTTCACAATTATGTGCCACTTTGTGTTGGTCTATCACATAAAATCCCAATAAAATACATTTACGTATTTGGTTTCAATATGACAAAATGTGGAAAATGTCAATGGGGTATGAATACTTTTTCTAGGGACTGTATATCATTTATGAAATATATATGATTTTTCCTGAGAGTTAGACATCCAAACTACAT
Organism: Lithobates clamitans; assembly: GCA_037952925.1. Classification (NCBI taxonomy): domain Eukaryota; kingdom Metazoa; phylum Chordata; class Amphibia; order Anura; family Ranidae; genus Lithobates; species Lithobates clamitans. The sequence continues at coordinate 3,100,239 of JBBGZY010000998.1, read as the reverse complement.
CTGGTGTCTGGTAGCCTGGCCAGTATACATCGTCTTAGTATCTATTCTGGATGTGCCCATTATTGTATCACAATTTGCCCTTTGCTGTTCTAAGCGGCGTAATTTTAAGTGTTAAATTTTCTCAGCAAACATTTCTTCTCCAAGACGGCAAATGAGACAGAGCTGCTGCGGCATTCTGTTTAAACACAGATATAAAGCAAACAGGACTGAAATGTGGGTTTGTATGCAGGTCTCTGTCTGCAATATCAGTCCTGAACTAAATGTGTCTGCCAGGTTGCCTCCAGGGAAGTGGGTGTCCATTTATTTTGCTCTTCCTATTTTGCTCTGCCTAAAAGAACATTTGACCTCTTTAGGACTGGCTGAAAAATATTTCAAATGTAACTCATCCGGTACTAAAAATTCTGGACAGGGTGGTAAATTGCTAAGTGACTTCACCTAACTGCAAAACCAATACATGCTGTTAAGTGGATGGATAGGTCAGTTAGGAATGTGGTGGAAGGGGCGGGTGACTGGGAGAGGAAATGTCCCTTGGCTTGACCATACTGCAAGGCTCAGAGAGGTTGTAAATTTGTTGAACTAAACACAGATCTGCTGTGCTGGGGAATGTCCAGTCTTGTTTTCTACAATGCTGGAAGCATAAACTATAAAGATTACCGCTATACCTCCTTAGATACCATGTTTTTTTCTCTCTCCCATTAAATGAATCTGTTATTATTATTATTATTATTATAATACAGGATTTATATAGCGCGAACAGTGTTTACAGTGCTTTGCAATATAAAAATAAACAGTACAATTACAATATAATACAAGAGGGCTAGGAGGGACCTCCTCATAAGAACTTATCATCTAATTGGGTGGGACAAGTGGTACAAAAGGTAATAACTGTGAGGGGTGAGCTAATGAAAGAAATCTAAGTTCAGTTGTTAGGTGGAGGTGGAATAGGCTTCCTTGAGGAGTTGAGTTTTCAGGGATCATCTAAAAGTACATATAGTAGGATATAGCTGGACAAATTGAGGTAGAGAGTTCCAGAGGATAGGAGAGAGGTTCTAAAGAAGTCCTAGAGGTGAGCAAGAAGGAAACAAGGAGGTCTTGGGAGGAGCAGAGAGGACAGTTTGAGTGTTGTTTTGTGACAAGATTGGTTATGTAGCTCAGAGGAGAGCTGTGTATGGATTTGTATGTTGTTGTTAATATTTTGAATTTATTTTATTGGGAAATCGGAAGCCAGTGGAGGCATTGGTAGAGAGGGGCGGCAGACACTAAACGGTTGGTAAGGTAGATGGGTCTGGCAGCAGAATGGATGATAGACTAAAGGGGGATAGCCTGCGCAGAGGTAGACCTATGAGAATGAAGTTGCAATACTCAAGGTGAGAGATAACAATGGAGTAAATGAGTAGCTTGGTAATTTGATTTCATCGTTAAAAAAGGAACGTGTTTTAAAGAGGTTATGGAGGTGAAGTCTACAAGATTTGGACAGTGATTGGATTTGGGTATGAAAGAACAGGTCAGAGTCTAGGATTATACCTAGTACCCTGGCATTAGGGGACTGACTGATAGTTGTATTATTGATCTTTATGGAAAAGTCATTCACATAGGTGTAAGTGGAATGCTTCACTATTTTTCACTAGTATAGTTTCTATGTAGTCCTACAAGCAAAAGTCCGACTGTAAGGGCTCAAGAAGGTTGTTGACAGCGAGGTAGGTTATGTAAAAAGGAAAATATACCATTAAAATTGGATTTAAAAAAAAGACAAATTTTAGTCTCACACCTTTCTATCTCATTATACAGTAGTCCTGTATCCTTGCATATTATATTTTTTTCTTTGGAAAATCCTTCTAATTTCCTGTCTCTCAGCAAAACTGCTGCATCGTGCTCCTAAACCCCAGTGCTCTGTTCTATTATAGCCTGGTAACAGCCACACCCCTAATCAAGTGTCCTCACACAGAGAAGGGAAGAGATGTGTCGGAATAGTTCTGTTACTGGCTGCTGATTACTAAGTGCAGGTTGTCTAATTCTGGTGCCTACTGCACAGTTATGTCTAAACACACTGAGCGACGGTTTTAGCAGGAAAGTGCATATAAAAGAATCAAATTGGAGGTTGTTAGAATAATGTCTATATGCATATTTGTTACCTTGACTTCAAATGGACTTGAGGTTACAAAAATGGAGCTGACACCGAAGAATTCCATTCAAGTAACAGGCTTCAGAGGGCACTCCTGACCTTTAAGCAGAGCTTAACCTTTTTGCTTCCTTTTTTCACAAATGCTCTAAAATTGTAAGTTAACCATTTCCTGTCTGCCCACAGTACATTTACTGCAGTCAGGCGGCTAGACACAGCAGATTGTGACTATTAGTCCCCGGCCGCTGAAAATGGTCACGGGATCACATGATCACAATGTCAACGAGGCTGTTATCTCTGATCACTAACCCCAGAGTAGTAAAGTGTCACTATGGTGACACTAAACTACTTTGATGAAAGACACGCCAAATCGCATGCCAAATCGGCGGCTATTGCCGGCAATGGCACCATCCGCATCCTGTACTACTTTTGGAGACTTGGGGGGAAATTTGAATAGACATCTGTGCAAGAAACTGTGCAGTGTGCACAAGGCCTTAAAAGTAGTATTTTTGACACCCAGTGTGCATGAGGCCTTACCTGTGCAATACAAACTGTGTCAAGAATCCTACCCTGAGGTAAAATGTAAGCCCACCTGAACCTCTGTGGGTCCCTGATAACCTCAGGGGGTAACTGGGTCATGCATGTATATGCATGATACAGGAATACAGCAGATGCTGCTGATCATCATAAACAGTCTCTGCCCCAACACCTCAGAGCCAATGAATACCCAGCTGAATAGCAGTCATGTGACTTTATTTAAAAATTGGCCACAAATTGTACTTACAAATGGTTTCCTTTTACTTTTATGAATGTTGCCTGCTTGACAAATCTATTCTTCTACTTCTACTACTGGTGTTTTCTGCACGTTTTTTTGCAAAACAAGCAACAAGTAAATATTCACTTTGAAAAAGGTATATTTATATTGCAAAGTAAATAGTAAATAAGGTCAACCTTTGGTTACCCAATCATATGCAATGGAATTTTTTTTTTAAATGGATTTTACCAGCACACATAATTGGTTAATTTAAATAAACACAACTTAATATTATTCACTAGGTTCAGTAACCCTGGGTTCACACTAGTGCGATGCGGGAAGCAGCACGATTCCAGCGCCGGTTCCCGCATTGCTCCTCTCCCACAGGCAATTCACACTGCCTTGTGCGAACTGCTGCGGGTGTCAATAATAAAGTTAATGACACCCCGAGTTTAGTTCACAGATCACAGTGCGAACTGTGAACTCGCACAGGAATGGGATCGCATAGGTGTGAGCAGTCATGTGATCTGATTCTAGAGCGGGGAAAAACAAGTCCCTGCACTATTTTCTGTGCAAATCCAATACAACTGTATGGCTGAACTTGCATTGCTCAGACATCGCATGTGATCGGCACCTGCGGTGCAGGTGCGAATCACATGCGATCTTTGAGATCGCGCTAGTGTGAACCCAGGCTTAACATTCTTTGGGTACCTGGTCACTGGTCACTGCTGGTTCAGCAGGGTGTGGCAGTACCTGCTTGACAGAAGTTGATTGATTAACTTCTGTCAAAGGGACATCAGTGGCTGAAGCCACTCAGATGCAGCTGCTGATCAGTGTATTTTGACAGTGGTGGGCGGCGCTGTCTGAATTCAATGTCCTGGTGGGAGGGGGTTCTCTATTAAACCCATTTGCGTGGATGGAGGAATTAATTTTTTTTTCAGCCCACTGGCTAAACTGAAAAAAAAAAAAAAAAATTCCACAATGGTGGAGAAGGATCTGAATGTTCTGGTAGATCATAAGCTTAAAGCGGAGTTCCACCCAGAAATGGAACTTCAGTGGATCGGATCTCCCCCCCCTCGGTGCCACATTTAGACACCTTTCAGGTGGGAGGGGGGAGCGGATACCTATCAAATGCAGGTGTCTGCCCCCACTTCCGGGGAAAGATAGCCGCAATCTGTGTGGTGAACTACGCAATGTCTGGTCCCTCCTCCCCCCGCTGCCTTCTGGGAGACACACAGGTCCCAGAAGACAGCAGGGACCATTCAGAGAGCGCAGTGCAACTCGTGCATGCGCAGTAGGAAACAGGCTGTGAAGCCACAAGGCTTCACTTTCTGTTTCCCTTAGTAAGGATGCTGGCACCTGCACCCGGAGCAGAGGGACAGGTTGGCTTCGGGGGCCAACATTGCGGGCTCCCTGGACAGGTAAGTGTCCTTATATTAAAAGTCAGCAGCTACAGTATTTGTACTTGCTTCAGAGCATGCGTTGTTTTTGGTGCGTCGGAACAGCATACAGACGATCGGTTTTTCCAATAGTAATTTGTTCAGTCGGAAAAATATAGAACATGTTTTCTATCTAAGTCCGTCTGAATTTTCGACAGAAAAAGTCTGTTGGGGCATACACACGGTCAGAATATACAATGAAAAGCTCCCATCGGACTCTTTCTGTCGGAAATTCCGCTCGTGTGTACGCGGCATAAGAGCTGTGAAAATGTGGAATAGACTTCCTCAAGAGCTGGCTCTGTGTAGCTCAGTAGATTGCTTTAAAAAAGGGCTGGGTTCTTTTCTAAGACCCCTTACACACTGAGGCGGTTTACAGGCGCTACAGCGATAAAAATAGCGCCTGCTTAGCGCCTGTAAAGAGCCTCTCCTGTCTCTCCAGTGTGAAAGCCCGAGGGTGCGGTGCGCTTGCAGAATGGTAAAATAAGTCCTGTAAGCAGCATCCTTGGAGCAGTGAAGGAGCGGTGTATACACATTGAACTGAATGGGCACTGCTGCTGAACTGCCGGCAAAGCGCCGCTGCAGCGGTGCTTTGTGGGTCGTTTTAACCCTTTTTCAGCCGCTAGCGGGGGTTAAAACCCCCGCAAAAACGACAGTAAAGCGCCGCTAAAAATATCGGTGCTTTACCGCTGACAGCGCCGACACCCCAGTGTGAGAGGGGACTAAATGTACTAACATTTACAGGTAAAGTTGATCCAGGGAATATCCGATTGTCTCTTGGGGGATGAGGAGGGAATTTTTTCCCCTGCTGGAGCAAATTGGACCATGCTTTGTTGTGTTTTTTCTGCCTTCCTCTGGATCAACTGTGGGTATGGGATTGTATATATAGGATTGTATATATCTTTTATTTATTTTATTTTTTTTTCCCTTTTATTGGCTGAACTAGATGGACTTGTGTCCTTTTTTCAACCACACTAACTATGTAACTATGTACGGCCATTTTTGGTATTGAAGTGAACATCAGGATGACAGCCACAGAGCCTGTAACTTTAAAAACAAATCAGCAATGACAACTCTCACATTTCCATCTTCGCTGATTCACTTTAAGCAGTTAAGGCTTTAAGGAGATTTTATATGAACTACACATTAGGGACCAATTTGATATCATTAAATCAAAATAAGAGAGGAAAAAGCGCCACACCAGAGTGTCAGAGTCCCTGGAGATTTATATATGAAGTGTAGTTAAACAGCTGTGGACAAGAGAATACAAATGCTGATTAGTACAGACTTTAGACTACAGACTATATTTGTGGCTCGAGGATTCAGATCATGTAGAATAAACACTTTTACAAACAAAAGATTATTCCTGCAGTCTCCGCTTTACCTGAATACTTCATTAGCAATCCAAGTTTTTGTACCTGCACAAGTTTGAATGTTAAATCCCATTAATATTTTTTTTATATAAATACAAACATGGAGGATTCCATAAATGTAAATTTTTTTTTGCTTAAGGGCCCATTTACATTAGTGCAGTGCGTTAACAAGCATTATGTCACTCAGTGAAAACCACTGCAAGGCTTAAAGAAGCCTGTTGAAAATACAGTAATATACTGTCATTGCACTGAAACATCCAAAGAATCAAACATGCTACAAACTTTTTACTGCACCGCGCTATTGGCATGCTGCCATTCATTGCAGTACGCTGCATTAAGGAAATCCCTTGAAAGTAATAGACTGCCATCACATTAAAACATCCAATTTTTAATTCAACACACCATGGGGTGTTTCCATGTGTTGCAGCATACTGCAATACAGGTGCATTGCTTTGGGTGATGTTCAAAAATGAACACATGTGCATTGCCGCTTATTCCCACAGTGCATAACTGTAAATGGACCCTAATGAAGCCACAGCACAAAGTCCTCTCCTTTGGCAACCAGCTGCACAGAGGTCTGACACTCCCTTCTGCTGAGTCACTACTACAGTGCTGCAATCAGAAGGAAGGGTGAGCATTGTTGATGGTAGCACTGCAGGCAGGGCTGCTGTTAGAAATCACAGTGACCTGTACAGCCTACCTGACGGAGACCTCCAACATTTGAATGAGCCCTTATATTTTCTTTAATTATTAGGAGTCTAAATTGACCCCTAACTTCGGACTTTTGAGACCGGGAAAGGAAACGAGGATATCAATTCTTCTCTCTGCAGCCTCGGTTGTACTGGACAGTGAGTGAATAGGAAGTGTTTAGAAATGAGCTGCTTTCTGTTCATTCACAGACGGAAGCATAATAAACACAGTTCACTATGCTTCAGTAATGAATGGACACAGGAGCGATCTGTACTGATCATCACTGTGTTCATTAAGGAAAGGAAGGGCCAGTAATTAGGACATATTTACCGGTCTCCCACTCTCCATACTGAAAGCGATCCTCCCGTGTGCCTGCAGCAGCTGTCGGTGAGACAGAAGAAGAGGGAAACCGGCAGAGCTGGGGGGGGCACAAAGGGGGGCCCATACAGTAAGGGGTTAAGGGCACAGATACATGAATGAATCGCTTTGCAGCACAGCCAGAGGGAGGGTGAGGAGGAGAAGCTGGCAGTGCTGCAGAGGGAACCGCAAGAGGAGCAACAAGGCAATAGAGTCTTAGAATGCCCAAGCCCCCCTTTTTGAACTGATTGGGCTTGGGCCGGTACAAGAGGGCCAGGTGTACTGCCTTATCAGGGGCCCTGACTGCAGGGATAGCTCAGCAAGGGGCCAGACCTCTGCACAGAGACAGTTTCTCTTGTCCAGAGATCAGCAGTCTATATCTGCAGATTTTTGTTGGAGGAAAGAACTTTAAGCAGAGGCTGGAGCTGCATAAAGCACAACAGTGGTGATCTTATCTCTCTGTCACTCTGCTTTCTCCTCCTATGGGCATGTGTCTTGTCAGCACATGGACTGATTATCATCTTGGGCTGCTTCTTCCTCTCTCACTTTAGTTCTGATGTAGAGAGACAGCAAGAGGCTGATATAATGTCAATTTCAGTGTTTATTAATTATTACAGAGTTGCGTTGTATTTTTTTATACCTGCCTAGAGTTCAGCATTAATAAGGCCCTGTATGCAAAATATAACACCCTGTGAATTCAGGTCTTGCTGTGGATTGATTCAACTGAGGCCTGCAAGATGTAACTGAAGGCTGAACAATGCTTCTGTGTGTAGCACAGATCGCAGGCTGGTCTTGCTGTCTTGGCCAGGGTTCTATTCTATATTGGATGCACGGCAGCCAGGCACACAGCAGTTTCCCAGTCTCTCAATACAATAACCAGGCAGTGAATGACTTTTTGTAGTTTAATGCTGGTTAAACTTACTTAGGGTGCATGGTGATACTTCAAATTTAGTGCAAGGTACAACAGAGGACACTCTTTGTTTATAATTAACTCTTCGGGTTAAAACCCCTCTTATGACTAGTGGTAGGTGAACATACAGCCCAGGAAAACTCCAATGCATGAGCAGACCTGAGCCAGCAAATCTGGGACAGTCTCTCCAAAGGGTTAACAAAGACAATTGCTAGGATCTCACTCTCTTTCTCTCTCTCAGGTGTTTACTCACTGTGCCCTGTGTACTTGAGTGTTTTTTCTGTAGTACCAGGCAGCTTCTGTACTGTGAGCCCCCATGCAAGATCCTCAATGAACTTCTAGCAACTGCTCCCAGCAACTCTAGACATGGGTCCCTGAGTCACCCCTTAAGCTGAGACCCTGACAGCCTCTTGAAACTACAGCTGAATGACTCAGAGGGCCACAGCTCTCCAAGCTGGGTCTTCTCTATCAGGACAAGGACTCCCACTGTTCCAGGCCCCAGCCAATTGATACACATCTCAGCCCCCTACTGGTCATTCTTTTTTTCCCAGGGATTGACTGAGGCTGTATGAATATGCAGGGTCTGCCTCTTCTGACCCACTAAAGTTCTAGGACTCACTAGAAACCAGGAGGAAGCAGTTGGGCCTGCAACCATAGGAACCCAGAACAGCTAAAAGCAATCAAGCTGTGCACCACTGGCTACAGAGGAGCCAAAAACTACATTTTGCATTAATCCTACTAGCAACCTAACTAGAAGGGTGCTACACGTGTTGTTAACCTAAAAACATGTTACATACAGTAGAGGGGTTTTTCATGATATGGAGTAATAAATATAGAAAAAAAATATATCAAGTGTCATGTAAATATTGTATATTTTATTTATTATGTAGTGATTCAGAACAGCTGTAGGTAAATTAAGTAATGTCATTAACATTCTGCTATCCTGAAACACCAATGGAACTACTGCGGGTACATTGAGTGAAGTCTCCCATTGTCCCATAAACAAACAGAGAGCCAGACTGCCACCATCCTGTGCCTTGGTAGGGGATTAATAGCCTTCAGTGTGCATCTACAGTACATGTGCTTTTTGCCTACTGCTCTTCAGCCATAAAGAGTCACCCAAGCTACTATTTAATTTTTTGGGAAAAAACTACCCAACAACACTCAAACAACCAAATGGACTGGAACAGAGTCTGGAAACAGAGGAGAAAGATCTCACTGTTGGTTTATCGAAGACATATAGAGACACATAATAGCCTTAAGTGTCCATATAACATTTTCCTGAATACTTTACCCAATCAGCCTAATTTTTTCTCTGATTGGACAAGGTGGAGCTTGTGATATTACTGCCCCTCCTCTGCACCTCATCCAATTAGAGAATGCCGTTCAATGAAAAGGTACAAAGCATTTTGTGAATGATTGCAGTGAAGAGCAAGCAGCCCCCTGTGGTCAGAAGCCATTTCGGAACAGGACCTGGAAGATCGCTGCTATCACTGTATTAGCTCCGACTGTGATTATCAGCTTCCCCAGCTGTCTCACAGGTATAAGATATGCATACTTGCATTGATCCAAGATGGACCAATATAACTATGCAATTAAGATCATACCTGGAGCTCAGTTATATTCAGAAAGCCACTTCAGGGAACTGTGGAAGTGTGAGTAGACCCTTAAAGTCCTAAATCTACAACACCCTGCACACTCCACACAACAATATAACATATCTTGTGGGTACAAAGGTGAATTGAAAGATGTGCTGTCAAAACAGAAATCCAAATAGTATTGTATCAGCACGCCATGGTTATGGATGCAAACAGGACTTGTATTTGTCCCTTCAACACAGACTTGTTTTGAGGCTGCTCAGCACCTCTTCCTACTACTACATGAAGAAGAGGTCTCTCAAATGTTGTACTTACTCATTAATGCCCTGTTTTCATTTTTAACCGCAGCGTCCTCTTCATAGATCAAGGTTTTCTTTACTTATTCATCTGTAATGTAGCACCCACTGTGTACAGTAAGTACATTTAGTTGCACTCCTCTTGTAGTCAGAGGTGCTATGGTTAATTTGTCAGAGTTAGTTGGCAGAGCTCTGAGGGCTAAGTCTCTGTCACCTTCCCCTGGCTTCTAGAACTGCTAAATAATTCTAGAACTTAGAGGGCGGAGGGGCAGAGATGAGGCCTGAATATTTATGGTGTCTTCTCCAATCCCTGGATGAGGATGTCCCAGAAGGTGGAGCGATAGTCTATAAGTATTCTGGAGCATGATCATGTGGGAGCAGTTTCCAGGGTCCAGTCGCCTGGAGGGGACCCCTAGGCTCTGCCCCTGGGCAAAAGGAAAAAGCCAGAAAGAACCAGAGAGGAAGAGAAAGAGAGAGAAGCAGAGGAAGCCTCATACCCTTTCAGCCTCAGCTAAGCCACCCTGGGAGCTAATGGAACCTGTCCAGCAGGAGACCTGTTCAGCAGTCACCACATTAGCTACAGGTTCTTTCAAATGGAAAGAGAGTATCTTCAACCACTACACCCCAGAGACTATAGATCATAAGCAGCCAGATGTAATACCCAGCTAGCTATTCACAAAGGAACGGCTTAGAGACAGTTGAAGCCAGCATAGCTACCCTACACCTCTGATTGGGGATTCTAAAGAAGAAGCCAGGTGCCCTGGCATTTTTTCAACAGAAGGAAAGGACATGCATTTAGTGTTAAAAATGCATCCTCTTATTTATTTGAGCTGATCCGTTATCCCACAGGAGGACAGCCGTGTGATTTTTGGTAACAGAGACTGTTTCAAGTCCTCAAATTGCATTCAACTACAGTTCAGGGCATCCCATAACTTCCAATCCCTACCCAAGTTCATCCCCTAATAAATCAAAAACAAAGCAAAACACCTTGGACTGTTTTTTTAACTATTGAGTGAATGCCCTTACGGGGGTAACGCTACACTTGTAGGGAGGGAGAAGTAATTTGAGAAGGAAAGAGTAGATGAGATTGATGGGAATCTGTTTGGATCTTCACATCAGGCTGCAAAAATATTGTTCACCACAGGCCTTTCCAATTACACCCCAGCAAAAATAAAATTGGCAGTTTTTAGTAGAGGCCAATATTTATCTTCAGATGGAGCTGGTGAAGGCAGGAGCTTCAGCTATCTCAAGTCTTATGTCTGCTAATTTAACAATTCCTATTAGTTTGTCCTTCCTTTACTCTGTGTCATACTGGAAATTCGGGCTGATGTATAGTACATGTAATTGGCAGTATTCTCTGCTCACACACCAGAAAAGACGCTGTTCTGAGTGACATAATATCATTAAATGGAGTTCCGGAGCACACAAAGTGCTTGTTTGTATTAATATTCAAAAAGCTACATCATTTGCTTTGTTTGCAGGTAAACACTTTCTCTATGCTGCCAAGGTCTGTACGGCTGTGAAAATATCAAATGTTCAAACAAAGATATGAGGCAAACAGTATTGGAAATAATGACTGTAAATATTGTGTAACAGCCTACATTGAGGACATGTTGCCCTAGTTAACCCTTTACAGTTCAGTCAGTCTAACCCTTTCAATTCACTGTAATGATTGTTGAACATAGCTCATTGGAGCAGATGGAGGCGAATGGTGGATTAGTGATGAACCCGCTGACTTTGCAGTGCTGGAGCTCTGTGATAAATTTATTTTCTAATAAATAATGTTTATTAGAATTATCAGAAATAACACAAAAGTACAAAGCAGTACAACGTCAATTTCTTGGTTCATCTTGGCATATAGTAATGGTTACAGAAAAATGTCAGCAAATAACAAGCAGCCTATAAGTAACTTCTCCTATTATTTAGTCATGTAGCAGAGCTGTCGGCGACATAAAACCTAAACACTTTAGGAATGAGCTCTGCGATAAATTTCAACCAGAAGCTCAGTTTATGTGGAATTTGTATGCTATTTCTTTAAGCATGCTACTTTTACTGAGTTAATCTGCTGCCAAGAAAAAAATTATCACATGTACGTATGTAGGTAACTTAGGCCACAGTCACACCTGCAAATGGGCCCAATTATACAGTATAACCCAGCAGGGGTTTCCAGTGATAAACTACGGGAGGCAGCCCTATTGAAAGGTATGGGAGGCTGCTGGCTCCTGAAGCTAACCATGGCTGCTTGCATTTAATCACTTGAGAGAAATTGCTTCTGGACACAAACATTCTGCGTCTGTGCCTGCGTGGGTTTCCTCTGAGTACTCTGGTTTCCTCCCACACTCCAAAGACATGCTGGTAGGTTAATTGGCTCCTGTCTAAATTGGCCCTAGTATGTACAGTATATGTATGGATGTGAGTTTGGGACCTCATATTGTAAGCTTCTTGAGGACAGGGACTGATGTGAACCTACAATGTAAAGTTCTGGGTAAATTGATGATGCTATATAAATACCTGTAATAAATAAATAAATAGATTTAAAATGGCAGCAGGGGCTGGGCCGTCGGAAGGAGCGACGTGCTGACATCACTGCGCTGTTCAAAGTCCTGACAGGATGGGCTTTTGTATTGTAGCCGGCCGGCTTACTTTTTTTTATTGGAAGAACCTTACTTATATGTAAGTGTTACTGTTTTTTATTTAATAAATACCAGTCAGTTTTTACCTATGGCGATCCTTTCCTTTCTTTTGGGCTGTACGAATACCTATGTCGAGTGAGGACCTTGGATTGCCATTGTTCCTGTGACTCATAGGCGTGCGCACAGGGTGTGCTGGATGTGCCCAGGCACACCCTAATCACCCCGTGCACATTAGTGTTATCGCTCTGCATAGCAGCAGAAACAGGGGAAAGATCTCCCTCTTACTGGCTCTGCCATAAGAGCAGTGTTTATGCTCTTCTCTTTCACTGTGCCGGCAGGGAGATCAATGTGCCAGGGTCACATATATGTAGACACCCGCACACGCATGTGTGTTTGAGCTTAAGGGTGCACACCCTAATGCAATAGGCTGCACACACCTATGCTGTGACTACACAAGAGTATCCACTGGATAGTGGTATGTGGAGGTGGTAGTGGATCGATGCGCCATTTGGTTGCCATTTCCAGAGAAAAAGGACCTGGCTGGGTGTTAGCCACAAGTGAACTAGCTTGTGCAAGCTGGTAAGTGTACACTTCAGGTGGTGGTGGATTCACACTTTATTTAATAATACAGTCACACGAGGAGCACTATATTGAGTGTTCCTATACACTTTTATTGGAGGACTCTTTTGCTTTCTTTATTACTCACCTATTTTGGGAGTTGTTGCTACACACTTTTATTAGTGTCACTGTGGTAACTTTGACACACATTGTCACTCATGTGTCACTTACACTATTGTCACTTTATATTTAGAGTGCAGCTCCTATTATTTGTGTATATTTCACATTTGAGTTGTGGCCACAATAGGGATTGAGATACAGCGCAGTTTTTCTTTTGCAAATCTACTCATTATCATCTGCAGCACTGAGCTTTTAATGTGACCTTTTGTAAAATAAATTTAGCCCAATAATTAGCCCTAATTCATTTGAACTTCTTCATCATCTTCCTACCTTTATTACTTGTTAATTTTCTGTTTGTTTTTTTTTTAAGTTTATATGGAGTCATATGGAGTTATATGGAGTTTCTAAATTTCCATTCATTTGTGTAGCACTGGGATGGTCTCTTTAAATCTTGCTCAGCAATGGTAAGAAAGACATTTTTTTTTCTCGTCTCTCCTGTGATGGACAGCTGTAGGGAGAGAGGAGGTTGCCCTGATTGTCTGTTGCTCCAGCTAAAGAAGATCCACCCCTAGCATCTCTGGGGCAGGAGGAATTCTGATTGGCTGACTGGACCAGGCTGGTTTCTGATTTGCTGCAGGGAGAAGGGTAGAAGACCCTACTGGAATTCGAGAAGAGTCCCAAGGGACCAGAAGTAAAGCTAGTGGCCAGGGATGAGTGAAGAAGTGAGCCCCTGTGTTGCTGGGGCAGCTGTGGGTATTCCCGAGGTAGTCTGGTTACAGACTGGCACACGTTACTGGGAACTGCTGCTGCTGCCTTGATCATTGCTGTGTGCAGCCTGGGCTGAACGTATCAGGAGCTCAGTGCTGCTGCTGTTACTGTTGCTGTCTTGTGAGCAGTGTTCTGTGAAAGACAAAGAGCAGAAGCCCTGCATAGGGGAGGAGAGAGCTGCTGTCATAGAGAGAGCAGAAGAGACCAGCAAGTATGTTTTGCCAGGGCCACATGGCTACAGAATGAGCCTGTTGAAAGCTGCCCTGCTGAAAGACTGTCTGCTTGTCTGGAGAAAGCTACAAGGGATTCTGCTGCTGAGAGCCATGTGTTTGTTATATAGCTGCTGTAGTTTGTGATTAGTACTACTGTTCTAGAAACTGTGTTATTAAGTACTCCTGTTGTTCCAGTGCTCCTGCTATTCCAATGTCTCTGCTCTCTAGAGTGTCTTGAAGTTCAGAGCATACTAATGTTCTCGTCCACTACTTCCTATAGGTGCTTCAGAATTTGCCCACGTTGGACAGGTAGGCCCATAGGCCCATGGGATTCACAATTCAGGGGCTGCAATCTTGTCCTATTCCCTGACCACCCTTAGTTAGAGAGTAATCCCAGACTGGATGGTAACCAGAAAATTCCCACCATAATCCCAGATTGATGAAAGACCTCTTTGCCACCTTGTTTGTAATACAGCTGTTGTTGTTAAATGTTGCTGCCAGAGGGGACTGGTACTTTTACCTACCCTGGGATTACAAACACTCCCAATGGGAGGTAAGTGTACCACCATAAGGGCCCCAAGTTCAGCAGGGCTATATTAAGTATCCCACTGGCCAGTGGTAGACTGGCTCTATGATTCAATTGTTAAAATACACTGTTCTTGATTTTGTCTATATTTCTGTTGTTACTGATGGGTCCCATGTAAATCTGTATGGGTACTACTGTTATTTGTTGTTCCTTTTCTTTCCAGGACTTTGCATGTTAACAAAGTATATTTAAAACACAGTACAGGTGCGTCAGTACTCTCTGGCTCAGGTAAGGGCAGGTCGTCACTGGTGCAGGACAGAGGGACCCGATACAATCTGGCGACTCCTTTGAGGGTAGTACTACATTTGTTTTTGGAGCACCAAATTTAAAAAAATGCTTTGTATCAAAAAAGAGGACAATTGTAGGATAAATGTCCACGTTCAATTAGCTTTAAACTACTTTAGTGCCAAAGAGGAACTTTTATTATGATAAATGTTATCGAAAGTCTTGCTCTGTTTTAGTGCTGTCATTATGACTAAAACACACCTGTTCACCAAAATCATATCTTTCCCATCCCATTCTATCGACCTCAGATCAAATGGTGGCAGCCTTAAATCAAGTGGGCCACAGAGTTAGTTCTGCACCCGGCATCAGTCTAGCCACTGTGCTTGCAATTTAGGCTGAATGGGGATGGGGGTGTGCACTTTGGCATCTTTACCTTGTGTTTCAGAGAACCTTGTCCTAACACTGCTTAGATTGTAAGCTTCTCTGGGGTAATGTCTAATGTTATTTTTTCTGTGACCTCTAGAAGGGTTTGTTAATAAAGCATAAATAAACCCAAGGATAAAAATGTACTATATTACAGGTTACTTATCTTTATATGTGGTGTTGCATTAGTTTCAGCTAAGAGCGGTTTCAGCAAGTACAACAAATATCCATCAGTGTTGCCAGGAATTATGTGTTCTTAACATATCCTGTGAGCTGCAGTGAAAGCAAAAATGCTATAATTCTTATGTAAATGTCTGATCTCATTAGTTACTATTTAATAGAGGAGACTAAGGGCAAGCACATTAGATTTCCAGCCTGGGTGGCTGGCAAGCATGGCTTCCACCATACATACAATGTAGTGGATGTACACCCAATAACAGGAAGTGTGTTATTCACAGGATTACCAGGTGAAAATAAAGGTAATCTAAAAACTGGTAAGGTTAAAATATTTCAATTTTACTCTAAATTGCACCTGTACTTCATTACATTGAATAGCTGGTCTAGAACAAGCATGAAGCTTTTGATTTGCTTACTTGTTCTGGGTCATCAACACAAAAAGTACTGAAGACCATTAGATGTACATGTCAGCCAGACCACAAATATTTTGAGAAGAGGAGTCTGCAGTCTACAACTTACCACCACATAAAAACTAAAGTACACAGCAAAACCACTCTGTTATTTTTTTTTTTATTTGGAAAATTGAGGGGCCAACAGTATTTAGTTTTGTGGTTCCATGGAATCCTCCCTCCCTTTTATTTATATGGTATGAATTTAAGGATTCAATTTAAGGATTCCAACACCACTGTATTCGTTCATTTTACCAGGAGATCGCCTATTCATTGCCATATCCTTGCCAGTCAGAAGAGCTGGAGCTGTTAAGAGCTGGAGGGAAAAACTGGAGCTCTCCCCTCCTTTAGTATTCTTTAATTGGGTGTAATTCCACTCACAAGATGAGTGAACAACAGGTTTGTGGACACACTGGACACTCAGAAGGTTTTACATTGTTAAGGCTTAAGTCACATGGCTGGGTCCTCTTTTATGTATTAATCTGTTTTAAAGTTATTATGTGTTTAGTCATTTCATCTATTATTGATTTGGTTTGAGTAAAGGACAGTGGCCATAAAAAAAGCCAATTTCCATCATTATTATTTAAAAGGATTTTGTCCCTAAAATCAATATTGGAAATAAATTCTCCACTGCAAAGAAAACATGAAATGCAGCTCACCTCTCTTGCTGACCATGTTTTGGATCACAAAAAGTTGCTGCTGAAAATCTTGCAGAATACTACATTTCTGGTATTTTCTGATACCTGCCATATGCTGTGGTTCCTCCTGCCAAACCGTACTACACAACAGGATACAAGACTAATATAGGGAGCAAGTCCAGTGGGATGCAAGGAATCTGACATTTGTGGAATTGTGAGATTTTGCAAGATCCTTATTGGGAACTTTCCTATCACTACAGGAGCAATAGGCAGCATAAGAAGTAGAAGTAGTGAGTATTCTCTTTTTGTGTTGTAGTATTTTCTGTATTTTCAACATTTATTTTGTGATAGAATTGCTTTAAGTATTGTTTAACAATGTCAATGGTCCTGGTGTGGGGATGGGGGGAGATTTGGCTTCTGCAACCCCTTGTTCATATTACAGTACTGCAGCCCAGTGCATTTAATAAAATAAATGGTCCTGGTGCTTTTTGTCTCTAGTTTACACTTCCACATGGCATAAATTTGAATGACAATATGCCAAATTACACACAGAGTAAATCTTAGCACATTAGAAATGACATCTACCAAGAAAGCCCTACCCTAGCAACTGGTCTTCTTCCTGCTGCTAACCAAAGCATAAAACACGTCTTCAAAAAACCTGGATTGATGTGGAGAGCTTGATCGGAGAAGTTAAAAAGCACCTTGATCTCTACGACCTTTTCATTGCTCACTACAAAGACAAAGACTGCAGAACAGTCTGAAATGAGAGCTTTGAAGCTGTGACACTAGGATGGTCCCAAATGATTGCCAATTAGAAATAACTAAAGTGTCTTTAAAATATGTGTAACTGTAGCTTCATGGGTGACTGTGCAGAGTAGTAGGAGTGTGTGTGTAGTGTGTCATCAGCTTCACAGAAATGAGTGTGCAAGGATATGCAAGTATAAGTGTGCAGTGGGGTATGCATACCCACAGGTGTGACAGATGCTAGTGCATGCATAGATGCATTTATTTCTAATTAATTAAAAAAAGAAGACAGACATCAAAACTGGAAAAATCACATTCTACTAATGCATGATTTATCTATATAAAATATTTAGGTTCTATTTAAATATAAAGTGAGTATATGCAAAAACAGGAAAAAAATCAACTGCTTAAAGTGCTTGTAAACCCCTTTAAAAAAAAACAACACCTGCAAGACAAAGGCATAATGAGCTAGCATGCATAGCATACTAACTCATTATGAATTACTTACCTTAGATCGAAGCCCCTTCAGCGGTCCTCATTCACCGATCTGGCCGGCGACATTGCTCCCGGAGTTAATTCCGGGTATCGAGGGCTCCAGCGCTGTGATTAGCCGGAGCCGCAATGATGTCACACGCTTCAGTGCGCATGTGCCGATGACGTTGGGACATGCAAATACAGGGGATATAACCGTTTAGGTTTAGGAGATATCCAGGGTAGCTATGGGTAAGTGAGTTATTTTGCCAGAGTCCCATGGGGAGATTTCCCTTCACTTTTTGTCCCATAGCCAAAACAGATATGTGACACAAAATCTCTGGTAGTCACTAGGATCACCAGAACTAGTGTCCTTACTGGAAGATTTTCCCTCTGTTCCTGTTCTGTTGACTGCTCAAAATGTGGGATTTTTCCCCACGGTGATGCTGATCCTTTGGTCACCAGGACAAAAAGGCGAATCTCCCTAATAGGACACCTGTCTTGTCACAGACAGGACAGGTGTCCTAATCCCTCGACATTCTATCTAAAATAAAATGTAACAAAATGTTTTGACTTCAGTTATACTTTAAGGTTAGTTTAGGATACATTTAGGATTGGTGTGCCCCAACAGTTTTTTTTTTTTGCCATCTGTGTCCCATGGGGGAAGATTTCCCTTCATTTTCTATCCCATAGCCAAAACAGGAAGTGTGCAGAAATAACTTCAAATTGAGGGAAATCCCTGGTAGTCGCTAAGATCATCAGAACTAGTGCCCTCACTGAATGACTGTCCCTCTATTCACTTGTTCTGTTGACTGCTCATAATTTGGGATTTTCTCTCATTTTCAATGATCATGGTCACCAAGACAAAAAGGTGAAACTCTCCATCGGGGTTAAGACAGGAATAAAAACTTGACAAGTGTTTTAATCCCTCTCCATATAAAATACACACAAATGCAAAATAGTTTAGGATACATTTAGGATTGGTGTGCCCTGACAGTTTTTTGCCATCTGTGTTTCAAAGGGGAGATTTCCCGTCACTTTCTGTCCTATTGCCAAAACAGGAAGTGAGCGGAAATACCTTCAAAGTGAGGGAATCCTAGGGTGTCCCCAAGTCATCAGAACTAGTGTCCCCATTGGAAGATTTATCCTCTATTATTGTTCTGGTGACAACGCAAAATTTGGGATTTCCCATATACCCCTTTCCCCCAACCAAGTTGTACCCCCCAATAAACAAAACAAAGTAAATGACTGTTCATTGTCTCTGCAAGATATATATGGTAGTCCGGCAGCGGGGTGATATGGTGGATGTTTGTTACTAGTGGCAACTACACCACTACACAAGCGACATTTACTGCCCAGTGCCCAGCATTCTTGGTTGTTAGGAAAGAGGCGGCTCCTGGCACCTAGAACTGTAAGTTGCTAGAATGGCTCCTGCTGGCTATGGTTCTAGGTTTCTAGGACACAGGAGCCGATGTCCCCTAGCATCCTTGGTTGCTAGGACACAGGCCGTCATTCAGGGCAACACATAAACATTAAATGTGTAATCAGTGGTTCGGGTGCCACTGACTACAAAGTGTTGATGTTTATGTTTCAAGCGTTAGCACAAACTTTTACATGCATACAGCTTTTTATGTGACCTTGGATGCTCCCTGTATCCATTTTTTACACTGTTGCATGCAGTGGTAAATTACACTGCCCAGAACAGCTGTGTGAATGGGAATAAACATATACAGTATCTCACAAAAGTGAGTACATCCCTCACATTTTTGTAAATATTTTATTATATCTTTTCATGTGACAACACTGAAGAAATTACACTTTGCAACAATGTAAAGTAGTGAGTGTACAGCTTGTAAAACAATGTAAATTTGCTGTCCCCTCAAAATAACTCAACACACAGCCTTTAATGTCTAAACCGCTGGCAACAAAAGTGAGTACACTCCTAAGTGAAAATGTCCAAAATGGGCCCAAAGTGGTAATATTTTGTGTAGCCACCGTTATTTTCCAGCACTGTCTTAACCCTCTTGGGCATGGAGTTCACCAGAGCTTCACAGGTTGCCACTGGAGTCCTCTTTCACGCCTCCATGGCGACATCACAGAGCTGGTGGATGTTAGAGACCTTGCGCTCCTCCCCCTAGGGTTTAGGTCTGGAGACATGCTTGGGCAGTCCATCACCTTTACCCTCAACTTCTTTAGCAAGGCAGTGGTCTTCTTGGAGTTGTGTTTGGGGTTGTTATCATGTTGGAATACTGCACTGCGGCCCAGTCTCTGAAGACAGGGCATCATGCTCGGCTTCATTATGTCACAGTACTGTGACACATGTTGGCATTCATGGTTCCCTCAATGAACTGTAGCTCCCCAGTGATGGCAGCAGTCATGCAGCCCCAGACCATGACACTCCCACCACCATGCTTGACTGTAGGCAAGACACACTGTATCTTTTTTTTTAAATTAACCTCTTCAGATCTGCCCTATTGCCAAATGACGGCAACAGCGCGGACCTACATTGCCGGGACTACGTCTATTGACGTCGTCCCGTGCACGAGCGGCCTGCGCGCCCCCTGCAGGGCGCGCGCGGCGCGCTCGGTGATTAGCGAGTCTATGAGACTCGCCTGATCACAGATCAGAGTAAGGTGTCGGTCCTGAAAACATATCTCCACTACAGAAAATGGGTGCCACCACAATCTTTTCCATTATTGATACATTCCAAATTCGGAGGAAAAACTTCACTCCACTACTCCTGCCCCCCCTCTCCCAGTCATGAGCCATTGTCTTAAAACACATTTGTTTACCCATGTTCCTCCTCTATGTAATTCTTCACTGCGAAAACCCAATCCTGGGGGTCTCTATCTCTCTCTTTCTTTCACTCTCTCTCTCTCTCTCTCTCTCTCTCTCTCTCTCTCTCTCTCTCTCTCTCTCTCTCTCTCTCTCTCTCTCTCTCTCTCTCTCTCGTGGATACATCCCTTACAATTTTATAAATATTTTATTATATCATTTCATGTGACAACACTAAAGAAATGACACTTTGCTGCAATGTAAAGTAGTGAGTGTGGGACTCGTGAGTATCGATGACGTCAGCACGTCGGACGACATGCAAACGTCATCGCTACTCATGAGTCCTGGAAGCGTGGGTGCTCATTTTTATGTTTATTCCGGCCGGTGTTATTTTACAAGTTTTCCTCGTGTATGTGAGGTATTTTTACAAATAAATCATTTGATCTTACCTTATGTGGAGCCTCTTTTATTTTTGAGTGGGACATTCCGGATATCTGGAGAGAGGGATCACCTACAGGACCACTGAGCTTTGTTTAGATTGTCATCCAAAGGCCCTGGCAGGGTAATCAGCCATAAGTGTTACTGGCCTTTTCAAAAGGTCTAGTACTGCTGGTAAGCAGGCAATCTTTCCATACTATCGGTGGTTGTGTCATATGTTGTCTGTCACACAGGGGTTTGGAGTGGACTGTATGTCACTGCGTTTAAAAACCACAAGTGTAATATTATTTGCAAGATCATATTACTGCTGTTTAATCACCATCCTGCTTAACCCACATCCTTTTCATTCAAGGGGACTATTATTTGTTTTGTTTGACGTTTATGTTGTGAAATTTTTTTATTAAGTGCGACTCTGTTCTATACAAATGCTGTTTATGTGGTATAGCACACATTAGATTCACAGCTGTCCTATATTGTTTAATTTATTTACTGATTCAATTAAGTATTTTTTTTATTACATATAATAACTCCTTATGGACAGCCTTCCCAGAAGAGTTGAAGCTGTTATAGCTGCAAAGGATGGGCCAACTCAATATTGAACCCGGACTAAGACTAAGGATGCTATTAAAGTTCGTGAGCGTGTAAAGGCAGGTGTCCCAATACTTTTGGCAATATAGTATGTACATATATATATATATCACATTTGTGTAAATATTTTATTATATCTTTTCATGTGACAATACTGAAGAAATTACACTTTGCTACAATGTGAAGTAGTGAGTGTACAGCTTGTAAAACAGTGTAAATTATCTGTCCCCTCAAAATAACTCAACACACAGCCATTAATGTCTAAACTGCTGCCAACAAAAGTGTGTACACCCCTAAGTGAAAATGTCCAAATTGGGCCCAAAGTGTCAATATTTTGTGTGGCCACCATTATTTTCCAGCACCGCCTTAACCTTCTTGGGCATGGAGTTCACCAGAGTTTCATAGTTTGCCACTGGAGTCCTCTTTCACTCCTCCATGACGACATTGCAGAGCTGGTGGATGTTAGAGACCTTGCGTTCCTCCACCTTCCATTAGAGGATGCCCCACAGATGCTCAAAAAGGTTTAGGTCTGGAGACATGCTTGGGAAGTCCATCACCTTTACCCTCAACTTCTTCAGCAAGGCAGTGGTCATCTTGGAGGTGTGTTTGGGGTCGTTATCATGTTGGAATACTACATTGCGGCCCAGTCTCTGAAGAGAGGGCATCATGCTCTGCTTCAGTATGTCACAGTACTATGACACATGTTGGCATTCATGGTTCCCTCAATGAACTGTAGCTCCCCAGTGATGGCAGCACTCATGCAGCCCTAGACCATGACACTCCCACCACCATGCTTGATTGACTGTAGGCAAGACACACTTGTCTTTGTACTCCTCACCTGGTTGCCACCACACACGCTTGACACCATCTGAACCAAATAAGTTTATCTTGGTCTCATCAGACCACAGGACATGGTTCCAGTAATCCATGTCCTTAGTCTGCTTGTCTTCAGCAAACTGTTTGCGGGCTATCTTGTGCATCATCATCATTCATCTTTAGAAGAGGCTTCGTTCTGGTAGGACAGCCATGCAGACCAATTTGATGCAGTGTACAGCGTATGGTCTGAGCACTGACAGGCTGACCCCCCCACCTCTTCAACCTCTGCAGCAATGCTGGCAGCACTCATACATCTATTTCCCAAAGACACCCTCTGGATATGACGCTGAGCATGTGCACTCAATCTCTTTGGTCGACCATGGCGACTCCTGTTCTGAATGGAACTGTCCTGTATGCAGGGCTGGACTGGGACAAAAATGTGGCCCTGGACTTCACCCAGACCGGCCCAGGACACAACACATCAGGGTACAGTGCACATCAGGGCATGGTACAGAGTCCAGCACATCAGGGCACAACACATAAGGGTACAGGGCACATCAGGGCACAACACATCAGGGTACAGGGCACAGCACATCAGGGTATAGCACATCAGGACATAGCACATCAGGGTACAGGACATCAGGGTACAGAGCCCGGCACATCAGAGTACAGGGCACATCAGGGCACAACACATTAGGGTACAGGGCACATCAGGGCACAACACATCAGGATACAGAGCACAGCATATCAGGGTATAGCACATCAGGACATAGCACATCAGGGTACAGGACATCAGGGTACAGAGCCCAGCACATCAGAGTACAGGGCACATCAGGGCACAACACATCAGGGTACAGGGCACATCAGGGCACAACACATCATGGTACAGGGCAAAGCACATCAGGGTATAGCACATCAGGACATAGCAGATCAGGGTACAGGACATCAGGGCACAGGTCACAGTACATCAGGGCACAGCACATCAGGGCACAAGACATTGAGGCACAGCACGCCGGGGCACAGGACATGAGGGCACAGGACATCGGGGCACAGCACATCAGGGCAAGGGGCACATCAGGGCACAGGGCACAGGACATCGGGGCACGGGACACATCAGGGCATAGGACATCGGGGCACAGCACATCAGGGCACGGGGCACATCAGGGCACAAAGCACATCAGGGCACATATCACATCAGGGCATGGGGCACATGAGGGCACATAGCATATCAGGGCACATCAGGGCACGGGGCACATGAAGGCACATAGCACATCAGGGCACATTGGGGCACATCAGGGCACATAGCACATCAGGGCACATCAGGGCACATAGCACATCAGGGCACATAGCACATCAGGACACATCGGGGCACATCAGGGCACATAGAACATCAGGGCACATCGGGGCACATCAGGGCACATAGCACATCAGGGCACATAGTACATCAGGGCACATCAGGGCACATCAGGGCACATAGCACATTAGGGCACGGGGCACATCAGGACACGGGGCACATCAGGGCACATCAGGGCACATAGAACATCGGGGCACATCAGGGCACAGGGCACATCAGGGAACATAGCACATCAGGGAACGGGATACATCAGGGCAAATAGCACATCAGGGCACATGGCACATCAGGGCACATAGCACATAAGGGCACATAGAACATCGGGGCACATCAGGGCACGGGCACATCAGGGCACATAGCACATCAGGGAATGGGATACATCAGGGCAAATAGCACATCAGGGCACATGGCACATCAGGGCACATAGCACATCAGGGCACATAGAACATCGGGGCACATCAGGGCATGGGGCACATCAGGGCACATAGCACATCAGGGAATGGGATACATCAGGGTAAATAGCACATCAGGGCACATAGCACATCAGGGCATGGGGCACATAGCACATCAGCGCACGGGGCACATCAGGGCACGGGGCACATAGCACATCAGGGCACGGGGCACATCAGGGCACATAGCACATCAGGGCACGGGGCACATCAGGGCACATAGCACATCAGGGCACGTGGCACATAGCACATCAGGGCACATCAGGGCACAGGGCACATAGCATATCAGGGCACATAGCATATCAGGGCACAGGGCACATCAGGGCACAGGGCACATAGCACATCAGGGCACGGGGCACATCAGGGCATAGGGCACATCAGGGCACGGGGCACATGGCGCATCAGGGCACATAGCACATCAGGGCACATCGAGGCACATCAGGGCACATAGCACATCAGGGCACATAGCACATCAGGGCACATCGGGGCACATAGGGGCACATCAGGGCACATAGCACATCAGGGCATATAGCACAATAGGGCACGGGGCACATCAGGGCACATAGGGGCACATCAGGGCACATGGCACATAAGGGCACATCAGGGGGCACATTATGGGGCACATTATGGGGTCGTTTACTAGCCTGGCCAGCATGCAGGAAGCGTCTGTCTGTAGTAAGTTCTCTCTCTCATGTCATGCAGCACTGCTCGCTCCCCGGCGGCCCCTCCTCTCTTCTCGTCTATCCCCATTGGCTCGTGACATCATATGGGATAGATGAGAAGAGAGGAGGGGCCGCTGGGGAGCGAGCAGTGCTGCATGACATGAGAGAGAACTTACTACAGACAGACACTTCCTGCGCTACTCTGCATTCTGGCTCTTGATCTACCCATCAGGCGCCAGCTGTCTGCGATTGACGGGTAGATCGCCCCGGACCTCCGAGGCAATAGGAGGCCGCTGAAACTGGCCCACTGAGCCATCGGCCCACCGGGAAACTCCCGGTAGTCCCGATGGCCAGTCCATCTCTGCCTGCATGGTCTTGGCCACCGAGCTGCAGCTCAGTTTCAGGGTCTTGGCAATCTTCTTATAGCCTAGATGCCATGTTGAACTTCCAGTGACCAGTATGAGAGAGTGAGAGCGATAACACCAAATTTAACACACCTGAGACCTTGTAACACTAACCAGTCACATGACACCAGGGAGGGAAAATGTCTAATTGGGCCCAATATTGACTTTTCACTTAGGGGTGTAACTCACTTTTGTTGCCAGCGGTTTAGACATTAATGGCTGTGTGTTAAGTTCTTTTGAGGGGACAGCAAATTTACACTGTTATACAAGCTGTACACTCACTACTTTACATTGTAGCAAAGTGTCATTTCTTCAGTGTTGTCACATGAAAAGATATAAAATATTTACAAAAATGTGAGGGGTGTACTCACTTTTGTGAGACACTGTATATATCTGTGATCAGCATAAATGAGTACACCCCTTTTGAAAAATAAGATTTTGATCAATATCTTAATGAACACAAGAACAATTTCCAAAATGTTGACAAAACTGAGTTTTATAGAACATTTGTTTAGCTCATTACATGAAAGTAAGGTTAATAATATAACTTGGTTTACAAAATCTTCAGTTTTACTCAAATTAGTTGATGCAAAAATGAATACACCCCACAAAAAAAAACTACTACATCTAGTATTTTGTTTGACCTCCATGATTTGTAAGGACAGCACCAAGTCTTCTAGGCATGGAATGAACAAGTTGGCGACATATTGCAACGTCTATCTTTTTCCATTCTTCAAGAATGACCTCTTTTAGAACCTGGATGCTGGATGGCTAGTGATGCACAACTTGTCTCTTCAGAATTCCCCATAGGTGTTTAATTGGGTTCAGATCAGATCAGTAGACACACTTGGCTACTCTATCACTTTCACTCTGTTCTTCTTCAGAAACAGTGGCCTTAGATGTGTGTTTTGGATCATTGGCATTTTGGAAAAGTGAATGATGACCAAGGGCATGGAGTGATGATAGCATCTTCTCTTTCAATATTGTTACGTACCTGTTGGATGAGCCTGACGTACAGTGGGAAGGCTTTCTCGTACAACCCCGGCTCAAGGGCCACCAGCGTTGCAACAGTGGCCACAAGAGCCTGGCGGTGTCTGGGTGCCTGGTTCGTCTTTAGTGTAGCAGATGTATCACCAGGATGGGCCAGTGGGTTGAATAGTAGGTGTTGTCAGTTCTGCTGGTGCAGCAGGAAACAGGACCAGGAAGCAGGCTGATAGGTGCAGAGCTGAGGAGACAGCCAAGCCGGGTTTGGTAACAGACGATCAGATGTAGGTATAGAGGACAGGCAGAGAATGGTCAGGATACGACAACAGGATATCAAGCAGTAGAGAGGTAATTGTAGTCAAAAAGGCAAGCCGGGGTTAGGGTAACAGAGAGCAACGTAGTCAGAGTGAGCCGGGTCAAACACAGGAATCAGAATGAGACTCTCAGGAACAGGTTTCACAGGTGCAAGCTGCAGATCAGACAGCAAAGTCTCTGTGCAGCTGAGGTGTTTAAATAAGGCAGTGATTGATACCAGTCACTGAATCTACTCTGTCCTATTTGTTAACCCTTGGGTGACCCCTGCGCCGGGTGGCAAATCTATGACAAATATAGAGCAGTACATCTGTGAAGTCATGATACCATCAATGAAATGCTCCTCCCTGTCACCAGCTGCACTTATGCAGCCCCACAGAAGGAAACTGCCACCACCATGTTTCAATGTAGGCACCGTGCATTTTTCTTTGTACTCCTCACCTTTGCCACACAGTTTTAAAGCCATTAATTCCAAAAACATTTATCTTGGTCTCATCACTCCAGAGCACAGAGTCCCAGTAGTCTTCTTCTTTCTCGGCTTCCTTCGTGTACAAAACCCAAGCTTGCCATTCCTCTGCACTGTAGTCCATATTGTGTCACAGGAAACAATCGCCCCAGTTTTGCTTTCTACTTCTTTAGCTAACTGCAGTAAACATGCATGGAGACTTTCTTCAACCATTCTCATCAGAAGACACTCATGTCGAGGTGATAACTTCCATGGACGGCCTGGACGTCTCTGTGAGATGGTTGCAGTTTCATCATTGTTAAATTTTTGTATCACTTTTGCTACAGTATTCTGACTTTGCTTATCTTCTTGTTGCCTGCACCTTTCTTGTGTAAAGAAATGATTTTCTTTCTCAGGCCTTGTGACATTTCTGTTCCATGTGGTGCCATTGCTGACAGCATGAAATGGGAGGAGTTTTCTTTGTTAAGTAACGCCCTTTTATATTCAACTGTCTGCTGGATGCCTGTTTAATGAATAATTAGACTCACCTGTAGTTAAATTCTTGTTAATTAGAATTCTGTTGTCTAAAATTTAGCTTTGCACCTAAGACTATTATTGGTGTATATTCATTTTTGCAACATGGTCTTGAATGAATTTGTTAGGAAAAATACCTTTTTTGTGTGTGCAAATTAACAAATCTTGGTTGCAATCAATGGCCTGCATTTGTGGGAGTATTTTGTAGCATAGTGTCCCATAGAAAAGAAAGGGCCTAAAATACATAAGCTCAAGTGATGAGCTGCACATCATGTCTCTGGGCTGTTTTATTGATAGTGGCAATGGTAGATCATGCCCAAAGAATGTGTTGGGGCAACCGCTTGTAGCCTCCACCAAGGGTGCATGTGACATGGTAACAATGTAGATCCTTTACAGCAGGGGTCTCAAACTGGCGGCCCTCCAGGTGTTGCGAAACTACAAGTCCCATCATGCCTCTCCCTGTGGGAGTCATGCGTGTAACTGTCAGTCTTGCAATGCCTCATGGGACTTGTAGTTTTGCAATAGCTGGAGGGCCGCCAGTTTGAGACCCTTGCTTTACAGGGACCCTCAATGGCATCATCATCATCAAGTATTGGTTAAATGTCCATTGCAGATTTAAAAATATTGATACGTTTTTGAAATTACATTAATATGTTCAAGCTTATATGAGAATTTACTGATTGGACTTCCGTATAATTTAGAATACATAATTGCTTTTGTAGGTTTTATGTTATGTCAGTATTTTATCAAAAGTGGAGTTTTCCTTTGCTAAACATTTTTAATAAAAATGAATGAAATAACCACAAATGTACCGTATTTAAAAGGATAAGTTACCCAGAGATTTTGCATTTTGCAAAATGTGCACAACAATTATTAATCTTGCTAATTCCTTTATTAACAGACAATCTGCATCTGCTAATCCTAGCACTGAGCAGGGTGTCATGTATCTGACTGTGGAGCCCGAGATGACGAGGGTGGCCTCTTGCACAATTCCCGTCCAAGCACCGCTGGTAGTGGAGACAGGGACTGCTAGGGCAGTGGAAGGATGCAGGTGCCTGGCAGCTGTAGGAGTGAGCTGTAGCTTCAAGACACAGGCGTCCTTCCAGTGGTGGGGTGGAGTCTGGCCACAAACCTTGTTCAGCGGAAACCAGGCGGACAGGTGCCTTTAATGTCGGGAATATGCAGAAGTCGGTAACCTGCTGGCGGTGGGGTACCAAATCAGGAGACAGAGACGTGGTCAGAAATCCAAGCCGGGGTCAGTAATATAAGCAAGAAGCAGATATAGAAGGCAGGGATGATCCCAGAGAGGTGTCAGAAGTAGCTGGGTCAGGAACAAGGTTAGCAGAGGTAGATTAGAATCAGGGACACAGGAACCAAATCTGAAGACAATCCAGCACTGAAGGCAAGCAGACTCTCAGTTTAAATAGGCTGCTGGGTGCCAGAATGTGTGGGTGCATGCACACGCTGAGGTGTACACACACATGCTCGCATCCTTGCTTGTCTGGATTCTATGCTTGCGACTCTGCACATGTGCATTAGAATTAGCACTTGCTGAATGAAAATTAGCAGCTGCTGAATAGGAATGAGCATTTACTGCATGGGAATGAGCAGCTGCTGCATGAGATCCCTGACACAGGGAAATGTAACAATGACATATAGGTATGTGTATAACTATCCACATGTCAGTGCAAAGCTTCTCCTGTTAAGCAAGTGGAAAGCAACTAAAACTTTATGAAGATGTTATATTTTTGCATGCAGAATTAATACAACTGAGCCATGTCAGAAGCGTTATGTCCAAAGGTATATTTGCATATATTTTGATATCACTCATCCAATATGACATCAGCTACTCATCCCTGTGCATAACAGAAATGTTAGCTTTCTTATCTTTGACACATCAGTCAAGCGTGAAGTTTACACCCCAAGTAGGACAGCAACCCACCAACTTTAAATGATGTCTTAGACGCTAGAACACCGGGCACTGCCATGACGACATGTACCAATGGTCAGTTTTTGGTTGGGTAAATACTAAGTTGGCCACAATTTTTTTGGTTACACTGAAGTGCATTATCATTAAAAATGAACAACACACTATGTTTTCTCATGCTGCTCCTTAGTTGTGAAATTTGAAATACGCAATCTGACCTAACAGTGATTCCTTACATAAAAAAGTATCCAGTTTCACTCTTTTAAAGCACCTATAAAATGTGCTTTGAAATATATTCAGATAATTAATTTCTCAGAACATTTTTCCTTTTTGTCCTAGGGAGAATAAAATATGATATTTGTAATTACAGATGAAGCCTGCCTGCTCTCTCCCTCTCAAATTGCCTCTGATGAGAATTATTTACATTGTATGGAGAAAATTGTTATGATTTTAAGATTGGCAGAAAAATAATACTCAGATTGAATATGGCTGGCTAAAATATAACATCTCCCTGTGTCTCTGAAAAAGGGCTAATGTGCATCAAATCTGTCAAAAAAAACCCAGTGAAAAGTGTGTCCTAAAATGTCCTATTTGCTGGCTAAAATAAGTTGACTTTATACCTCCATTATTGCCTACTCCCAAAAAAGGATTATGTAGTGATACAGTATACATTATCGTATATGATTATGTTCTAAAAATGTGTACAATTTATATTATTGATATGCACCTAAATACAATTTCCTTTATTGTTTCAGGCTAAAATAAGGTAACTCTCTGTCTCCAAATTTGTCTCACACCAATAGGAACGAGATTCTTTGTCTGAAGTCAGTACACTATTTATATCATATCACCACAAATATATAGTCTAAATTATTATTTAAAGTTAAATCTGCCTACTTGATCCCTCAGAAATAGGGCCTCTCAAGGCTAGTACTTAATTTTTTCCACATTCTGTGCGAAAAAAAATAATAATTGTAAAGTGCAATCCACTTGCTTTCTTTCTCTTTTTCTCACAAATAGTGAGTCTGGAAAGATTTAAAAAGGTGTGCATCTAATTTGTAAATTGTATCCTTCCGCATGATATGAGAAAAAAGGGCATTTTTTGAATATGCAGTCTGGTCATTCTCTTACTCATAAATTGCAGACTTGATAAAGAAGGCTTCAAAGTTATGTAGCTGTTTGGATGGCAGAGGCACCCATTGGTGTGTATATTGTAGTATGCCTAAAGATGGGTCAGAGTCATTGTAATATGAAAATCAGGTTATTTTATTTTACCAAAAAGATGTGACTCAAGGATGTTACTTCTTCAGTAACATTCAGTAAAGTTCATAACCATTCATAAAAAACATGAATTCATCTGATGAACAATCATAATATTTAGAGCTGCTGTGTTTGGAATATCTTACTCTATTACTATTACTAATATACTATTTTTTTGGACTCCTCTCTCCTTGGACCTCAATCAAACTGATTGCATGTTCTCCAGCTACTGTGTGAAAAATGTTGCTCTTGTTTCTAAACATGACATTGTAATTTTTCTCTTGTTCAGCATTACAAATGCTTTGACTCTACAATGCGGGTTTGTGGTTGTAAAAGTAAATTATTAGACATGTAAGTTATGTGATGCCAGAATACAGTGCCGTTGACGCTGTCCCTGAGGTTCATAACATTTTGTAATGACATGCAAGTGTGTGTTACCTCAACATTTCATATTTCTGATATGTGTCTGTGTTACCATGTACTTGTATTAAAACGTATCCTGTTCTTTTTGCATTGCTTCCTTTGTGTGAAATACCTGGTGATCCTACCAGACTGCTAATTTGTAGTCCTGTGAGCCTCCAGGTGATTGACCAAATCTGGTCTCCAAAATAGTGTATCTTTGCAAATGATCAGCTGCTAACGTTACGCATGTCTCATAACCATGCAAAATAGTTAAACCAAATTGTACACACGCTGCGCTTATCAAAATAAAAGGTAAGAAATTTCCACTAAAATATTAATAAAGTGATATTGTGCTTAACATACAAAATATATATACAAAATCTATTAATACTATACATTAATGTGCAATAAACTTCAGTGAATGAATAAATAGGTAAAAGTGCTCCAATCAGCCTGTGTATTGCAAATATTCCACAAAGCTTGTGCAATTTTCAAACATTAATAGATAATTCAAAACCAACATCGATGCGATTTAGTGTTGCATCCATGCATTTCAATGCTGCATCTATGCAATATGGTGTTAGTGCAATGTTTAAACAATCAAAAATTAAAAAATACAAAAAAAGCATCCATGCGATTTGGTGCTGCATCCATGTGATTCTATGCAATTCAGTGCTGTGTTGCTGTGCAATGATCAAATTAACAGTCCGATTTAGTGTTGCATCCATGCATTTCAGTGCTGCATCTATGCAATATGGTGTTAGTGCAATGTTCAAACAATAAAAAATTAAAAAATACAAAAAAACGCATCCATGCGATTTGGTGTTGCATCCCTGTGATTCTATGCAATTCAGTGCTGTGTTGCTGTGCAATGATCAAATTAACAGTCCACAGATCTTCCACAATCCATTCTTGTGTTATTGTGAACACAAACTAAAGTGCTAGGTGCTCATACAAGTGCTCCCCCCCCAGGTCACATGCCCTAAGGCGTTTGACCTTGCAAATAAGCTTGGTTAGAATGCGCCTTAGTAACAAGCCCCTAAAGGGCGCCACACTAAGCAGTAGAAACGAACGGGCAACAGCGGCCGGTATGGGGTGGGGTGCTAATCTTTCCCAACGGGTTGTGTGTATAACGTTCCATCTTGTTCCCTTCCCCTACGCGTGTTCAATACAAGGGGTATTTCGTATCTTCATCAGGGGGTGATTTGATTGGATGGTGAACCTGTCAATTAATATATCCTCTCCGCGGCCATTTTGTTGTGGCCTGCTGACACTCTAGTAAGCAATCAATGTGATTCTATGGTAGAAACGTCTATATGCAAAAATGTAGGGACCAAATATTCTTCCTCATGCTTATTAAGAAGACCTTTCTCCACCCCATAGAGTATAACCGATTTCAATTCCTGTTTATAAAGTTTCAAAGGATCTGATTTCAATATTTGGTAGGTACTTCTATCTTCTAGAATCCTTTCCATCTCCTTCTTATATTGTTCCAAGGATAATACCACTATACCACCTCCCTTATCCGCTGGGTGGATGACGATATCTTTTCTTTTTTCTAAGCTTCTAAGGCCTTTCTTTATATCCTTCTGTTCGAGAACCTTCTTAACCGGGAGTTGTTCCAAGTCGGTAGTGATCAATTTCTTAAAAAGATCAATGTATTTATTGTTTGCTATATGCGGGTTAAAAACAGAGTTGTTCCTTAATGATGTGAAGCAATTATCCATTGCCATTTTCTCCACTGGATTTTGGGCATAGTACTTCTTTATATTTAACTTTCGGACAAACTTTTGGATACCAATGTAAGTTTCACATTTATTCAAACATTTTTTTGGGGCAAATTTAATGTCCTGATCCAGGGTTAATGTTTCTTCTCTGGTGAAACTTAAATTATAGATACCCTCCCCTATTCTTGATCTTCGCGCCTTCTTCTCTTGCTTCCTTCGTCCGGCCCATCATCCCCTTTTCCTATATTTCTTCCAAGGGGTTGATAGCTGTTATGAACTGGTATTTGATATTGATCTACGGTGGTTCTGTCATACCTCACTCTCTGGGGCTTAGGTGAATGATACTGTCCCTCACCATAGGTTAGGTATACCTTTTTGTACTATAAAATATTTAACCAGTGTTTGCTAGCAATATACTGTTTTTATATTTTTTTTATTTTTTATTGTGGTTTTAAGTATATGTATTAAATTTTGATTATGTATGCTCATATAGACGAGTTATTATTCGTATGAGCTTTGGATTTTTATTTTTAATTTTTAACCTCTTACATGTAATCCTATATTTTATTGTCGTTTTGTAGATTTACCATGTTATATCTCTCACAGCAACTAGTTTACATAGGGGGTGCCGATCTAATCGTCCCACGTCCGTCCTGAGTAGTTTAACGTAGTGATATCATCGTTAAATGTTTTTTACTATATATATATATATATATATATATATATATATATATATATATATATATATCAGGCAAAATGGGGAATCCATGGCTATTATCTTTTGCCATTTGTATCCATCTATTTTTGCATATAGACGTTTCTTCCATAGAAACACATTGATTCCTTACTAGAGTGTCAGCAGGCCACAACTAAATGGCCGCGGAGAGGATATAATAATTGACAGGTTCACTGTCCAATCAAATCACTCCCTGATGAAGATACGAAATACCCCTTGTACGAACATGCGTAGAGGAAGGGGACAGGACGGAACGGTATGCATACAACCTGTTGGGACAGATTAGCACGCCACCCTATACCGGCCGCTGTTGCCCGTTCGTTTCTGCTGTTTTAGTGTGGCGCCCTTAAGCGCCTTGTTACTGTGAGTATCTATTGTGGGATTTGTTTATGATTTTAATAAATTTAGTACATACTGCACCATGAAGTCCTTTTTATGTTGATATATTGAGGTATAAACGAGACTGCTGTGAGGAACAGAGGCACCAGTGCAAATCTATCCAGGACCCTGCATATATCATCGAACCCATAGAGGTTCTAAGGCGCATTCTGACTAAGCTTAATTGCAAGGTCACGAGCCCTAAGGTGAGGGGCTATCACCTGGGGGGGAGCACTTGTATGAGCACACAGCACTTTAGTTTGTGTTCACAATAACACATGAATGGATTGCGGAAGATCTGCGGACTGTTCATTTGATCATTGCACAGCAACACAGCACTGAATTGCATAGAATCACATGGATGCAACACCAAATCACATGGATGTGTTTTTTTTTGTATTTTTTAATTTTTTATTGTTTGAACATTGCGCTAACACCATATTGCATAGATGCAGCACTGAAATGCATGGATACAACACTACATCGGAATGTTAATTTGATCATTGCACAGCAACACATCACTGAATTGCATAGAATCACATGGATGCAGCACCAAATCGCATGGATGCTTTTTTTGTATTTTTTAACTTTTTTTTTTTTTAACATTGCACTAACACCATATTGCATAGATGCAGCATTGAAATTCATGGATGCAACACTAAACTGCATGGATGTTTGTTTTAAATTATCTATAAATGTTTGAAAATTGCACAAGCTTTGTGGAATATTTGCAATACACAGGCTGATTGGAGCACTTTTACCTATTTATTCATTCACTGAAGTTTATTGCACATTAATGTATAGTATTGATAGATTTTGTATATATTTTGTATGTTAAGCACAATATCACTTTATTAATATTTTAGTGGAAATTTTTTACCTTTTATTTTGATAAGCGCAGCGTGTGCACAATTTGAATCCTACCAGACCCCTTGCTTTTCCTATTTCAAACTGCACATGCTGTGGCATAGAAGCACATCCATCCCAGTGCCGTCAGTTTCCTACTTTGCATTTTACTTGGGAGCACATCCTGCTGTACTCCAGTGACCAGACTTGTGCTGGCACCCCCTCCATACAGCTCTGCCCTGATAAGATCAGTGTAATGCTGTTTCTCTGCCTCCTCCTGACATATCCCCTGCACCCTCCACCCCCACCTCTTTAAGTCCCTTATGCAGCTGAGAACAGAGGTCCTGTGATCATTTATAGAAAGAAAAAGTTATTCCGAATATATATACTGTATGTTTCTCTTTCAGCCACCCTAAAATGGCCTCTACCCACTGAACCATAATACATTTTTTTTCCTTTGGCACATGTCCTCCTTATCAGTGTCTGGCTCCCAGTGCCATTTATTTGTCAATTCTTTGACTTTTAGCTTAGAATATTGGCATTACTGAAAGTGAACATTTTTCTCCCATTGATTTCACTGAGGTGTGCACTCACAACTTTTTTCTTTTTTTGGCAGGTAGTGATTTTAGAAATCTAACAGAGAAGTCTGCAGTGCCTAAAATAGATGATAAAATTTGTTCCAAGGGAACACATATATAAACATGGCTGAGTTTAACTCTGATGAGCAGACAGACAGTCACATTCTGTTTTATGTTTAGATACTGGGGAAGAAATCATTTAGGACAAAAAGATCTAAAGGGTGCCTCAACACCATAGGGGTGGACTAGCATGTTCCATGCAGTCCAGTGATGCATCCCTCCACCTTGTGGTTATTCCAAATATTTTTTATAAAAGTGTACATGAAGCAAATCTAAAAGTCACAGTGAAAAAGTCAATAACACAGCATGAAAGCAAATGAAAAACAAGCCGTTCTGTACACTGTGACTTCTTTTAAATGATTTTCTTTCGGAATGAGCTATTTTCTCTGACAAAAAAACTAAAAAAAAAGGAATGAGTTGGAGATAATCTTGTTACCTTCTTCAAAGTAACATAAAGATGATGATGATGATGTAATGTCAGCAACTGAGTGGGGAGTAGAGATGGGCGGAACACCCCCCCAGTTTGGTTCGCAGCAGAACTCCTGAACAGGTGAAAAGTCCTAACCTAAATTGTGAACCCCATTGAAGTCTATGGGAGCCAAACATCAAAAATCAAAAGTGCCAATTTTGAAGACTTAAATGCAAGTAATTGGCCATAAAGGGGGTATAAGGGTCCAGGTACTGCTCTGGGGGATATGTACAGTGCCTTGCAATTGGCATTTTTCGTGTTTTGTTGCCTCACAACCTGGAATTAACATAGATTGTTTGAGGTTTTGCATCATTTAATTTACAGAACATGCCCACAACTTTGAAAATGTTTTTTTTTTTATTGTGAAGCAAACAACAAATAGGACAACATAACAGAAAAAGTCAATGTGCATAACTGTTCACCCCCCTAAAGTCAATATTTTGTAGAGCCACATTTTGCGGCTATCACAGCTTCAAGTCGCTTTGGATAAGTCTCTTTGAGCTTGCCACATCTTACCACTGGGATTTTTGCCCATTCCTCCTCGCAAAACTGCTCCAGCTCCTTCAAGTTGGATGGTTTGCGCTTTTGAACAGTAATCTTTAAGTCTGACCACAGATTTTTTATTGGATTGAGGTCTGGGCTTTGACTAGGCCATTCCAACACATTTACATGTTTACCTTTAAATCACTCACGTGTTGCTTTAGCAGTGTGTTTGGGGTCATTGTCCTGCTGAAGGGTGAACCTCTGTCCAAGCCTCAAATCACACACAGAGTGGTACAGGTTTTGCTCAAGAATATCCCTATATTTAGCAACATCCATCTTTCCCTCAACTCTGACCAGTTTCCCAGTCCCGACCGCTGAAAAACATCACCACAGCATGATGCTGCCATCACCATGTTTCACTGTGGGGATGGTGTTCTTTGGGTGATATGATGTGTCGGGTTTGCGTCAGACGTTTTCTTTGGTGGCCGAAAAGTTCAATTTTAGTCTCATCAGACCAGAGCACCTTCCTCCATACATTTTGGGAGTCTTCCGCATGCCTTTTTGCAAACTCAAAACGTGCCATGTTGTTTTTTGCTGAAACTAATGGCTTTCTTCTGGCCACTCTGCAAAAAGCCCAACTCTATGGAGCGTACGGCTTATTGTCGTCCTATGTACAGATACTCCAATCTCTTCTTTTTTGTGTGTGTGCTGCCGTCTCTTGGCAGGTTTGCTGTTGTGCCATGTTCTTTTCATTTGGTTATGTTAGATTTGATGGTGCTCCTAGGGATCATCAAAGATTTGGATATTTTTTTATAACCTAACCATGACTTGTACTTCTCAACAACATTGTCCCTTACTTGTTTGGAGAGTTCCTTGGTCTTCGTGGCAGTGTTTGGTTAGTGGTGCCTCTTGCTTAGGTGTTGCAGCCTCTGGGGCCTTTCAAAAAGGTGTGTATTTGTAATGACAGATCATGTGACACTTGGATTGCACACTGGTGGACATTTTTTCACTAATTACGTGACTTCTGAAGGTAATTGGTTGCATTGGTTGGGAGCTTTTTATGGGCTTCATAACAAAGGGGGTGAATACATACGCACATGCCAATTATCAGTTTTTTATTCCTGAAAAATAGTTTTATGTAAATATTTTTCTAATTTTATTTCACCAACTTAGACTATTATGTTCTGATCCATCACATATAATGCAGATTAAAAAAAAAATCGAACTAAAGGCTGTAATGTAACAAAATAGGTAAAAAAGCAAAAGGGGGTGAATACTTTTGCAAGACACTGTATCAATGGAATTTAAAAAAAAAAAAGATTGTTTTTTTGAGGAGCAGTGATTATAATGATGCTTAAAGTGTAACAATAAAAAGCAAAACATTCATTTAAATATAGTGCCTGAGGGGGTTTCCTTAGCCTGCCTGTAAAGTGGTGCATCTGTAGCACATAAAGGAACATGCTGCAGCATGTAACTTGCACCTGAAAATAAAATGCTGCTGCCATAAAACAGAAATGAAAGGCGCTTGAGGGCTGGCTGCCTACTGCAGGCTAAGCCGTTAGACAGTTCTTATATAGGTAGGGGGCGGGGCCATCTGGCTACATCATCTGGTGGCACCGCTCCCTTCTGGCGTCATGGACAGATGCATGCTGGGTCAGTGACAGCAGAAGGGGACGGTGCAACCAGGTGATGTAGCCAGGTGGCCCCGCCCATTACCTGTATAAGAACTGTCAAATGGCTTGGCCTGCAGTAGGCAGCCAGCCTTCATGGACAGCAGGAGCATTTTTTCCAGGTGCGGCGGGCGGCATAATTGACCATGGATTTATATCGGGGGACACTTTTCAAAAAAAAAATTATAAAGGAATTGTCAAACTGTCTCTGTGTTTCTAATACTTTTTGACAGTTTTTTGGTGAATGGCTATGGGTACTATGTAACCCAAACTCATTCCCATAGGGGGAGGCTGGGATCTGGATGTCCCCTTGTTAAAATGGGGGCTTCCAGATACCCATATGCCCCCCACCCGCAGACCCACCACCACCACAGGCCACGGTTGTAAGGATGAGGCCCTTGTACCAATCAACATGGGAACAAGGTGCTTTAGGGTGGGGTGGGAAGAGCCCAATCACTCCCTGCCACTAGAGCTTCCTTTGCTACTGTAACTGTCACCATTCATTTGGAAGAAGGTGGCAAGGAATACCATTTCTTAGTGCCATGTCCATTTTAACACTTGCTTTAAGTGTTTTTTGTTAAAATGATCAGCTACTGCTTACTGATTCATTTTCTTAGGTCAATGTGTGTCAATAAAAAAATAATACCTTTCTGACAGTAGCTTGGTAAGTGCAGTAAATAACACAATTAGACAATAGTATAATTGAGTAGCCCCAGCCTGGGGCACATTTTAAACTATAGCTGCACAAACCAGGCTGTCACTAGTGTCCACACATGCTGCAGCCACTCACCCACAGCCAGTGCTGTAGCTTTTCTCTCTCATCTTGCCTGCCAATGAGGAGAGAAGAAAAGAGAGAGACAAAACACTGGGCTGGGTGGTGCGCAGCCACAGAGAGCCAGAGAAGAGACCAGCCCACCACCAAGGACAGCAGAGGAAGCAGTAAGGTTGTTGCTGTGCAGCCCGGGAAAAGACAAAGCCTGCTGGGAGGAGCAAGGACTTGGGAAATCTAGTCCCTAGAAAGACTGAACCTGAACTACAGATCCCAGCATTACCAGAGCTCTGGAGAGAGAAAAAGAAGGGACTGTTTCTGGGTTATGGGGTAGTTGCTGAGAAGGCATGGTGGAAGAGACACATTGGAATTTATTTACTAAAGACAAATCCACTTTGCAATACCAGTTCAAACTACAAGTGCAAAGTGCACTTGAAATTGCACGGAAAGTGCATTTAGAAGTGCAGTCACTGAAGATCCGAGGGGGACATGCAAGGAAAATAAAAAACAGCATTTTAGCTTGCACATGATTGGATGATAACATCAGCAGAGCTTCCCCTAATTTCAGATTTACCCCTCAGATTTACAGCGACTGCACTTCCAAGTGCAGTTTCAGTGCAATTTCAAGTGCACTTTGCACATGCAGTTTGCACTTGTAGTGCAAAGTGGATTTGCCTTTCGTAAATAACTCCTATTGCGTTAGAGGTTGCTGTTGGATCGGAATGCCACTGTGTTGAGATACAATGAAGCTGAGTGATAGTAGGGAGGATGTCACTGCAGCTGACACTGCTGAGCCCTGGATGCAGAAAGGAGGTGAGCCAAGTCAGCACCCTAGAAGCAGTAGAGAGGACACTGGCCATAGCCTACCACACTTTACCTAAAGGAACGTATTGCCTACTGAGGACTGCATTCTGACACCGATACCCAGTTTTGAAGAGACTTAATTCTTAGCACTATAACATCTGATTTGGGCCCTAATGTACTGGCCAGTAGGAAAGGGTTTGACAAAAACAGCTGGACCATTGTCATAGAATTGCCCCTTAGACAGAAGCTTCCACATTATAGGGATTAGGGGGTCATTCTCTGGTCCACCTATTTGTATACTTTTTTCCCCATTTCACATACTTGTTTTAGAGATTATTGCCATTTTCATTTCTTTGATTAATGTATTAGTGTGTATTTTTTTTGCAATAAATATCCACCCTTCAGCCCTGATGTGTTGGAGAACCAGGTGCTGTTTGGAGAGTCATGGGCCTTGGGAACAGGGGATCCAAGAAAATAGCAGCTCCTTCAGGGGTAAGAACTACAATTGTTAATTCATTCTAGTGCTAGTAGGGGATCAGTTTGTGTTGAAGATTGTATTTCATTTGAGAGACACTGCTAGAAGAATATCTACAATATTTGCACAGTCCATATTTCTATGGAAAAAATGCGTTGCTTTTGAGATGACATGGGGGATATTTTTTTGCCAACAGCAGCCAATTAAATTAAATGATGCACATTAAAGTGATTCTAAACGACCAGTTTAAAATATTAAATTTTTTAATTAAAATTTTTGTATAGGCATTATAACTACAATTTTTCCCTTTTTTATAAGTGCTCACATAATCTTTGTTCTTCATTGCATAAGCGCTGGGGGGAGGCGAAGCAGCATTACACTGAGCTTCCCAGTAAATGATTGTGCAGTGGGGGCTTGTCAGGACAAGTCTTATCATTGGAGGAGAGCACACTGAGTTCCCAGCATAGCTAGAGAACTGACCATGGTGTGCTATCCTGCTTAGTGTGGTCAGTTTATAATAGGAAAGCAAGGAGACTAGCAGGAACACCAGGGATTTCACACAAAGGAAGCCATACAAAAAGAACAGGATACTTTCTCATACAAGTACATGGTACAGTAGGCACATATCAGGAATATGAAGTGTTGGTGTAAAAAATGCTTTAAGACCACTCAGTGATAATTCAAAGAGAACAAACCTTTTTTTTAAGTGACTTTTGAAACACACACAGGGCAAACAGTAGGCTATTCTTCTTCTTCCTCTTCTATCAGATGTTGACTGGTGTTGGAGCTTTTAAGGAAAGACCCAAGCACTGAACCATGGGAGATCATATGCTCCCCCCATATATGAAACCACCAATATTTTGCAGTGGCTACGATAGAAGAAGGTGCATTAGCTTGTGATTATAACTAGGTCCAGGGGTTTCAAAGAGGTCCTGTAATTTTTTTCTGAATGGGTAAGGTGACAGTGTCTCCTTAAATCCTGCTGCATACTGTATGCATGTGAGAATATCTACAGACTCCGCCACAGAGTCAGGAGAGGCGATTTTAGTGATACTAAGCACTGCCAATTAATTGCCAATAGTAATTTAAACAATGACCACTCTAAGTGATACTACTGTTGTGTCAAGGTCAAATAATAGTGATGATCATTGATCATCAGCAAGCGATGTGAATATTGCTGTAGGCTCTGGGCAGCACTGTTCAGCACATTGCCTGTAGATGATGATGAAGAATCAGAAATAAAGGAATTACAAATTAGCACTGAAGGCTGTAAATTGCACAGTTGATGTGCTTAGGTCTGAGGATTATGATGATAAATGCAAGCTTGGAGTGTAGACAGATACAGGCAAATGTGTTCAATGTGTTCACCTGAAATGATTTTATATGAGGTTTTGGGGTTGGTTTCTAAGAGTAGAGCACGCTTACTTTCAAAGTGAAGTTTCACTTATCTCAGTGAATGAGGTGACACAAAGTGAAATGCAGTGAGAAAAAAAAAATTCATGATTATATGATTAAAGCTAGCATAACCTCACCGTATTCACTAAGCTAAGTGAATTTTCTCTTTGCAAAAAAAAATAAATAAACAATCATACTCTCCTAGATGGCTGTAGCAGCGATCCCAGCTGAAGCTGTCCCCCGCCACCTCTAAGGCTGGCCATACACAGAGCAAATTTCTTTCCTGCAACTATGTGTTGCAGGAAAGAAATGTGCTTGATTCCCCCACCCATCAACACAGTGTTGATGCAGGAATCATTCATGCTGAGTCCTCTTCTCCTGGCAGGGGTTAGGGGAGGGTGGGGAAAGCTGTACCAGTTGGGAGAAGACAGTGATTATTGCTAGCACCTATTGCAGCTGCTATCAATATTCACAGGTAAAACCCAGCACGCTGGTTGTACCCAAGATGATCGATCAACTTGGTACTTTCAGCTTGCCCATACATGGTATTCTGCCGAATCGGCCAAGATTGGAACCGTGTATGGCCTGCCTTATATGGAGAACTCAGCGATCAAACACCACTGATCACTCAGTTCTCAGTATTCAGCCTACAGAGAGATTGTGATTGTCAGTCATTGGCTCTCTGCTCTGCCCTTCCAGCACTCACTGAAGTGCAGGACTGTGGAGGGGGGCAGGAGCGGCTGGCTTCCAGTCCAGGCATCTGGGTGAATCCCGACTGTAAAATTGCGATCTTTCCTAAGCCTGGACTGGCTAAGTGACATCAGCCGACAGCAGGCTTTAGCAGAACAAA
Organism: Lithobates clamitans; assembly: GCA_037952925.1. Classification (NCBI taxonomy): domain Eukaryota; kingdom Metazoa; phylum Chordata; class Amphibia; order Anura; family Ranidae; genus Lithobates; species Lithobates clamitans. The sequence goes on along the minus strand of JBBGZY010000998.1, from coordinate 3,058,115 downwards.
CTGCATTCCTGTGATTCATAGCAGATGCTTAGCCAAAGTAGCTTTGGTTATACTCTTTTAGATTAGTGAATGAGATTAAGTTGACTTCAATCGGTGGCGGCCTGCCCATAAGGGGCACACGGCGCTGCCCCCCCACCCATGCATCTGGCCCCATGATCTACATATAGGGCACCGGAATATGGATTCTAATTGGGGGGGGGGTTTGAAGCACATGATTAGAGCCAGAGGCTCTAATAGGCTGCTTCAAAAAAGGATGTGTGACTATATTAATTAAATATTCTCTATTTTTACACTGAATCTCCTCCCTGACAATAAGGAAGCAGGTTGTGAGACCCGTTTCTGGATTGGCTGAAAGGAGAAAGGATCCCATTGGCCTGGTAGGAGAAGGGAGGAGACACACAGCCAGGGAACAATGCAAGGCCTCGAGAGACGGAGGACCAACTGACCCACCAGCCGCCACTGCTTCTCTCCTCTTCACTATATTGTCGTCTCTCCACTCCTCCCCCTCTCCTGCTCATGTTGTGTCTCTGGTATCTGAGCTCCGAAGCGGACCGGACCCCCCTCACCCAGCCACCCCAAGGGATCTCATGGGTTCCCTGCAAAGTCCACTCTCCCGGGGAGTCCCAGGCTCCCCAGAGCCAGGAGGACAACCCCCTTACATTCAGAAGACACCCCGACATTGCAGACACCCCGCATCGCAGACATCTCCAAGGGGGAGGACAACAAGAGCCCCCCTTCCTCCACCGACACCCTCAACAGGAACTCCCCCACCCCCTGTATCAGACCCCCCCCAGGTCAGACACACACCCCCCGGATCAGACAGAGACCCAACCGGCCGGCAGATGGAAGAGACAGCAGAAAAAAGGTATATTTTACAAAGTGAATTTTCACTTAGTTTATCTCGTTCCCTGAGATAATGAAAATTCACCTTGGAGATGAGCATGCTTTGCTTCTTTAGTAGATCAGGGTTAGTGTGTCACATGCCTCATAAGTGATTGTGGGGTAGGGTGGGAAATGCACAGGGGAGGCTTTACTAAAGGTAAATAAGTTGTTCACTTAGGAAGATCACATCTTCACTTTGCAAGTGAACTTCCTTTAGCTTAGCAAATGAGATGAAGCTCCACTTACTTCCACTATCCAGTCACGTGCAAGCAAAAATACTGTTTTTTTTTCTTGCTTGTGATTGCGTATTTTTTGCAAAGTCAATATTCACCGCATTTATTAAGCTAAGGGAAAATTATCTTGCAAAGTAAAAACTAATTGTGTGAAATGAACATGCTCCACTCCTTCTATCCACCCCATCATTTTTGGGTTGAAACATTGCTCAAACTAAACCTTTAGTGAAAACAAATTAGTGCAATCTATTGTACCTTGAGTCTATGTTTGGCAGAAAAAAGATCATTTATAAGGAACATATTTGCACACAGCAGTTCCTGTACAGGTGGACAGAAAGCCTTTGAAAGGGACTGCTGTGTGCAAATATGTTATTTAAAGATAAACAATCAAACTCTAACATGTTCCTTTTTCAAACAAACACAAATGTATACTATGCAGTACATATTGGGCAAAGTACCAGCAGTCTTTATATATTCAGAGAATACTGCTGTCTTTACCTTTAGCCACAATAGAGACTTGCAATGGGCTTTGTTTAATTTGGATTAACTTTTCCCAATTTTATGGCATAATATCAAAGATGGCATGAACCATTTCACTTTGTGTTTCTCAATATTCTTAAGCTGATGTAGATTGGTAGTTAATAAAGGAAATGCAAATCAAAGTGAGAGGACTGAGCTTTAATGCAATAGAGGTTTTTTTTTTTTTTTTTATTCAGACAATGTTAAAAAGTTGAGTTGTTGTAACACAATTTGGAACACTGTTAAGTCTTGTTCTTGTAATGCAAATGCAATTGAAGCTAACTGTAAGGTATTGCTTTGATAAAATATGATGCCTACTAGATTAGCAAGTATTAATCCTGATACCTCCTCTTTTTGTTTCTGCAGTTGCTCGGACATAATCCTTAATCAGAAACTGGAAGGGATATCTATTTAAATTTAAATTTATCCTCATGACCCATTTCCTCACCTCCACAGAACAGATGATGGCAAAAACTTGGCTGTCTGAACCTGTATCTGTCTTTGAGGTCAAATCCTGAGTCTACAGGGCTATGGTCAATGAAAAACTGACAGCTAGACTCCAGGACAACATGCCTAAATTTCTCTGACCATGGGAACCATTGGTTCCCCAATATCTTCTACAAAACTTTAATCATTGACTCTAGGAATTCTAATGACTTCTATTCTCACACTCGTTGGCATTGAAACACAGTGGTCCCCCAACTGAACAAAAAAAGTTGAATTGTTACTTTTAACTGAGCCAATGATACCTTTCATTCTAACTTGCATTAGAGAAACTACAGTTTAAACCTGATGGACTTAACCCATTTTCCAGTCTCCTACATGTCTAACTTTTTGGTGTAGGTGACACAACTCACTGTTTTGTTGTCTTTGTTCCTTCAGTGCCAAGTAGCTGTTGTTTATGAGAAATATAATAAAAAGTATGCTATCCCAGTCTCTTATGCCGCGTACACACGACCGGACTTTCCGTCAGAATAGACTCCTACGGTCTTTCCGATGGAGTTCCGATGGAGTTCCGCTGAAACGGACTTGCCTACACATGATCACACCAAAGTAGATAGTTTAGAACACAATGGCGTACAACGGGACTAGAAAAAGGAAGTTCAATAGCCAGTAGCCAATAGCTGCCCTTGCGTCATTTTTGGTCAGTCAGAATAGCATACAGACGAGCAGTTTTCCCGATAGGAACTGATTCCGTCGGAAAGATTTGAAACATGTTCTATTTCTAGGTCGTCAGAATTTTAAAAAGAAAAAGTCAGATGAAGCCCACACACGATTGGAATGTCCGACGGAATGATTCCGTCGGACCTTTTCTGCCGGAAAGTCTGGTCGTGTGTATGCGGCATTATTCTACATTGTCAGTTTGTTATAAGATATGACCTCCAGCAACATGTCTATTAATTCATTGGTTTTCTTTCACTATATTTTGCTATTAGTCTCTTATCCTGTTGTTGTGCTTCAAAAGAGTGTAAGAAAAGACCCAAGAACAAGCTAGAATGAATGGCTTACAATGTACAAGTATCAGACACATAATCATTTGGGCCAAAAAGCAGATTACAAAGGGGGTTATTGTTCTTCAGATTCGTTGAGATGCCCTTTCTTTCTTATGAAAAGCTTTGGGTGGTTACAAAGAGGCTGAACACATCAATGGATATTCCTACTATCAGGCAGAGTGAGAATATTGTTTCATGAGGTATCCTCCAGCTTTTAGCCTTCCAACTGCCCTGTAATTCCGTTCACTGTCTCATTGTAACACAACATTTAAACAAGATTACATGGATTTATTTTAGAAATAACGCTATCTGTACATAGAACACAAAGGGAGTTATTCAATATGACTCTGCAAGGTAAAGGTTTGCCCAGAGATGGGCTTTAATAGGATGCTATAATGATTTTAGCACAATTTTATTTTTTCTTGTTAAAGTTTATACACTCTATGTCAGGGGTCTCAAATGGGTGGCCCTCCAGCTGTTGCGAAACTACAAGTCCCATCATGCCTCTGCCTGTGGGAGTCATGCTTGTAACTGCCAGCCTTGCAATGCCTCATGGGACTTGTAGTTTCACAATAGCTGGAGGGCCGCTAGTTTGAGACCCCTGCTCTATGTAGTAGAGATGGACATAGGAAAACATGTTTGGAGTCTAGCCTGAGTGACAACTTTGGCTTCGATCATAGATACAATGGAGAAGTTGGTATACCCACTTAGGGGCAGGATGTATGTTATTCACAGGATTACAAGCTGAAAAAAAGGAAAAAAGTCTAAAAACTAATGCTGCCACCACATCTAAAGCTTGGTAAGCTGAAATATGTTTGCTTTTGGGTTTATACGCTTTAAAAGATCTGAATCACAGAAGGTCAGTTACAAAGATTATTCATATCATGAATAGCAGTACAGTCAGCTGGTAGATGAATGATGCATGATAGATTATTGCATTTAAGGTTACCCTGTCATGTAGCAAAAATATTAAGATCAAAGGTCCCTGCAATAGAAGAGCTTTTATTCTCTCTGGCCACCTATTTCTCCTACAATCCCTCAGTTTGTGTCTGATGCCTGTGGCCCTTGCTGAATACTGTGGTTCAGTCCACAAGCCCTTGTGTCTTAGCTGTGTCTTTCATTGGTGTAGGGGTTGGAGGAAGGAGCCACAGTAAGCAGTGGAAACCACAGGCATATGACTCTCCTGGAAATGTTGAATGCTGTAGGGCAGTGTTTCTCAACCTTTTTTGCAGTCACTGCACCCTTTAAATTTATGCACAATGTTGAGGCACCCCATTCTAAAATGTTAAAAACTAAGAAAATAGTTTCAAATAATGCCTCAACATTCACATACATAGGACACCCAACATTAGAGGTGATTTTTTCTCCCACAGCAAACACAGGTTTGCATACTAGTACTGACTAGTATTCTAGTGTTTCTCTTCTCCCTCATTTTCTCTCCCTCACTCAGCTAATTTGACCCCATGGATGATGGAAAGGGGGGGCAAACAAGGATGCTGTGCAGGGGCCTGATGTCCTCCTTATCAACCGATGACATCATTGGTTGTTAGGACATAGGTGTCTAGAAGGTTGTAATGGTGCACAATGAAAACGTGGCTTTGTGTAACTAAAAGGTAGTCTTGATCCACACACTGGCTTGTATACAATTTTTTGGCAATTTTTCTGCATTTTTCCAAGGCAGCCTGGTTGGGAAAAGTTGCCATAGGGTATTATGGAAGATGCAACACTGGAACGGTAGAAGACATGGGGCACTCAAGAAGTGAGTTTAAACCTTCTTCTATTGCAGGGCCCTTTCATTTGGACTTTATTTTTTAACCCGACAGGGCCACTTTAAAAATTTGTATTCAAGAATATGTATTTTTTTATTAAATAAAGTTGTATGTGGTGCCACACCAGAGGGCCAAATATACAATATTATTATGTCATCCCATCTAAAAAGGACAGCAATACAATTTTTAACTGCAACATTTGGTAAAACACACCATAAAGCAAAAGGAAAATAAAGTGTACACTCTGTAGTCAGAATCAGCTCGTTTGTGTTGTTATTTATTTCCTTTCTCCATACATTTGGCTGACAATATAGCATTCACAAATTTTCTTCATTGAATATATGATTTCATCCTGCTTCATTCAAGCAGCAGAGTGATCTTCGCAGTATGAGAAATAATTGAAGGATGATTAAATCGATAGTCCGTGCGTAGGAGTAATTTCATTTTTTTTTTGTTATCACTCCATTAAAGCAGATTATATTGGAGCCATTATCCAAGTGTTTTACATGAGTAGTGAGAGAAATGATGTGCCATGTGCTTTTTCTTTCTTTAGGAAATAGTATTTTCTTTATAAGTGTTGTTTTCTCATTTTTATGAATCATCTTTTGTAACATTTTAATTGTTCTCTTAAAGGAAAATCTTTGCCATTATTACTGTACAGCACACACTATATAGTAAACTGAGATCTGTAGTTTTTTTGTATTAGTACTGTGCATTGACATGACTTTACATTACATTTCCTAATGATAAAATGTGAACTGAATTCACACATTATGGAAGTTAATATGCTGGGCAGACAATTAGAAGATATGTTCAGAAAGTGCATCAAACTTTTATGGTCTTATTGTACAGACTCCTAAAGTGCTATTTAAGGTAATAGCGTGCCTTAATTATTTCTTTCTTTAGTGGACAATGTTAAAGATGTGCAGGTACACAAAGCATAATAGAGTCATGGTCCACTCTAAAAACATATCAAGCTGAACTACAGGCACAAAAACTTTCATTTAAATATACACGATATTACCAAAAGTATTGGGACACATGCCTTTACATGCACATGAACTTTAATGACATACCAGTCTTAGTCCGTAGGGTTCAATATTGAGTTGGCCCACCCTTTGCAGTTATAACAGCTTCAACTCTTCTGAGAAGGCTGTCCACAAGGTTTAGGAGTGTGTCTATGGGAATGTTTGACCATTCTTCCAGAAGAGCATTTGTGAGGTCAGGCACTGATGTGGACGAGAAGGCCTGACTCGCAGTCTCCACTTTAATTCATGCTAAAGGTGTTCTGTCGGGTTGAGGTCAGGACTTTGTGCAGGCCAGTCAAGTTCCTCCACCCCAAACTCACTCATCCATATTTTTATGGACAAAGTTTCACGCTACATTACTGTACAGATATAAAAGAAATACAAAAAGGACATCAAGATTGAAGTAAGGGTACACATGTTTGTTGTGTTTACACAATATTTGTTTATGCTTGAGTTGACTTTTCATTTTGGATGGTGTATAGAACCCCTGTCAACATTTTATTTACTTGTCATGTACCATTGAAGAGATTCAACTTGGGTAAAATCAGCCTGCCCATACATGGTTTAAATCTCGGCTGGTTTAGCAGGATTTGAACCATCTATGGCCGACCTTAGGCTGCAAGCAGGTTTCAGGTCAGTTTAGCGATAGCAGCCTTTATGTTTTTCTGATTTTTTTACAGGTTCTTGTTAAACATGTGGAGTAAAGGTGTAGTGCTATTAAAAAAAGAAAATGATAATAAAGAAAAGTTCATATAATCAATACTGACGAAAGTTCCAAATTTGATTGATTCTGAGTCTGTCAATGAAGGATTTTTGATGAAATGAAAAAAAAAGGACCCATCATCAACACCCCAAAAAACTGACCCTTACTGTCAGCATATGGGTTATACAGCAATTGCATTAGTAGGTTGCATCCATGTTTCCTCACAGTCAACAGAAACTCCCCTTGTTGCCTATAGATCCTCACTCCACTGACCGACCCAGAAATGTATAAGCCTATTCCCAGGATGGCTTTGCCATAAAAGTGCACTCCAGAGATATAGCACGATAATTACATATGCGGGGGAATGAAAAAGAACAAACTCATTGCGCACACATCCCCCAAAAAAACGACTTTAATCCTTCATAAGCTCACAAGTAAAAACTCACATGCAGTAGGTATATTTCAGGCAGAAAGGAAAGCGACCAGCGCTTCCTACCAATAAGATGGCCGCCACTTCTCCATCCTCTCCAATACGTCACTCGTCCCTTGCTCCATCCAACGTTTCGTCACAAACGTGTGTCTTCAGGGGCGTGGTCGTGATGTGTGACGTTTTAATGTTTATATAGGGAACAGATACAGATATAAAACTGGAAATTACATGCGTTCCAAAAGACAGAAATGACAATCTTGTGATTGGAACGCACTACCCAGAAATACACCTGAAAATATTGTCCTTAACGTGCTCCACAGGCAGGAAATAAACATCATCCATACCCAGGAATGCATTATGCAGGACAAAAAAGCAACTTAACCTAATAGAGCTAGAATGCGCTCCAGAGGGCAGAATCAACCCCCCTCTAGACACTAAAACGCAAACAGGCTGCAATTAATAAAAAAGTGTGAAAAAAATAGGCTTCACACATCAAAGAAGATTTGATAAAAGCTTGACCTAACCATAAGATCATACAAGGGAAAGCCTAATATTTATTAGTAAAAGATGGTCTCATTTACTGTAATATAAATTACAGCAATAGAAAAAAACTCCTATAGTAATACTTCAAACGAAATAAAAAATACCAAAAAATATTATCATATAAATATAATAAAAATATAACAAAAATTGTAGTTGAGCTAGTGGGAGAGGAGATTACGCATATGTAGGGACTTGAGGAGCAACGACCTCTTGTGGTCAATACAAAATAAACACTAATACTACATAAAAATAATTCATCAATCAAGACCAAAAAAAAAAACACAAGGCCTATAATTGAATATAAAAGGCAATCAACCTTATTTTTACCAAAGAGGCTGAAATAAATTAGATTATCGAAAATAATCATATAGTAAATAATAACAAAGATAAAAAAGTTCCATGGTAAAGGATATAATGATCTTTTGTGGATCAAGTTATCCAACCAAATAAAAATACCCTAGCTATTATTAATAAAAGCATTCACATCTCACTTGATATTCATACCGAATGGGGTG
>JBBGZY010000998.1:2637500-3045000 GCA_037952925.1 Lithobates clamitans | reverse complement strand
ATTGTCAGACTTTGTCAGACTTCCATCCCTATCACTTGAGGCTGCAGATATTGCAGCAGATGCAGTTGAAAAACTTGCGTGGAGTGGGGGGAGAGGTGGAAACAGAGGATCAGGGAGGATGAGCAATGCTAACTGGCATCATGTGCTGCTTCAACCAAGCTTTGTGGTGAAGAAATGTTTACTGTTGTGCACTTGGTACCCAAAAAACTAGTAGATTTACCATGCTTGATAAGCTGTCAGCAGATGCTGCAAACGTCTATGATGCTGATGTCAGGAGATAAAAGAAAAGCTCACATTGCAGAGTTTTGTGAAGTGGCTCAGGGGCAGTGTCAACTGCTGGTATAGGATTGCTGCTCCCTCACTCCTCTGCAAGCTGCCTGTGCCCCTGGATGAGATCCTGACTTACTGATGTTATGCATCTCCCTCTCTTTCCTCCTCTCCAATATCTAGCATCCAGGTACAGTTTGCCACCTGATTATCCTCACCCTCTTCATTGTTCAAGACCACTTGGAAGTAAGCTACAACTGCATTAACATAAATCACAATTGTTTCTTCATGGCTGGTGCCCCCTCCCTCTAAGTTCCTGGCACTATCTATCTCCACATCCAAAAACAAGAATTCTTGTGCATCCTAATGCATCAATTTACTGATGCTGTGTAAAAATAATATACCCTACTCCTTTATTCTAGTTTGTGGAGCAACGGTGGGATTAGCTGTTGACAAGAAGGAAGAAGAGAACATATTTGTAGCTGCTAATGAAAATGTGCTGATCTGTGCCTGCAGGAGAATAAGGAAGGTTTTATTATCCACTCCACAGTCTCCTCTATATGCTCTGGCTGTATAGCATGCCTAATGCCAGACTATGTATCCCACCACACTGCAATTCACTATAATGTAGCACAATACAGAACTTTAGAGTACTGTATATAGCACAGGTGTACACTGTATAACAGCTACTATATCTTCTTTAAAACTTTCCTTCAGCTGTCCCTATCTACTCTTCACGTTGACTTTTATAGGTAGGGGGCTGGCATATAAGAAACATTTATTATTGCCCCTTATAAGCCTCATGAGCACAGTTCAAAGCCTAGGAAGTGCATTATTGGTAATTGAATGCTATAGAAGCAAATGTCCCAAATTGTGAATGACTTAAACTTTGGTTAAACTCAGGTTTGACCTGGCCCCAAAGCTCATTCCTACTAAATATTACTTCATAGAATACATTGAATCATTTGAGTCATTTCCTTGAAGAAACATGAGCATGCTTTGCAGTCATTATGATGTTAAGATCTTTTTATTATTATTTTATTTTTTGTTAGGATACTTTATTGTAAGTTGATAAATTTCTTTTGAGGAGAAAAAAGACCCTTCTGAGTGTTCAAATGTATTTCATAAAGGAGCTTTGCTTAGTTACAAATCATGCTCGAAGCCGGAGTCCTTAATGACTTTGTCCCAGTGGGGTTATAGAAGACAATGCACATACTCTATTATATAAGTGCATATTGCGCTTCTGATAAATCCAAGAAAGCCATGTGTTCCTTTGTATATATCAACCTCTGTTTCTCTGCCTTGTGAGTGTCTATTTATCAGCTTTGGGCAGCATCGGGAGCCTGTGTACAAGAGGACAGAATTGCATTGTTTCTATCAGACTTTAGTAATAATATTACATTGGAAAATCTCAGGGAACTTGCAGCAAATAATAAAAAAACAATATACAATGTGATATTATGTAGCTCTGCTGTTTCCACATTTGTTTTCGAGCAGTAATGGAAAATACAGAGCAGGCTGGTTTGACATAACCCCTCTCTTCACTTATCAATTGTTCTAATCTAGTAAGAAAGTAAATCACAGGCCGCAGGGATCTACAATACAACAAGACTTCATGCCATTGCTGGGTGACATTGTGACATTAAGCCTGGAGCCAAAGGTTATGGAGATCATTGTTATGGTGTCCAACAGTAGGGGCACAGAAAATTTTAATGGATAATAAATTACTTATTATTGTGTCTGCCAAAGGATTATGAGAAATAATAGGTTGTACAAATATGGGTGCATTTTATTTGAAAAGCATCATAATAATTAAACTAGCACTGAGTCATAGCATAGCATAGCATAGAAATGACTTAGTGACTTGCTTGAGAACAGCAGCAGTTTACATGGGTATCACTCTAAGTTTATTGCATGTTGTCAACCTAAATTATTATCTATAATACTAGTGTGTGTATGGCAATAATGCAATAACTAGCTACCACAAGCTACAGATTATGAAAGGCATACATCATTCAAATCCCCATACAATAACTGATTTTAGGTAAGTACAGTAGACGAGTGTGTGTGTGTGTTTGTATGCGTGTAGCATTAGCTTCCTATTACAAGCCTTTGTCTATTAAATGCCCTTTTTTATTAATCCCCATAACATAACTGTAACCAACACATGTAGGAGATATCAAAATGATTTTTGCTTTACGAAATTGATGAGTGGTAAGTGCTCCTTAACAGTGGCCTACTGCACTGCAGAGCATTATCGCAGGTCCAATAGCGTACGGTATTTCGCATGGTAACGTGCGCTGTTATAAGTCAGCCCATTCATTTTAAATGGGTTACCAACTTACAGCAGTACAGGTTTTTGGACCAGCAGCATTTTTCACAACACTGTGCACAACAATGCACAGAGGGTTCATAAAATTCATGGACATTGTTTTGCACTGGAATGCAATTGCATAGTACCATAACACACCATGCTTTAATGTATGCTTTAATTTGCATCGCAGAAATGTGCAGTAAAATCCACATTATACCACGTTACTGCAGTACTATGGTAGAAGAGTGATCTGCACCCAGTGGAAATGGCACTACAACACACTATTCAATAGTCACCATTGCACTACACATTAAAGACAGCAAAAATGTTCATAATGTATGCTGTGGCACATTTAAAAAAGGGTCATATGAATTTTGTTCATTGCAGTGCATTGGCAGCCCATTCAACTGAAGTGAAATGTGTCTCTTATTTTATTTTATTTTTTATAAATATGTAAGTGTATAAAAGAATGTTTTTTTTTTTAAATTTACATTTATTATTAAAATAATCTAAAACTCAAACCTCTCCCCCCAACCCTTGACCCTAACAATAAACTATCCTTTACAGTAAGCTGTGGGTATAAGAATAAATAAAAGAATATGATTTGGCATAATTGTATCTGAACATGCAGGGCTGTTCCATACAGCAATTTTTTTAAAATAATAATCAAATAATTAAAAACATGTAGTGCTACCCCTAAAGGAGCTGCTCCAGTATAATTGGTTCTGTACTCTGCCTTGTGGTGTCCGCCTCGCCTGAGGCAGACAAGATGGTGTCCCAAGCTCCTTTCAGTGCAGAGAGTGCTGGACCTTGTAGTCCTGCCCCAGACAAGGCTATGGGGCCATTATAGATGGGGACTACATGTCCCAGAATTCTTTGCTGCAATTCAGGTTGCTGTCTGTTGGCTCTCCTCCTGCCAATGAGGATGCAGGGGAGGGAGCAGAGCAGCTGCCTGTGTGTGTGTGCCACTCGCATATTGCAGAGAGTCCGTGAGGAGAGGGAGGGGAAGAAATCCCCCACAGGAGCTGACAGGCATGCTCTCCCTTCAGTGAGAGCCTTGATTAGCTTGACATGGCTGTGGGAGATGCAAGCCTCGGTCAGCTTGGCATGGCTGTTGGAAATGCGGGGAACCCGCTACAAACAAATAATAATAATAATGGTCAGAAAAGAAAATCAGACAGTGAAAATGCCCCCTTAGGGCCCCCTAACTATAGTGGTAAATCGAGAAAAGCCCATTTAAACCGGTGATTGGTAGGAAAAAGAACACCCCCTCAGAATGCTCCACTTACAGAGAACTAATAAATAATTATTATTGTTAGTGGTGTCACTCTAATGCTGGCCATACACACACAGAGTTTCGTCCAAAACTGGTCTTTTTCGGAAAGATCGTTCGACAATCATGCCGTTAGTGGACCCAACTTTACCGACGATTTCAACCGTGGGCCCAGGTAATATCAATGGATCCGAAGCGAAAACTTTTACCGTTTCAACCAAAGTGTAAATGTATATGTTGTAATCGAAACGATAAGAATATTCTGTCTTGTATAATTTATATATGTTTTTATTGTTATCCAACGGTCACTATGATCATGGAAACAAGTTTATTCTGTCAGTTAGTGGCCAATTCGCTTTCGACCGATGAATAATCTTTTATTCTGTAAACGGCTGAAATTCTGTGCATGTATGGCCAGCATAAGAGTCAGAAATTGGGCATTGCTAAGATCTTAAAGTGATACTAAAGTCTTGTTTTTTTTTTTGTTTAAAAATAACAAACATGTTATACTTACCTGCTCTGTGCAAAAACACTGCCTAGATCCTCCTCTTCTCGGCTCACTGACTTTGATTGAGCCAATGGTACCGCTGCTGTGTCTCAGCCAATCAGGAGGGAGAGCCCAGACAGTCGAGGCTCTAGTTCAACATTGCTGGATCGAGATGGGGCTCAGGTAAGTATTAGGGGAGCTGAAGGGGGCTGCTGCACACATAAGGTTTTTTATTCTACTGCAAAGAATGCATTAAGATAAAAAAACCTTCTGCCTTTAGAACCACTTTGAGAGGCCCCGAAAAAAATGAAAACTCACCAACTACAAATATTGTAGCTGCTGACTTTTCATATATGGACACATGTGCAGGTATTTAGTGCTGTCCCCCTCACCTGAACTGGTTCTTCACCGGTCTTTGGGTGTGAGGGGCTGGCATCTGTACTATGGGAAGTCAACACTTGAATGGTCCAGTAGATTTTGAAGACCTGTGACATGTCCCAGAAAGCTTTGGGAAAATAGCAAGAGAGTAGGTACTTGTCAAAACTAGGTACCGCTCCCTCCAAAAAAAATAAAAAAATGTAACCAAAGGTGTTAGAGGAGGAGGAAGGAACAGTGGAACTTCCCCTTTTAGGTGAAGTTTGGCTTAAGGAACCCCTAGTAACCTCTGAAGGAACCCTGGCTAAGAAAGGCTGCCCTAAAGCTGCATACTTAGAGTAATTTGGTGGAAACCTTACAAATTAGTACTGAAAGCTACCAGTTTTGCACTGACCTTTCACTGCCCAGAACCACTGATCTGTTCTTGTTATATCTCAATATATAGGGCCAGAGATACTACTATTGGGGTTATTTTGAGACTGGAGTATGCAAGAGAGATCCTGCAAGTAATTTCACCCACCACTGTCCACCCGAAACTGATATTGTGAGTTGTATTTACATTTCTATTGACCTTTCATGATGCCAGTTCACAGAGGGCTGTTTTATGAGCCCAAAAAATGACTGCACTTGCATGCACATTAACCACTTTGAGCCTGCGCTATAGCTAAAAGATGGCTACAGCGCGGTGCTCAATTGCCGGGAGGGTGTCCATGGACGTCCTCCTGTTTACCTCCTCCCTGCAAGCTGCCGTGGGCACGCATCGGGGAAATTCTGTATTGTCCATGTCCCTTGGTCACAGCCAATCACAGACCGTGCTAAATGGCCAATCACAGCGGCCATTTAGCACTCGATCAGAGTGTCCAATGAGAGATGATCTTAAGTGTAAACATATGAGATCATCTCTCATTGCTGGCTCTCCCTCCTCACACAGAGACCACGTGTGAGGAGGGAGAGCAAACTGTGCTGCAGATCTGTAAGTGAACGCAGTGCCCACAGTACATATCAGTGCCATCTGTCCCCAGTGCCATCTGTCCCCAGTGCCACCTATCAGTGCCATCTGTCATCAGTGCCACCTATCAGTGCCATCTGTCCCCAGTGCCACCTGTCAGTGCAATCTGTCAGTGCCATCTGTCCCCAGTGCCACCTGTCAGTGCCATCTGTCATCAGTGCCACCTGTCAGTGTCACATGCCATCTGTTATCAGTGCCATCTGTCATCAGTGCCACATCAGTGTCACGTGTCATCAGTGCCACGTATTAGTGCCATTTGTCATCAGTGTCACGTGTCATCAATGCCACATATTAGTGCCATGTGTCATCAGTGCCACATCAGTGTCACATGCCATCAGTGCCATGTATTAGTGCCATCTGTCATCAGTGCCACATCAGTGTCACGTGCCCTCAGTGCCACGTATTAGTGCCATCTGTCATCAGTGCCACATCAGTGTCACGTGTCATCAGTGCCGCGTATCAATGCCATCTGTCATCAGTGCCACATCAGTGTCACGTGTCATCAGTGCCACGTATCAGTGCATCTGTCAACAGTGCCACATCAGTGTCACGTGTCATTGTCCTGGTGCTCCAGGGCCTTCAAAAGTGTAATAGGTAGTCAACAAGTTAGATGTGTAATTTATGCTCCTAGAACACCTGATGGTGCTCCCTGCACGTTGGGCCTCTCTGTGTGGCCAGGCTGTGAAAAAGTCTCACACATGTAGTATCGCCATACTCGGGAGGAGTAGCAGAATGTATTTTGCGGCGTTATTTGTGGTATACACATGCCATGTGAGAGAAATAACCTATTACAATGACAATTTTGTGGGAAAAAATGACAACATCAAAAACCTCACCATGCATCTTACTAATTACCTTGGAATGTCTACCTTTAAAAAAGGGGTCATTTGGGGGGTATTTGTACTTTCCTGGCTTGTTCGGGTCCCAAGAAATGAGATACGCCGTCAGTACATCAGGTGTGATTTTTATGATTTGCACCACAGCTTGTAGACTCTCTAACTTTCACACAGACCAAATAATATCCACTATTTTGGGTTATTTTTTACCAAAGATATGTAGCAGTATAAATTGTGGCCAAAATTTATGAAGAAAAATTAATAATTTGCTAAATTTTATCACAGAAACTAAGAAAAATGCGTTTTTTTTTTTTACATTTTTTTTTATTTATAGCGCAAAAAATAAAAAACCCAGAGGTGATCAAATACCACCAAAAGAAAGCTCTATTTGTATGAATAAAAGGACAAAAAATTAATTTGGGTACAGTATTACATGACTGAGTAATTGTCATTCAAAGTGTGAGAGCGCTGAAAGCTGAAAAATGGTCTGGTCAGGAGGGGGGTTTAAGTGCCCAGTAAATGTTTCCTAAATTATTATGTTTACAAACAAAAGTTTAATAATAATAATAATTATTATTATTATTAATATTATCATATTACCATTCGTACTGCTATTATTTGATTATTAAGTCCATACTTCAGCCCATAGCACACAAAATCTGCAATTAATTTTCCATATATAACATACCTCTACTAGCAAGTTGGTCAAGCTAAACCAATTTATCATGGAACACAAGATGATGCTGTCTAGTGACCCGCAAATTTGCTGTAATTATAGTCTATAATTATAATCTGCCATATACAAGCAGAGGCATGTGTTTGCCTAGTGCTGCACATACATGGAGCTGGTGAACTGTGACAAATTTAGTCGCAGTGTTTTTTACTTCTGCATGTTTCTTAATGCAGCAAACTTAAAGCAAGAAGCCATTTATTAAATAGACAAACTGTGCAGGCCAGCACTAACACACCTAGCAGAACTCATTTGCATTATATTGCCTACTATGTTCTTGTCACATTTTAGTATTTCCTAATGGGGCAGATGAATCAAATATGAAGGCTAAATATGAATATAAGCAGAAAACGCTAACTATATCTGTATTTTATAATAACAGCAGCAGAGGTGATACTATTTCTTATTTTATACATAAAATGAACATGCCTGTTTATAGCACAATACGTAAAAAACATGAATTGATTACCTTGGCAATGTACCAAGATTTTCAGCAGCTGTTGATGAGCTAAGTCCCAAGAGGGGAAGACTGACAGGAGACCAAAGTTAGCTCCTCTACATTTGTATAGTGGTAGATAATCATAGAAAAAAATGTACAGATAGCCTTGATGATGCTTCTGTTGAACAATGGCAGTGAGCGAAGAATAGTTTGCGTTTACCTACAGAACATGCAGAATAGCAACAGAACAGTGAAAATGGTGAATTCTGAACACTAACATAAAGTACAAAACTGATCTTCCAGAATGCTGGCTTACATTGTTAGATATTTCACATCTAGTGTGCATCTCCACCACATTCTGGGCCCTTCTGACAAGGTTTGTTGATGTATCTGGGGAGTGAAGGCTGGTCTGTGTAGTCCGATCCAATAGAAGAGCTGGTGTAGCTCAAATTTCTGAAAAAGTTAATGCTGGTTCCAATGGAAAGGTGTCAGAACACACAGGGCATCGCAGTTTGTTGTGTATGGGGTGGCATAGCTGCAAACCGGTCAGTGTACCCATGCTGAGCTGTATCCACAGCCAAAAACTCCTACAATGGGTATGTGAGCATTAGAACTGGACCGTGGAGCAATGGAAAGTGACCAGGTCTGATGAATTCAGAAATCATTTGAGGAACACAACAACAAGGTTGAGGTGTTGTCTTGGCCTCCAAATTCTCCAGATCTCAATCCAATTAAGCATCTGTGAAATGTGCTGGAAAAACAAGTCCTATCCATGGAGACCCCACCTCACAATTTACAGGACTTAAAGGATTTGCTACTGATGGCTTGGTGCCAGATACCACAGAATACCTTCAGAGGTCTAGTGGAATCCATGTTTTCATAGGTTATGGTGGGTGGTCATAGTGTACTTTTTGCAGTATTTCGTAATGGGCAATGGAGCTTACCAAAATCTTAAAAATAAATAAACAATTTAACATTTTCATCTACCTTTTATACTTGGGTTTAAAAGACATGAACATTAAAAAATCAATTCCAAATTATTTCAAGGTTTTTTTTTTTTACTTTTTTGACCTACTAATGTCACATTAGCAACTCAGTTCTCTGTTAATTGAACTATTGGTTTAGTATCACCAATTATCTAGTGAAGTGAACCGTGGGAAGATTGACTCATCCATAGCCACAATTAGTACTGAACAGTACTGTAAGAATCTTACATGAAGTATATAGAGATAGGCACATAGACATATTCCTAAGATGACAAGTTGACATGTAGCGATAGAGCCACTATAGAAAGCACAGCATAAGGAATATGCTCAGAAGAACTAACAGAAAGCGAAAAAATAAAAAGCAAACAAATACAGTATATCTGTAGGAACTATGAAAGGACAGAGATCAAACAGGATTTTACCCTGGTCAAGGGCAGTGAGGCAGGAGAGATCAGGAAGCTCTGTTTTATCATTACGCCTTGGCCACATGGTCTCTACTACATTAACATCTGTTGTGTCTTTCACTTGTCTGTTGATGCATTCTGATGAAAAAGAAATTGGGGATTTTTTTTTCTTTCTTCATTCCAGGTTTTGAATTTGTTGAAATCATTTTCTTTTTCTCCTTTCTGTTTTTGGTTGGCAAGAAGTGGAGCCCCTGGGGAAATTGAGCTCTCACTAAACAACAAACAATGCTATCCTTCCTACTCTGGTGCAATTTGACTTCCATAATGTGATATCAAGGAGGAAAGAATTCAGTGGCAAATCCTCAATATGAGGAAACCAAAGCAGAATATCAATCCAGTCCGGGGAACATGAGCACGTACAGGCCGACACCAGCTTTAATGGAATGTAATTTTGCAGAAGGCAGAGGTGAGACAGAGCCTAAATATTGAAAATAAATGAATTAGTAATCAGTAGGCAAGAGCTGGAGTGAGCGAGAGGAATAAATATAAAGTGGGTGAGAAGAGGGTGATGGAGATTGTGCATGAAAAATTGAGAAAGCTGTGAAAAACAGGGAAGGAGACATTATGGGATGAAATGAAAGCAGCCAAAAAAAAGTCCTCCGCACATCTCTAAAATAGTTGGCTTTTACCATTGTGTACAGTAGATCATTTGCAATCAACCTGTGGCCCCTGGGTACCTTGGGCCCCAGGAAGCCAGTAGTGAGTGTTTTCCATGTCTAGGGCAGTGAAAGAAACCATATATTAAACTAAGTTTTCCTAGCTATATGATTTGGTTTATTTGTTCCACACTTTAATTTTCTGCATTGTCTTCTCTTTTTATTTATATATATTTATATATATATTACTCACCTTTTATAATTGAAAAGAACATTAAATGTGTTTTCAGCTATTTTTTTAGGAGCTTTAGGGGGCTCCGACTTGTAAAGCGACTGCAATGGCAGTGATCTCAGTCTCTTGTAATATGTTCCCTGTCTCTGACAATCTCCTGCAGCATGTTCCTAGCTACTAACCACCCCTATAGCATGTCTTCAATCTCTGACCATCTATTGTAATATGTTTGCTCTCTTCGGTAGTATTTTATATTGAACATTACGCAAGCCCCTTGGTGTTGTCAGGGCCCCCACTGAAGGTCAGCATTAACAAGTGACTTGATCACTATTAAAATAGATGATTAACGAGTATGTGAATAAGATAATATGCTTGGTGGCAAGGTGGAGTTTTAAAAGAAAATGTTGTTTCCAAAAAGACCTTAGGATACTGGGAGCGTGATCAATGGAAAAATAAGTAGAAGTGCCGCGCACTATAAGTGCTGGGTGTGTATACAAGAAAGTAGGCCAGAAAAATAGCAAAAAACAAAAGAAAAAAATGCAAACACCCAAAGGCTATCTCATCAAAAATGTTGGTTTATTAAATGAAAAAGATCATAAAACAGAGGTTGCTATACCCTACAAAGATACACCCCTCCCCCAGAAAACCCACACACTTCCCACCCACATACCTATACCCTCCCACTAAGAATATGGGTCCCCATATACCCTCCCACCAAGAATATGGGTCCCCAACACTGACTCCCCTACAGGAGCCCAGAGCAGCCCCCCTGGAGAGCTAGGGCAATGCGACCACAACCCCCCTTGAAACATGGATGCCCTATAACAACAGCAACTGAATGCTGATTGGACCACGTTCCATGAATAGTGGTACTGGTAACACAGGGTCCCGAATGTGGTTACACTGCACCTTAAAGTCACAATGGGCAAATGCAGTGGAACCAAAAAACTTGTTGTTTCCACCTCTGAAGGATTAATTAATTTGGCGTCCACTTCTAGTTTTCATGATCCAATTTTCTTTTACATTCTGAGCTCAGTCTTTCCAATTTCCCTTGTTACAGTGCCCAATCTTTATGCAACAGTCACAACATGAGCTATGCATAATATAGCTTACAACATCCTCAGGAAAGAAAAAGCATGATGTCATCTTAAAATAGGGCATATGGCTAAGATGTGTGAACACATTATAGGTTAACTTTAACATGGAACTGCAAGCAAACACCTTTCTATACATTTAAATGGGAACTAAACACTCTAATACTTACCTCGCCTCCAGCGATACAACATTCTCAAGCTCCACCGGTGCCAGCATCTTCTTCCTGGTCTCTTCTGGGTTAGGGGTCTTTACCAATCTGAATTGGTCAGGTCTGAAGGCATAGGCGTGTGCAGGGAGTGTGCCGGGTGTGCCTGGGCACACCCTAATCACCTTGAGAGGCGCAGATTCCCCCTGCTGCTATTGCACCAAAAAAAAATTGTAAAAAAAATTAAAATATAATAAAAATAAAAAACTGCTGACACTGTCTATTGCCCTACTGACACCAACCTCTGCTCTACTGCCACTGTCCATGTTTTTAATACATTTGGGGTGCACACCCTAACGCAATAGGCTGCGCACACCTATGTCTGAAGGACATACGTTTTACACTTGTGTACGGGATTTCATCCTGGCCCCAATATGTGCCATTGTAGCTCATCAAACATTCAAAAGCATCTTGCAAGGAGGGAGGTAAGAGCCCTTTACTGTGAAGAGACTAGAGCAGTAGAGCATGCCTCTTCTGAAATAAAAATCCTTCCTGCTCACAAGTTTTTCAAACCAGAGCTTTAAAACTAGGGTGTAACCACAGCAAACCCACTTTTAAAACTAGGGTGTAATCAAAGGTATAGAAGATCATGCTACCGCTAGGGGCCCAGAAACACCTAGTGTCCTTTCACATGGCCTGGTCCATTCAGCAGGGAATACATGCACGGATCTACTGCTGAATCAGAGCTGAATGGGGCTGATATCACTTTTGAGATATCTATGCTCGTTAATTTTTTTGTCCACATTTTAAGTGCAGGCGTTGATGAACTCATGATGGCTCTATGGGTGGCCAGATGTAAACTGCTTGCATGCTTTTACAAGAAGGCTCTGATCCATCAAATTTAGGTCATGGAAAACAAAAAAGTATACAGCCCTGTTCCATTTTTTATGGAACTGGATGGGCTTAGAGATATTAGGAAGTAGGTGGATGTAAACAGACATAAGTTTGTTTACATCCACCTGCCTATAGACTTGCAAAAACTTGTTACTGCCAGTTTAACGCCATATAGTTCTGTGCGTCACTGTACGTTTGACGCATTATATTGAAGTATATTATAGTGTATCCGTGGAGTGTGTCTGTGTAGTGTGAGTACTCAAATTAAAGTGTATCAAACACCTCTTTACATTGATTAAAGTGCATCTATGTACAGATTTCAACTTCTTCTTTTACATTTGCTTATAAGCACCGCCCCTTTCCTCCCAATAATGTCTGGGAGGCCAACAAGGAGAGGCAGATGTGTCCACAGGCAAAGGTGGACGTGGTGGTCAGTCCTCAGGCAGGGCATCATTTCCTCTGTTTAGTGAATTTGCCCATGCTATCCAGCCACAGCATGCAGAGGAGGTGGTGGCCTGGCTTACTAAACATTCCTCATTCTCCTCATCCTCTGTCACACAAGCAGAGACAAGTGTGCAGTCCCCTGCAGAGTGGATAAACCTGCCTCCTTGTCCACATCTATTCCTGCCATAGCCCCAACATCAGCCATTGAGGAATTGCCTAAGTGAGGCATTTCATAATTTTTTTTGTCCTCGCTGCCCAGGGCTGTCAGCTTCCACATCCCATTGGCAGAGACTGAATTACATGGTGAACGATTACTACGGGGCCAAAACAGAGGTGGAGAGCTTTCCAGCTAACAATCCACTGACTTACTGGGTCATGAGAATAGACCACTGGCCAGAACTTGCCCAGTATGCTATTGAGTTGTTGGGCTGCGTGCTTTCAGTACGGGCATTCAGTGCTGCAAGAGGTTTCATTACTGATCATAGAACACGTCTGTTCACAGACTCAGTGGACCATTTGACTGTTAGAAAAATGAATCAGTCCTGGATTACCAGCTATGAAGCCCCTGATGCCGATGTCACTGATTAAGTCTTTTTGGAATGTGGAATTTCTGCAGGACTTCGAGGCTGCCTAGCTTTGAGGGTGTTCAATCATTTCACCTGGAAGAATATTTTTGGTATAAGTTTCATGGGCACAATTAACACCTGAAGACCAATTTTTTTCTGCACCTGTTTGACAGGTGCATATCATTGCAATTTTTTTACAGTAAGGCCAATTCTTGCTTTCATCAAAAGTACTTCTATAGGGTTTACGGTGGGAAAGCGCCACCGACACCCAAAGAGTAATTTTTCTAGTAATGTAATGATCTATCATGTTTGGTATATTATAGAAAATCCTTAATGGAACTTTTTGATGTATCTCTTTAAAATTTAAAAACCCCCCAAAGAAGACCGGAAGAGGAAAAATGGTCGAAATACATTGGGGTATTCATGGGGATTCATATGGATAGTATTGATACAATGTAACTGTTCAATTAGAACTTTTTTAATGAATTGATTGCCATGGGAGATGGTCCTTTGTTGTTGCTTGTGTCCACTACTAGAAATTTCATGTGATATTGATTGTATCTACGTAATGCATTCTATGTCTGAATTAAATAATATTTTTACTAACATGGTTTCAGAAATATTTTGCTGCTTAAAAGCCCCCTGGGGAAACTTTTCCACTAATTTTGCAATGCTGTTTGGGGTGTGCAGCTGTGTCAACTCTTGCATGTGTTACTTCACTTTGTTGTTCTTCTTTTGGGTATTTAAACACCCGTTCCCCTCCTAACACATGTGAGTTGCAATAAGAGTAGAGGTATATCCCAATTCTTTGAAAACACAAGAGATAATTTCCCTTCCAGTTACCTATTTAGGTTATACACGAAGGGATCTGCAATAGGCAGAATTAGCCTAAATTTAAGGGAACCGTTAAGCAGTCAAAATAGACAGAGCTAGGTAGCCAAGTCTAGGAGGAATATACTCAACGGGTGAAATAGACAATATTTCTCCCTCCTTTTTGTTTCATTTGGATTGGTGGGATCTAATATACCTTTAGCTCTTCAAATTAGATAATAAAATCGCATCAATATACTCTTCAAATTAAATACCAAAATCGTATCAATATACTACACACACCAACTAATACAATTTTAATAATCATGGTTGCCTTTCGGTACACACATTATTTATGATGTGCGTCCCGCATGTCACCTTTGGGCTGGTCCCTCTTTTCCACTCGGCTTCCCAGCATGGTGGGGAGACGTGATTACCCGGCGTCTCCCCACACATGTGCTTCCACGGTGGGACCCACTCTTGTTTGGGCCACTGGAGGGAGCTCCTCTCCGTGGCGGCGGCATTCCTGGATCACTGCCGGACGTTTAGGGGTTTCACGCGTGCGAGGTTTGACCTGCGCATGCGTGAAACGTCATGACGTCACGCATATTGCGTCGGGGATGACGGCGGTTGCCGGGGCATCGCCTTCCGGAACGCCGAGGGGGCCACGTCAACACCGCTAATTTTGCGGTCGGGTCTCCAGTTGCAGGGGGAGGATGTGGGGTGGAGATGAGCACCTGTGACTAATAGGTATTTAACTCTATTAAATAAAGGTGCAGCTTCCTGAGGATCTTTAGGTGATCTCTAGATTGCTGCCAACACATGCAGGAAGGGTCGGAACCAACAAGTAAGTGCTAGTACTGGATATGTCCTGCCAGCTGCAGCTCATAGCATAGAATATATTCATATACTCTTCATGATTTAGGTTTCTCAATATATTTGTCATATTGACATCTCATACACCTAGTTTAATAACAAGTAACAATAATATCATTTTCACCACTTGTTTATAACCTTAGACATTCCTTTGTTAGGCACTTCACACTATTTCACCTTGCATAGGATTTTTTTTTTTCCACCATCACACATCACTAGCCTTCTTAGTTTTTTTTTTTTTTTCCCCTTTTCACATGTTTGGCACCTTTTTACACGTTTTTTGTTTTGTTTTTGGCACATATCAATAACACTTGATTTATGCTACATTTCAACACATAGATCCCATATTTCTGGCACATATCAATAACATTTTATTTATGCCATATTTTCTTACATAGATACCATCACCTAGTTTTTTTCACACACTACCTCACCACTCAGTATCATCACCTTTGCAAGGTGATGTATGAGGATATAGAGTTTGTTTAAAGTGATTTTTCTCATTTAGTACTCTATACACTTAGTCCAACCTATCATATATTCACATATTACAATTTAAATCCGAAAATTACCAAAATATGAGCAAAGGGACAATATTAGTTGAGACCTCCCTATTAATTGTTTTGAATATTAAGCAGTCTGGCCATATAGGACAATATGGAACACTCACCCGACATCCGCTGATCACATACTAATTTTTATAAATATCAAATTACAGGTGCCTCGCCCTACACCTTCCCCACTGGGTCCAAATGCATGGCTCCTTGCAAACCCCATTGACTATAGACACGCCCAGAGGGGACAGAGGGAATGAGCAAACATTGTGGGACCACCACACGTAACGGTTTTTATTAATTCAAACTATGCGACACAGGCCCACCTTCCTATCCCCAAATGGTAAGTACTTCACCATATGTATGGAAATGTACTTTCAAAACCTTTAAAATATCATGAAATGATCTATCATGTTTGGTATATTATAGAAGATCTTTAATGGAACTTTTTGATGTATCTCTTTAGAATTTAAAAACCCCCCGAAGAAGACAGCAAGAGGAAAAATGGTCGAAATGCATTGCTGTATTCATGGGGATTCATATGGATAGTATATTGATACAATGTAACTGTTCAATTAGAACTTTTTTAATGAATTGATTGCCATGGGAGATGGTCCTTTGTTGTTGCTTGTGTCGACTACTGGAAATTTCATGTGATATTGATTGTATCTATGTAATGCATTCTATGTCTGAATTAAATAATATTTTTACTAACATGGTTTCAGAAATATTTTGCTGCTTAAAAGCCCCCTGGGGAAACTTTTCCACTAATTTTGCAATGCTTTTTGGGGTGTGCAGCTGTGTCAACTCTTGCATGTGTTACTTCACTTAAGAGTAATTTTTCTACACCTGTTTGACAGGTGCATATAATTGGAAGTTTTCACAGCAAGACCAATTCTTGCTTTCATCAAGAGTACCTCTATAGGGTTACGATGGGAAAGTGCCACCGACACCCAAAGACCAAATTTTACGCACCCTTTACTTCTATCCAAAGTCAAAGTGACACCAAAATGTATCCAAAAAATCTCTAATCTTGTTCCCAGTTCACTACATTGTGGCCTCATCATACACACTGGCTCCCCAGCTGTTGCTGAGCAAAATAAAGGCAGCTTGCAGGAAAAATGTCATTTATTTGGCTTTATAAATGCAATTATTGCTGCAGCAGATTCTAGACATGTTACAGATCTGCCACTTTACAGGTAGACTAAAGGAACCCCCCCCCCCCCCCCCCCCAGGCACTATATTGAAAGGATTTTTTCATTATTATGCTTTCACTTTAAGAAAGAAAAAAGAGTAGCTATGGCGCCATTCCAGACCTGATGGATTCAGGTGTATGCTGCTCCCTTAAATGGAAGGAAGATATTTAAGGTGGGGAAGAGAAATGATGTAGATAGTTCCTATTGAGTGGGTGTCTTCTAACCAAAAACCAATGCACAGTAAAGCTGTGCACATTAATGTGAAACCAAATATAAACTCCTGAATGTGAATGAGTGTCAGGCTGTATACCTGACCCAATATAAAAGTGCAATGTGTAAGACAACCCAACTTGTAACATAGATAAATAAATATAAAATAATTAAAAAGTAGGTGCAGTAATTCCTAATCGTTGCTATGCATGTGCAATAATCATATAAACGATATATACAAAGTAGAATCAATAGTGCAAAAGTAAAGTGCTGGTGTGAATAAACAGGTGGATATCTGGCTGAAATATACAATTAATTTCTAAGGTGCTATTGTGTCGGTGAAAGGATCCGTTTGGACTCTGGTGGGCTTTTCAATGAATAAACACTCGGTGCGTGCCTTATTCGTGCTCCTATAGTGACTGCACTCACCAGATCCTTCACCCCCTGTTGGGGTCTCATACATCCACAGTATATGCCACTGTGTAGCAATGCAGGATAACTCCGTCCTTAATGTAGACTTTTATAACTTTCTGTTTTCAACTCTGTTTTTTACATCACCACTTAGTTCAGTTCCACTTGGTCAGGGTTCCAGCAAGCAAAAAAGGTGGCAAGTTCAAGGATACAAGTTGGGTTGTCTTACACATTGCACTTTTATATTGGGTCAGGTATACAACCTGACACTCATTCACACTCAGGAGTTTATATTTGGTTTCACATTAATGTGCACAGCTTTACTGTGCATTGGTTTTTGGTTAGAAGACACCCACTCAGTAGGAACTATCTACATAATTTCCCTTCCCCACCTTAAATATCTTCCTCCCATTTAAGGGAGCAGCATACACCTGAACCCATCAGGTCTGGAATGGCGCCATATCTACTCTTTTTTCTTTCTCAACATTATACTCTACCTAGTGGAAGTAATTGGTAGAGGCAGCAGTTCCAACAAATATTTTCTAATCTCTATACTACATATTCCATAGCCCGGGTACCTTTTCTTTTTCTTCATGCTTTCACTTTAAAACTCAAAAATTCACTGCTCATTTAAAAATGACATTTTTCACAAACTTTTTTTTTTATTGATATATGTCCCCCAGGGCAGGACCTGGGCCCCTATAACCATTGTATGCCCAATTACTTGCATACAAGTCTTCAAAATGGGCACTTTTGATTTTTGGCGTTCGGGTCAAATTGACTTTAATGGGGTTAGTTATTCAGGTCCGAACTTTCACGGTGTTCGAAAGTTCTGGTGCGAACCAAACAGGGGTCCGATCGGCCCATCCATATTTGTAAGCGGTCTGGCCCCGTTCACGCAGATGATCCGCCACAAAACATACTCCCAACTCATGTGGGATCTCGTTGTAGAGGCTCTCAACATCAACAGAGACAAGCCAAGCATGTTTGGGAACAGAAATACCCTCAATGATTTTAATAAGGTCAATAGTATCTTGTAAATAATAGAATAAGGATCTCAAGTGAGGATTCAGATATGTGTCCATTAGACTACTCGCGTTTTCTGTCAAACACCCACATCCAGAGATGATAGGGCGACCGTGGGGATGAGTTAAAGACTTTGGGACTTTGGGTAGAGCATAGAAAGTTGGAACTTTAGGTTCCTGAACATTAAGCAAGGTCCAAGTTTGCTTGTCAATCAAATTTTTCGAGTAGGCTTTGGCAATAATGCTTCTATACTCATTACAATAACATTCAATAACCATTCGAGAGATTGGTCTATACCATTCTTAATTTTGAAGAATATGTAAACACATGTGTTCATAATTAATACGATCCATTACCACAGCTCTCATGATTGTCTGCCAACCATTCAAGGGTATACTCTTTATCGCAGGGATACAGAGGGTAAAAAAGGGGTATGCCTATATATCAAGAAAATTGTCCAAGTGAATGTGAGAGATGACATCACTAAGGGAGCTAGGGAGGAGGTGGAATCCTTATGGGTAGAGCTCCAAAGGGATGAAGCTAAGGGGAAAATAATACTGGGAGTATGCTATAGGCCCCGTAACCTGAGGGAGGAGGGAGAGACAGACCTCCTATCAAAAGTTGGATTAGCAGCAAGGATTGGAAGTGTTATCATAATGGGGGATTTTAATTATCCAGACATAAACTGGGCGGAGGGAACCACACATTCGTCTAAGGCTCGCAAGTTCCTAAATGTCTTGCAGGGCAATTTCATGGTTCAGATGGTAGACACACCAACTAGAAAAAAATCATTACTGGATCTACTGATTATGAACAATACAGACCTGATCACGGATGTGGAAATACGGGGCAATTTAGGAAACAGCAATCACAGGTCAATTGGCTTCAGTAAAAATCACACAAATAGGAAACATAAGGGGAATACAAAGACACTGAATTTCAAAACAGCCAACTTCCCTAAACTAGGAACCTTGTTAGAAAGCATGAAATGGTATAAAATCTTAGGAACAAAGAACACGGAGGAGAGATGGGTTTTCTTTAAGAGCATATTAAATAAGGGCATTAGCCAATGCATCCCATAGGGTAATAAATTTAAAACAGCGAACAAAAGTCCTGGACGGCTTAACTCCAATGTAAAAATGCATATACACACAAAGGAGAAGGCCTTCAAAAAATACAAGGTTGAGGGATCATTGTCAGCATTCAAACTTTATAAAGAATGGAATAAGAAATGTAAGGGTGCAATTAGGGTGGCTAAGATAGAACACGAAAGACACATAGCAGAGAAGAGCAAAAAAAATCCCAAGAAATTCTTTAAGTATGTAAACAGTAAAAAAGGGAGGACAGACCTTATTGGCCCCATAAAGAATGAGGAAGGACATCTGGTTACAAAGGATGAGGAGATGGCAAAGGTATTGAATTTATTGTTCTCAGTCTTCACGAGGGAATCGGGTGGCTTCAGTAACCAAAACGGCAGTGTTTATCCTTCTGACACAACACAGGAAACACCTCCATGGTTAATAGAGGACAGAACTAAAATTAGACTTGGGAAACTGAACATTAATAAATCACCGGGACTAGGTGGCTTGCATCCGAGGGTACATAGGGAACTCAGTCAAGTAATTGCCAGACCATTGTTCCTAATTTTTACTGACAGTCTACTGACTGACTGGAATGGTACCAGGTGATTGGAGAAAAGCCAATGTAGTACCAATATTTAAAAATACATCCCTGGGAATTAAAGACCAGTTAGCCTAACATCAATAGTATGCAAGCTCTTGGAGGGGATGATAAGGGACTATATACAAGATTTTAGTAACAAGAACTGTATCATAAGCAGTAATCAGCATGGATTCATGAAGAATTGTTCTTGCCAAACCAATCTATTAACCTTCTATGAGGAGGTGAGTTGCCATCTAGATTAAGCAAGGCCCATAGACGTGGTGTATCTGGATTTTGCAAAAGCATTTGACACAGTTCCCCATAAACTTTTACTGTACAAAATAAAATCTGTTGGCATGGATCATAGGGTGAGTACATGGATTGAAAACTGGCTACAAGGGCGAGTTCAGAGGGTGATGATAAATGGGGAGTACTCGGAATGG
The DNA here is from genome assembly GCA_037952925.1 of Lithobates clamitans. Lineage (NCBI taxonomy): Eukaryota > Metazoa > Chordata > Amphibia > Anura > Ranidae > Lithobates > Lithobates clamitans. The sequence goes on along the minus strand of JBBGZY010000998.1, from coordinate 3,024,660 downwards.
TCAGAGGTGGGTAGTGGGGTTCCCCAGGGTTCTGTGCTGGGACCAATCCTATTTATTTTGTTCATAAACAACCTGGAGGATGGGGTAAACAGTTCAATCTCTGTATTTGTGGACGATATTAAGCTAAGCAGGGCAATAACTTTTCCACAGGATGGGGAAACCTTGCAAAAAGATCTGAACAAATTAATGGGGTGGGCAACTACATGGCAAATGAGGTTTAATGTAGAAAAATTTAAAATAATGCATTTGGGTGGCAAAAATATGAACGCAGTCTATACACTGGTGGGAGAACCTCTGGAGGAATCTAGGATGGAAAAGGACCTGGGGATCTGAGTAGATGATAGGCTCAGCAATGGCATGCAATGCCAAGCTGCTGCTAAAGCAAACAGAATATTGGCATGCATTAAAAAGGGATCAGCTCCAGAGATAAAATGATAATTCTCCTGCTCTACAAGACTCTGGTTCGGCCGCACCTATAGTATGCTGTCCAGTTCTGGGCACCAGTCCCCTGGAAATGGAGCGAGTACAAAGAAGGGCAAGTAAACTAATAAAGGGTCTGGAGGATATTAGTTATGAGGAAAGGTTGCGAGCACTGAACTTATTCTCTCTGGAGAAGAGACGCTTGAGAGGGGATATGATTTCAATTTATAAATACCGTACTGGTGACCCCACAATAGGGATAAAACTCTTTCGCGGAAGGGAGTTTAACAAGACATGTGGCCACTCATTAAAATTAGAAGAAAAGAGGTTTAACCTTATACTACGTAAAGGGTTCTTTACTGTAAGAGCGTCAAGGATGTGGAATTCCCTTCCACAGGTGGTGGTCTCAGCGAGGAGCATCGATAGTTCTAAAAAACTATTAGATAAGCACCTGAACGACCTCAACATACAGGGATATACAATGTAATACTGACATATAATCACACACATAGGTTGGACTTGATGGACTTGTGTCTTTTTTCAACCTCATCTACTATGTAATTATGTAACAAGCTTTCCACCCTAATCGGCTGATTTAATTATGAGTTCAACATTCTTTTTTAGCGATAATAGAGCCTTCCTAAGGTTGGAGAGAGGTTGCCAGGGCAAGACCTTGACCGGGTCATCTCTTCCACCTCTTTAGTAATTTGTTGCACAAAAGCCCAGATATTAGGGTTATTACCCAATGTGGGAAAATTCTTTGATTTAGGTTTGAATAGTTGTGGAGAGGGAAAATATTTATTCACTGTAGTTCGATCTCGTGGTAATGGGGGGGTTGAGGGGCAAGTCAATAGACTCACTGCTCTTCCCCCATAATTCCATAAGTTCCTGAACAGTTTGAATCTCTCTAATTGTGAGGTTACTCTCACTAGTAGAGGAAACCAAATGGTCAATATTTTGTGGCTTATGATATAGCCACAAAAGCCAAGAAAAAGAAAAAAAGGGGCTTCAAATGCACTCAATTGGGTGCTTCAAACCGGCAAGAACCGGCATCGGAGTGTTTCATTAAATGTGCAATATACAAAGAAAAGTTTGTATAGACAAGTACCTGGCGTCCTACAGTAGCATATACGTCCCTGTGGTTTTGGCAGAATGTAATAGCGGGAATAAGCGGACTTAAATACCCCCCATTCAGCCTGTTAGACTACGTTACATCCACCTCTAAACCCATCGCCGCTGGGTCCCAGCGTCCAGCTCATGAGAGAACAAAGGATCTCCCTCTGGTGGTCGGAGGGAGATAGTCACTCTCAGAACAATAATGGGCGCTGGAACAAGTGGATAAAGGGAAGAAACAGGAAAACAACGAGAGGCGCACAGACGGCACTGTGAGCTGGGCGCTGTCCAGAGTACCCTGGATCAGATGTCCTGGGCGTCCAAAAGAGGAAAGAAGGTGCACATATATTTACAACTATTTTCAAATATTCATAACAAAATAGATAAGTATGAACACAAGTGAAATAACAATTCATGAAAAGATCATATAACTAAATTATTTTCGCTATATAACAACAACATATTTATCAAAATAATATACTAGTAGAAACTTTATTACTGTAAGTACATCGCCATCCAGATTTTGTGGCCAAAATCCGGGAGAGATAAAAAGGAGGGTAAACACCCTGGATGGAATAGGGAATGAACAAGGGGCATTGGGTAAACAAGGCAGGAAAGAGAGGAAAAGAAAGAAAAACGGAAGAAGGGGGAAGGGGGGAAGAGATGGGAGTGGGAAGGGAGGTTGGGGGAGGATAAAGGGAAGGAAAGGGGAAAAAATTCAAAGTAGAGTGGAAGAGGGAGAGGAAGGTCCTTCAGACAGCAATAATTCCTATAGAAAGGGTTTGTAACTCAACATTTCATTTAGTCCAGGGAAAGCTGTAGCTTTTAAAGAATGAATCCAATGGGATTACAACTGTAAACATTTTTGATTGTTACTTCCTCCTCTAACACCAGTGGGAATATGCTCCAGTGCCATGAATTTTATAGTATGCAAACTGAAGCCATGAAATAAACATGACAGCTTATTGGGGTTTCCGTTTTACGTTTTTTAATAAGAGACACAATTCCAGGTGTTTGACATGTTACTCTATGTTTAATTCTATGAATTTGACCATTGGGCAATACTACTTCATTACTGTTTAACATAAATTGACAAGGGGCACATTTTCTACATGAAAATGAGACAAAGTTCAAAGTGGATGGTACCGAAGTTCTATAATGACTTTGGACAAAATGGTCCTTTAAAGATTTAGCTCGTCTGTAAGTGATTTGTGGTTGCTGCTCCACATATTTGCCTACTATAGGGTCAGCCAATAACAATGGCCAATACTTATTTATGATCTGTCTTACTTGTCTATGTTGTTTTGCATATGAGGTAATCATTCTTACTGGCTGTGGTATTGGTTTGATTTTTTTTCCTTTAGATCAAGGTATCCCGGACATTGGCCTTAGCTCTATTAAACGCTTTTTTTTAGGATACTATGAGTATAGCCTCTCTCGCAAAGGCGCGAATATAAAGAGTTGGCCTCAATTTGAAAGTCCTCATCTCTACTACCATTCCGCCTCAATCTGAGGTACTGGCTGTAGGGAATGCTGTTAACCAAGGATTGAGGATGGGAGCTTGAGGTATGCAAAATAGCAATGCCAGCTGATGGCTTCCTAAACAAAGAGGTACCAAGAGAGCCATCAGGTTCAACAACAATCTTGATGTCTAAAAAAACTGATAGATCTCTGATCACATAACATTGTAAATTTAAGATTATAATCATTAGTGCCTATGATACTCATAAACTCAATTAATTCTTCATGGGTACCTGACCATATCATTAATATATCATCAATATATCGATGGAAAGTAATTATCTGTTCTAGATATTTGCTGATATCTTCCCTTGCAAAGAGGTTGCTCTCCCACCATCCCAGGTACAGGTTGGCATACAATGGGGCACAACGTGCCCCCCCCTGCACCTGGAGGTAGTGGGAGGGGCCAAACATGAAAACATTTCTTGTGAGAATAAATCTCAAAAGGTCCAGTATAAACTCATTTGCACGACCCTGTTCACGCAAATGATCTGCCACAACACATATTCCCAACTCATGTGAAATCTCATTGTAGAGGCTCTCAACCTCAACGGAGACAAGTCAAGCATGTTTGGGAGAAATACCCTCAATGATTTTAATAAGGTCAATTGTATCTTGTACATAAGAGAATAAGGATCTCAAGTGAGGATTCAGATATGTGTCCATTAGATTACTCGCGTTTTCTGTTAAACACCCACATCCAGAGATGATAGGGCTACCGGGGGGATGAGTTAAAGACTTTGGGACTTTGGGTAGAGCATAGGAAGTTGGAACTTTAGGTTCCTGAACATTAAGAAAGGTCCAAGTTTGCTTGTCAATCAAATTCTTTCAGTAGGCTTTGGCAATAATGCTTCTATACTCATTACAATAACATTCAAAAACCTTTCGAGAGATTGGTCTATACCATTCTCGATTTTAAAGAATATGTAAACACATGTGCTCATAATTAATATGATCCATTACCACAAGGTTTCAACCCTTATCAGCTGGTTTAATTATAAGTTCAACATTCTTTTGTAGCGATAATAGAGCCTTCCTAAGGGATGGAGGGAGGTTGTCAGGGCAAGACCTTGACCAGGTCATCTCTTCCACCTCTTTGATTTAGGTTTGAATAGATGTGGCGGGGAAAACATTTATTCACTGTATTTCAATCTCGTGATAATGGGGGGTCGAGGGGCAAGTTAATAGACTCGCCGCTCTCCTCCCATAATTCCATAAGTTCCTGAACAACTTGAATCTCTCTAATTGTGAGGTTACTCTCACCAGTAGAGGAAACCAAATGGTCAATATTTTGTGGCTTATGATATAGAGTTTAAACATTAGACGTTGAGCAAAAAAAATGGATATCTTTAAAAATATCAAATCTATCTACATTTGCATAAGGACAGAAGGTTAAACCTAACTGTAAAACTTGAATTTCCTCAGTAGTAAGTGCATAAGATGAGAGGTTAAGAATTTGAAATTGTGTTTCTCCATCAGGAGTTACATAGTGGGAGTTTCCAGAGTCACCAAATTTCGGGACTCTGGAGTTCCTGGTGGTAAAAAATTGGAGGCCAACTTAGGGTCAGTTTTAGTAGGTATTGACATAGTAGAGTCACTTACCTTAGTGGATATTATTGTCGGTGCTAGTGTTGAGGAAAAAGAAAATCTTTTTCTTCTTCCCCTTTTTTGTAATAATACTTGTGTGTATGGGAAAGTATGCCTGCTGCTTGGGTTGCCTTTGAGCAGCAGGGGTGACCATATGGACGCCCAGGGAGTCTGATTCAGGGTCCTCTGGACAGCGCCCAGCTCACCATGCCTCTCGTTGTTCTCCTCTTTCTTCTCTTTATCTGCTTGTTCCAGTGCCCATTATTGTTCTGAGAGTGACTATCTCCCTATGACCACCAGAGGAAGCTCCTTTATCTTCTCATGAGCTGGACGCTGGGAGCCAGCGCCGATGGGTTGAGCGGCAGATGTGATGTAGTTCGCGCATGCGTGGCACGGTCATTTTGTCCACATCCGGCCTGACAGGCTGGGAGGGGGGTATTTAAGTCCGCTTGATCCCGCTATTACATGCTGCCAGAACCACAGGGACATATATGCTACTGCAGGAGGCCAGGTACTTGTCTATACAAACTTTTCTTTGTATATTGCACATTTAATGAAATGCTCTGATTCAGGTTCTTGCCGGTTTGAAGCGCCCAACTGAGCGCTCTTTGTTAGTGATTCAACTTTTTCTTATTATGTGCATTTGAAGCCCCTTTTTTGTTTCTTCTTGGCTTTTGAAGCTTTAGATACAAGTATCCTGCTGTGTGGAAATTCTGTGTCCCTGGGTATTGAGTCTACTGCAAAACTTTGTTTTGTAAGTTGACCTTCTTTTTCTATTTATTATTTTGTCTCCGAAGATTTTTTTCACATTTTTGTGAAATTTAAAGTAATTCTATTACCCTTTATGTTATTGTAGCTGACCCTTGAATGCTCCCTATGGTCACCTATAGCTTGATGCTGGCAGACATCTTGACCCATATAGCTGTTTGATCATAGTATACAATATTTCAAGAGACCAAGGTGAGTAAGAATGTTGTCAAATTGAATGTGCACATGTATGTAACTATCTATATGTATTGGAAAATTATTTTCCAAAATGAGAGAATAAACAAGTGTATGCATATTATATATTTTTTATATCATGATTTCCAATGTGATTATTATATGAATATTCTCTTTCAATAGAAGGCTTGTACCTCAAATGGATCGCATCCCCAGAAGAAGCTTGAAATATGGGCGAAACATGTTGGGAATTCCATTCAAAAATGCTGTATGCATAAAACTGTGTCTTATGTACTTGCCATAATTGTTTTTAAACATTTTTTCATTTTGTCTTTCAATAAAACTTTTTTTACATTATCTCTTGAGATCACTGTACCTTATTTTGCACCTTAAAAATCCCATAAAATTTCCCTATACCTATTCAATTTAGGGATGTGGTGCTAATAATAGTGGTTTGCCTGTGGTTATAAATTCCATTTTGTTATTCTATTGATCCAGCTGTGATTCATAAACTGTTGTCATTCTACGTAGCCCTGCAGGTGACATCTCCACTTTCTATTACAGCTGTAAAAATTCCTGTGTCATCTAATTGCTGACTGGTCAGTCAGTCAGCAATAGTACTTGCTGAGAAAAAGGGATGTAAAGACTGACAAAATGCAGTTATACGTCCTTCTGCAAGGCAACAGTTTATATATATCTATTAAATAGGTTGTAAACCACTGAACGTTTTTTTTTTTTTCTTACCTTCAAGGTAAAGGCATAATGTGCTAGTATGCATCGCATACTAGCACATTATGTGGAACTTGCCTGAAAACGAAGTCTTCCAGCGATGCGATGTCATCGCTGCAGGCCGCTTCCATCTTCACCCATCTTGCTTCCTGGTTTGTGGACTCCGGCTCTGTGACTGGCCGGAGCTGCGATGACGTTACTCCCACGCATGCACACGGGAGCCGCCGGGGCTCTGAAGGAATGGCACAGGTGGCAATTCTTTTAGAGCGCATTTGCCAGTGATTTGGGAGATATTTACACTACCCAAAGGCTTACCTATAGGAAAAATTTAGTGATGGAAGTTTACTTCCTCTTTAAGGGCTGGTTCATACCAGATGCAGTCTAGTGCATTCCTAATCTGCATCAAAGACACATGAACAGTGTTTTCCATGTATTCCAATGGCCCTAGTGCACACAAGTGCATTTTTTCTGTATGGAACACATTTGAAATGCAGCAAATTGCATGTATATGCTCCAAAATGCAGCAGAATGCACGTTTTTCTGGATTTTCAAGTATCAAAATAAAAAAGAGGACAAAATGCACTGGAGATGTGAACCAGCACTTATCGCAGTATTCAGCTGTTTGTCTGGAGCTCCACTTAAAGTGACTCCTAGAGACAAATTCCAACTGTAGGATTGGATCATTGGACAAATCACTATGGGTCACCTGATAGCTAAATAGAAGACAGATCACATCATCTTCTCCATCCCTAAAAAAGAATAAAACAGTTATCCAGCTCTCCAGTGTCTGGAGAATGCATAAACATCAATTCAGCTTGCCTTTCAGTAAACTGTTAACAAAACCTGCTTTTATTTGCTTAAAATTGCAACGGAAAGATCTCTTCTCTTTCACTTGTATAAAAACAGATGTGAGGAGTCAAGAAATATGTGATTTAGAAAATTACTTTTTTCCCAAATCATTCATTTTTTTGTTTGTCTGGATACATTTTTCTGCATATGAAAAGTGCCAATTTAGCCCCAGGGAATAGCAAAAGAACCTCTGTATTCTTCCAATTTATTTGTATATGTATTAATATACCTAGAGTCTGTTAGCTCCAAATACACTACGTAGATTTTATTCACATCATATCGAATGAATTTATCTCCCCAGTGCCCTTTTCTTTGCTAGGAGAACAGAGGAGACCATGCCATTGACCTGAAGCTTCGTTTACACATACACAATGACCATAAGCTGACCTTCCTTGAGCTGTGACATCATAAGCCATTAGCCATTCAGAAAATAGTTGATTGTTAAAAAACTAAAAGGGGTTTAAATAATTTATTGAAAGCTTAAGTAAGTTTTGATTCGTAAGAATAAGGAAGGGAACACAGTCAGGAAAATATAAAACCAAACTTTGGGCTTGGTCCCCTGCACCCCAATTAGACATGTGCAGAACGAAAAAATGTGTTTTGTTTCATTTCGTTTTGAATTGTTATTTTAATAAATTTGTTTGGTTAATTTTTTTTTAACTTGTTTAATTCGTTTTCGTAATTCATTTTGTTTATTCGAATTTGAATAGATTCAAATTGATTTGAATTTTGGAAGATGGTTAAATTCTTTCTATTCTATTCTATTTTTTTTTTCTATTCTATTATTTTATTTAATATTCTATTCTTTTCTATTCTATTCTATTCTATTCTTTTTTATGTTATTAGTAATTTTCAAAAATGGTTATATTGTTATATTCTTTCTATTCTATACTATTATTTTCTATTTTCTATTCTATTATTTTTTTTTCTAGTCTTTTCAAGTATTTTCTATTCTATTATAGTTATCTCTATTCTATTCAAATTTAAATGTATTCTATTTGAAATTCAAATTTCAAAAGATGCTTATATTCTTTCTATTTTATTCTATTCTATTTTATGTTAATTCTATCTATTCCTTTATTTTCTATTCTATTTTATTCTGTTCTTTTATTTTCTATTTAATTTTGTTCTGTTTTACGCTATTCTTTTATTTTTTATTTTTTTTATCCCTTTTTTTCCTATACTTTTTTTTCTATTGAAATTTTTTTCTATTCTTTTATTTAGTATTCTGTTCTGTTTTACTCTATTATATGCTATTCTTTTATTTTCTATTGTAATATATTATTTTCTATTCTATTCCTTTATTTTCTATTCTATTTGATTTTGTTTGGAGATTCAAATTTGATTCAAAATCTATTTGAATTTGGATTTGATTCGAAACCTATTCAAATTCGATAACTTTTCAAATTTAATTTTGTTATTTCAGATTCATTTAAATTCCTAACACAGAATCTTACTGTGTTGCTTATTCTGTATTATTTTTTGCAAAATGTTTTCAGATAATCACATACCTCACCATCAGCCCCTGAAGAAGAGGTATCAACATTTACAACCTTGAAACTCGTCGGGCCTCTGTTTCAGCCCACTGCCGAAACAATTTGTGTGGGGTTAATTGTATTGATGTAAACAGATATACTCCTTTTCTTGCCACCATCTGAATCTGCTGGCATCCACCTCTTTTATCCTTGTCATGTTTTAACTTTTGATAATAAAATTATATTTTTTTTGATACATTATTGTTTGAAGACTCTTGAATTTTAAAGTCCCACAAGAGGAAAAAGTCCCTTTGTGTAGTCTTATAGGAATGTGGGCAAGGTGTCTACTTCCACTAAGTTCTTGTCACTACCATCGTTTTGAGGGATGTTGTGAGGACATCTGAGGTGAAAAGGGTTTACTGCAGGTGAAAGCACCAAAGACACTGGTTGGATATCCTCTTTCCTAAACCTTTTCTTTTCTTCTCTTCAAGTTAGGCTTAACAGACACATTCTTTAAACAATTGTATTGTATCATGAGGATTCCCTGCACTCTGCTCTGTCTCTAAGCATGTGCAACTGCTTCTCTGGGGAATATCAGTCACAGTGTACACAGAGTAGTGGCCCTCAACCTGACATCTACAGTATACAGTATATAGACATAAATATCCAAACTGTAGAATCTATTCACATTTGTAGTGTGTAAAAGATCATTAGAAAGGCAGTCAAAGGATCTATGTGTAGTGCTTCTCCTGTAGAAGCTGGATGGGTCCTCTGTTCTTTGCCTTAACCTCCCACCCCCTCCCCACCCCCCCGGACACACCGGGTTGAGTGTAAAACATACAATATCAAAGGAAATCACTGAAGGTAATACTTAGTACCCAATAGTAGTGCTATACCAAAGAAAAGAAAAGAAAATAAGCACTAAACCAGGTAGTAAAGGCAAACGTAATATATTGTCACTATGTATGGGCAGAACACCCTCCTGTTCAGTTCGCAGCAGAACTCCCGAACAGGGGAAATGTTCTAACACAAACGACGAATGCCATTGAAGTCTATGGGAGCTGAACAGGAAAAATTAAAGGTGTCCATTTTGAAGGCTTATATGCAAGTAATTAGCCATAAAAGGGGTATGGGGGTCTGGATACTGCCCTGGGGGACATGTATCAATAAATAAAAAACAAAACAATCATTTTTGCAGGAACAGTAGTGATTTTAATTATGCTTAAAGTGCAACAATAAAAATGAAAAATTCCTTTAAATATAGTGCCTGGGGGGTCCCCTAATGTGTCATCTGTAGCATGCATAAAACATGCTGCAGCAACATTTCTAAAGAAAGAAAAAAACAAGTTAAACTTGACTTGCGGTTGCAATTGCCGGCATCTGGCTATTGAAAAAAAAAAGAGAAAGAAGCGGCATGGGATCACCCCCATACCCTTTAGGACTGGATTGGAGGGGAACCCCACACCTAATTTTAAAAACAAAAGCGGCGCAGGCCTCCCAAACTTCATCCCAGACCCTTATCCGGGCATTCAGCCTGGCAGGTCAGGAAAGGGGGGGACGAGCGAGCGCCCCCTCCCCCTCCTGAACCATTCCAGGCCACATGTCCTCGCCATGGGGGAGTGGGTGCTTTGGGGCAGAGGGCAGTCTGCCCCCCCCACCCCAAAGCACCTTGACCCCATGTTGATGGGGATAGGGGCCTCTTCCTGACATCTTCCTGACAACCCTGGGCTGTGGTTGTCGGGGTCTGCAGGTGGGGGGGGGCTTATGGGAATCTGGAAGCCCATTTTAACAACTGGGCCCCCAGATCCCTCCCCCCCATGTGAATGAGTATCGGGTACATAATACCCCTACCCATTCACCAAAAAAGTGTCAAAAAGTAATAAACACAAAAGACAGTTTTTGACAAGTCCATTATTAAAAAAATTAAAAATAATGTCTCTTGATGCAAATCCATTGTCAATCACGCCTCCTGCCAACCCGAAAAAAAAAACAAAAACGCTTTGCCTCCTGGGAGGTCTCACGCTGAATGCCTGCTCTGCGTTTTGACATGTTTTATATAGGTAAGGAGCGGGGCCACCAAGCTACGTCACTCGGTGGCACCGCACCCTTCTGACGTCAGGGACTGGTGCATATCCAGACAGTGGTAATTCTCTCTTTCACTCCTTCGGTGCCAAGAGGAAGAACTTTCAGAGGCAATTTAATAAAAATCCTCTCTCCACTCTTCCTACTTCACAGTGCATATTGGGATCTGTAGTGTAAGGAGTCTGCGCTCTGCATAGAAGTCTATGTGAGTAGAAGTCTATGGGCTGGCTTGGCTTTAGCTCTCCCCCTGCAGGTTAGAGGAGAATGATTCCACATAACATCAGTATCTCCATAGAGGGAGAGAAGAATAAAAGGCAATGTCTCATTCTCCATATAGCTGTAGCCCAGCACCTTTCTACACATAGAGATAAGTAAATCCTTTAAAACCTGATAGGTAGCCAATCAAGCTGATCTGACAATCTTTATGCATGCAGTCATGAATCTCCAGGTACAAAAGTATGGAAAAATATGAGTAATGCCGCGTACAAACGGTCGGACTTTTCGGCTACAAAAGTCCGTCAGCCTGTCCGACAGACTTTCGACGGACTTTTGTCAGAGTTTTGGCAGACTATTGGCGGACTTGCGGCAGACTTTCTTACGAACGGACTTACCTACATACGATCACACAAAAGTCCGATGGATTTGTACGTGATGACGTACAGCGGACTAAAATAATGAAGTTGATAGCCAGTAGCCAATAGCTGCCCTAGCATGGGTTTTTGTCCGTCGGACTAGCATACAGACGAGCGGATTTCTGGGTCCGGCGTAGTTACGACGTAAAGATTTGAAGCATGTTTCAAATCTAAAGTCCGTCAGATTTGCGGCTGGAAAAGTCCGCTGAAAATCCGCTGAAAGTCCGGGGAAGCCCACACACGATCAGATTGTCAGCCAGCTTTAGTCCGTCGGTGTCCGTCGGACTTTTGTAGGCGAAAAGTCCGACTGTGTGTACGCGGCATAAGACTTTTAAAACCATGCCAGTTCAGTACTGACCTACTCGGTAAAGTAAGGTAAGGTAGAAACAACTGCACCAGCCTGCAGCAGCCAAAAGAATGTATACTGTTCACGGAGCTAAGTGAGCACTGTTCTAGGATTGACACTGAAAGAAATGTCAAAGTTCAGCAGGAGACTGATAGGGTCATTTGCCTGCTCATCTTGCTTTCTCCTTGAGCAGAATGTATCTTAAATCTGCATGCATGACACATGACTGGCTCCTAGTCCCTCTCCCAGGCTGAGTGAGGCTCTATAGAGGTGGATACCTTTTTAATTTCTGGTACCTATCTATTACAACAGCAAGTGTGTTATTGTCTGGATAGCTAGATGAATATAAAGGGAAAAAAAAACTAAAAAGCAAAACTAATGCAAGCACTACATTTAAATCCAAACTCCAGGAAACCTGAAAGTTCTCCCTTGCAGTGAGGCTGCTCCCGCACTGCAATGGTTAGCTGTTCATTTTAGTGTAGGGGGGCAATAAAAGCATTTTTATTTACCCAATCCTCTGCTCTCCCAGCAGACAGTGCTCCCTCATGTTCTGATAGTCAATAGCCCCTCAGCATCCTCAAGTACACTGCAGGGCTATGGACCCTGAATAGATTTTGATGATATCAAAGGACCATAGACCACTGGAACATAACAGAGAAGATGCTGCAGGGACTAGTCTAGCAGCACAGAGGAGCCTGCGGGAGTAGCGGATCAGGTAAGCAAATCTGTTTTTCCAAATCCTCTAAACAGAATTCAGCAGTTAACCCTTGCAGTGCAGTGCAGGTTTCTAGTTTGTCAGTAAGCCACAATATAATACAGATACTCCTCGTTTAACCACTTCAATACCGGGCACTTAGACACCTTCCTGCCCAGACCAATTTTCAGCTTTCAGCGCTGTCGCAGTTTAAATGACAATTGTGCGGTCATGCTACACTGTACCCAAACTAAATTTTTATCATTTTGTTCCCACAAATAGAGCTTTCTTTTGGTATTTGATCACCTCTGTGGTTTTTATTTTTTGCTAAACAAATAAAAAAGACCGAAATTTTTGAAAAAAATAAAAGTTTTGCTTTTGTTTCTGTTAAAAAAATTGTAAATAAGTAAGTTTTCTCTTTTACTGATGGGCACTGATAAGGCGGCACTGACAGGCACTGACAGGCACTGATACGGCGGCACCGATGAGGTGGCACCAATGAGCGGGCACTGACGGGCACTGACGATGGGCACTGTAATGCGGCACTGATGGGCACTGGTAGGCGGCACTGATGGGTGGCACTCATATGCAGCACTGATGGACATTGATAGGCGGCACTGATGGGCACTGATGGGTGGCACTGGTTGGCACTGATGGGCACTGATGGGCGACACTGGTCAATGAAAGGTGGCACTGCTGGGCACTGCTAGGCACTGATAGGGTGGCACTGATAGGCGGCACTGATAGGCGGCACTGCTGGACACTGATGGGCACTGATAGGCGGCACTGCTGGGCACTGATGGGCACTGATACGTGGCACTGATGGGCACTGATACGCGGCACTAAAATGAGGCACTGATGGGCATCCCTGGTGGCATTGGCAGTGGTAGGCATTGCAGTGGGCACTGACTGGCAGCTGCCTGGGCACAGATTGGCAGCTGCCTGGGCACACAGTGACATTTCCCTGGTGGTCTAGGGGCATACCTGGTGGTCCAGTGTGGATCGCTTCCCTGGTGGTCCTGGGCGGCATCCCTGGTGGCCCTGGGTAGGATCCGAGGGGGGGCTGTGCTGATAAACCATCAGCATAGACCCCCCCTGTCAGGAGAGCAGCCGATCGGCTCTCCTCTACTCGCGTCTGTCAGACGCGAGTGAGGAAAAGCTGATCACCGGCTCTTCCTATTTACATCGTGATCAGCCGTGATTGGACACGCAGCGGCTAGATATTCCTGATCACGTCATATGACGTCCGATTAGGAATATCAAACCACTTTGCCGCCGTCATTCTGTAATAGGGCGGGCGGCAAGTGGTTAACGACTTACCTGTTTAATGACCACTCGGACCTACAACCAGCTCTCCCCACCCTAACGACCCATCCATATATTCATTGTATTGTACAGTACAGTACAGAATTTTTGTTTGTGTTTTGTACTTATGCAAATTAAAACAACGTTATTGAGCTGGAGTTTTGTTTTTTGATGCTTTTTTCACAACAGTACAGTAGTTAAGAATGCTTAAAATATTGCTTACTTGTGGCTCCTTGTTTAACAACCAATTTATTTAACGACCTGGTCGTTGGAACGGAACCTGGTTGTTAAGTGAGGATAGCCTGAACCTTTTTATTTTTTGGTGCAATGCCACTTTAAACTACAGTGCCTTGCAAATGTATTCACCCCCTTGCCATTTTTCGCCTCACAACCTGGAATTAACATGGATTGTTTGAGGATTTGCATCATTAAATTTACAGAACATGCTCACAACTTTGAAGATGTTTTTTTTTTATTGTGAAGCAAACAACAAATAGGACAAAATAACAGAAAAAGCCAATGTGCATAACTATTCACCACCCTAAAGTTAATACTTTGTAGAGCCACCTTTTGCGGCTATCACAGCTCCGAGTCGCTTTGAATTAGTCTCTATGAGCTTGCCACATCTTACCACTGAGATTTTTTGCCCATTCCTCCTTGCAAAATGGCTCCAGCTCCTTCAAGTTGGATGGTTTGTGCTTGTGAACAGCAATCTTTAAGTCTGACCACAGATTTTCTATTGAATTGAGGTCTGGGCTTTGACTAGGCCATTCCAACACATTTACATGTTTCTGCTTAAACCACTCAAGTATTGCTTTAGCTGTGTTTTTGGGGTCATTGTCCTGCTGGAAGGTGAACCTCCGTCCTAGCCTCAAATCACACACAGAGTGGTACAAGTTTTGCTCAAGAATATCCCTGTATTTAGCACCATCCATCTTTCCATCAACTCTGACACGTTTTCCAGTCCCGACTGCTGAAAAACATCCCCACAGCATGATGCTGCCACCACCATGTTTCACTGGTGTTCTTTGGGTGATAGATGTGTTGGGTTTGCGCCAGACATAGCATTTTCTTTGATGACCAAAAAGTTCAATTTTAGTCTCATCAGACCAGAGCACCTTCCTCCATACATTTTGGGAGTCTCCCACATGCCATTTCGCAAACTCAAAATGTGCCATTTTGTTTTTTTGTTTTTTTTGCTGAAAGTAATGGCTTTCTTCTGGCCACTCTGCCATAAAGCCCAACTCTATGGAGCGTACAGCTTATTGTCGTCCTATGTACAGATACTCCAGTCTCTGCTGTGGAACTCTGCAGCTCCTCCAGAGTTACCTTAGGTCTCTGTGCTGCCTCTCTGATTAATGCCCTTCTTGCCCGGTCCATGAGTTTTGGTGTGCGGCCGTCTCTTGGCAGGTTTGCTGTTGTGCCATGTTCTTTCCATTTGGTTATAATAGATTTGATGGAGCTCCTAGGGATCATCAAGGATTTGGATATTTTTTTATAACCTAACCCTGACTTCTCAACAACATTGTCCCTTACTTGTTGGAGAGTTCCTTGGTCTTCATAGCAGTGTTTGGTTAGTGGTGCCTCTTGCTTAGGTGTTGCAGCCTCTGGGACTTTTCAAAAAGGTATATATATGTAATGACAGATCATGTGACACTTAGATTGCACACAGGTGGACATCATTTCACTAATTACGTGACTTTTGAAGGTAATTGGTTGCACCAGAGCTTTTTATAGGCTTCATAACAAAGGGGGTGAATACATACGCACATGACTATTAACAGTTTTTGATTTCTGAAAAATAGTTTTATGTATATATTTTTCTAATTTAACTCCACCAACTTAGACTATTGTGTTCTGATCCATCACATATAATTCAGATTAAAAAAAACATTGAACTAAAGGCTGTAATGTAACAAAATAGGTAAAAAGCCAAGGGAGGTGAATACTTTCGCAAGGCACCGTAGTTATATTTAACATGTAAATACAGCTGGGAAGCTGGCAGAAGCACCATTCAGAGAATGCTTTGCATTTTCTGAATGAATGAATGCAAAGCGTTCTCTGATAGGACGAGTTGGAGAACGTGAAAGCACTGCCCCACCTCTCCACTAATGCAGAGAACGTTTCGGCCAGATATGGTAAATGCATAGTTACATTAGTCCAAAATGGACAGATGTACAACAGTATGAAATATGCTTACCTGGAATTCATCTTTAAAGCACACTGCACAGATGTGAGCCGGCCTTTAGGTCTTGTTTGGGGGATCAAATGAAAGCACAATAA
The DNA here is from genome assembly GCA_037952925.1 of Lithobates clamitans. Taxonomy (NCBI): domain Eukaryota; kingdom Metazoa; phylum Chordata; class Amphibia; order Anura; family Ranidae; genus Lithobates; species Lithobates clamitans. The sequence goes on along the minus strand of JBBGZY010000998.1, from coordinate 3,008,682 downwards.
CATCTGATTGGTTGCAAGGTCCCTGTACTCTGCACATTTCACTGTCCTACTAAACTAGCCTTTATACCCAAAAGAGCTTGAGCAATTCACAAACAATTTCAATTTACATAGATGCATTTGTTCTTCTTGAATTCTTGATATGTGTACAAACAGTCTGTGCCTCATACAGGAAAAAAAAAATATTAGTAAGCAGTGTTTTTCCTGGCCACAGTAGTAATATCTACTCTAGAAATAACATGATTGCTTGCTAAGGACAAGTAGGAAATTTTTGTTTTAGAATGCTTTCCGTACATGAGATAATTGATGGAAAGAGTGATGGTGTGCAGTATCCATGACAACCAGTCAGAAATCAACTTTTGGCAGCCTGTGGGCAGACAAAAGAATGCTGATATGTGTTTAATTACCATATTTTACCGCACACCTTTATTCTTTACATTTCTTTATTAAGGACAAAATCACACAAAAGAAATGATGTGCAAAGCATAGTGTTTCATAAGATCAGTAATGTTTCAGTTTAGTATAGTCAGCAAAAATCTGGTTACTTTGGGTTCATGTGCTTTGTATACCGCAATTTACCCTTTTGAGCAAACTGGGAAGTAACTATGTGGACTATGAACCTGTACACTATTTAACCACTTGCCGACCGGCGCATGTACATATACATCCCTTTTTTGGGGGCGGATATCGTTGTTATGACAGCAGCTAGCTGCCATAACCCCGGTATCCCAGTGTTCGGCCGGCGGTCGGCTACAAGACAAAAGTGGTCTTTGTGGAGGATTCGCTGCAAAATCTGCAAAATCACTTTTATCAGTGGCGGGAGAGGGGCACCCCCTCCCGCCGCGATCCGGTGCCCTCCGCCACTTACCGGAGCCGTCGGCAGTGGCGGAGGCGATCGCGTCGGTCCCCTGGGCTGAAATGGAGATGAGTGAGGGGAAGATGCATACTTGAGTAGCGCCCGCATAGGAAAACAGTGGTAGAGCGAGAGCAATAATTCTAGCCCTAGACCTCCTCTGTAATGCAAAATATGCAATCTGTAGAATTTTTTAAACTTATCCTATGGAGATTTTTGAGGGTAAAAGTTTGACGCCATTCCATGAGCGGGCGCAATTTTGAAGCATGACATGTTGGCTATCAATTACTATCAATTTACTTAACATTATCTTTCACAATATAAAAAAAAATTGGGATAACTTTACTGTTGCCTTTTTTTTATTCAAAAAAGTGATTTTTAAAAAAAAAAAGTGCGCTTGTAAGACTGCTGCGCAAATACGGTGTGAAAAAAAGTATTGTAATGACCGCTATTTTATTCTCCCACAGGGTGAGAGGGGGGCCAGAACTGGGCGCATCGCAACCCCGGGACGAGAACAACAAACAACAGGGCCAGCCTCAGTGGGCGTGGCTGGCTAAATGGATGAAGTAAGGAGTAGGATTAATTAATTAAAAAAGAAAAAAGAAAAAAATTTAAAAAATAATAAAAACTTTTCTACTTTTTCTCCTAGAACCTGACGTGTCCTATGGGCTTGCCTCTTCTCTGGCGGTGTGTCATGGCTGTCAGGCCCGTTTCCCGGCTGCTTTTGTCCATGGCTCCTTCTGGGGTTCCCTTCGGGTTCCTGGGGGGAGGGGGGGCTCACCCCCGCCTCAACCCCGGGCAAGACGGCTCTCTCAGAGCCACCATCCCCATCCATCTTGGGCAATTGCTGGGCCATTTATACATATATGGGTTTCACCATAGGTAACGTATAAAGTCTCAGTTCCCTCTTGTAGAGTATATGGTACACCCTTTTAGATTTGATTTATTTATTTATCTTTCTATTTCACCATCTAGCCAAAGTCTATGCATCCTACTCCTGATGATTGGCTGTTAATGCCATGAAACGCGTCGAGTTTTGATTCAAGGATGCCAAGCCAAGCTTGTTTTAAAATTAAAGTTATGAATTCTGCTAATCTTATTGAATCATTGCATCTATTATGACAATTATAATTATTGGATTTGTATTTAATTAATTCATGATTTGCATTTGTCTGTACCAATCATGTTTATTAATTATTAATATTAAATATTTCAATATGATTATGATTAACATTATTATTACTATTTATTATGTTCCTTATGTTCCTCCTGGAAATTATGTATTATATATCAATTATATATCAATTATATAGCCACCCCCATCAAATCATTCTTTGCAGCTATTACCTTTTGTACCACCACCCCCTCCCTTTAGAATGTAAGCTCTACGAGCAGGGCCCTCCTGTACCTTTTGTATTGAACTGTACTGTAATTGTGTTGTCCCCCTTATACATTGTAAAGCGCTGAGTAAACTGTTGGCGCTATATAAATCTCGTATAATAATAATAACATATATCTTACTGTATATTACATTTTTTAATTGTATTTCATTGATTGGATTAATTAATTGATTTATACTTATAATTCCATGGTTACATGGTGTTCCTAAAAGGAACTAGGACATGTAGCCCATTTACAACTAGTTATCTTTCATTTCATCATGCATTTATACATGCCTCATTTAAAGTCCCAATTTCTTTCCCCTCTCCAAACATATTTATATATGGGGATGGAGGCATATACATGACCCGGTTTGGTTCAATGGGGTCACTCCTTTTTCTTTTTCTTTACTTTGTGTGCATTATGGTGGTGGAACACTGAAAGGGACACTGTTTTCTGTATGCAGTGCCATCACTGACTTTTCATTTAAAGTGTGAATCTTTGTTTATTATAGCCAGCAGCCCCCCCCCCCCCTCACCTGCTGCTGCATTGAGACACAGTGGGCTGTACGTGTTTTAAATTGGATGTTCAGCCTCCAAGGGGCACAGTACAATGCAAATGGATAAGGCTGTGGACTTTACGACCCAGACTGTCATGCACACAGGCAGGGAGAGCTGTTAGTGCAGCTACTTATCCCCTCCCCCTGGATAACACAGGACACTGAGATACAATATCCTGCAAAAGTGAGTACACCCCTCACATTTTTGTAAATATTTTTTTATATCTTTTCTTGAAAAAGACACTTTGCTACAATGTAAAGTCATGAGTGTACAGCTTGTATAATAGTGTAAATTTGCTGTCCCCTCAAAAGAACTCAACACACAGCTGGCAACAAAAGTGAGTACACCCCTAAGTGAAAATGTCCAAACTGGGCCCAAAGTGTCAATATTTTGTGTGGCCACCATTATTTTCCAGCACTGCCTTAACCCTCTTGGGCATGGAGTTCACCAGAGCATCACAGGTTGCCACTGGAGTCCTCTTCCACTCCTTTATGATGACATCACGGAGCTGGTGGATGTTAGAGACCTTGCGCTCCTCCACCTTTCATTTGAGGATGCCCCACAGTTGCTAAATAGGGTTTAGGTCTGGAGACATGCTTGGCCAGTCCATCACCTTTACCCTTAGCTTCTTTAGCAAGGCATTGGTTGTCTTGGAGGTGTGTTTGGGGTCGTTATCATGTTGGAATACAGTCTCCAAAGGGAGGGGATCATGCTCTGCTTCAGTATGTCACAGTTCATGTTGGCATTCATGGTCCCCTCAATGAACTGTAGCTCCCCAGTGTCGGCAACACTCATGCAACCCCAGACCATGACACTCCCACCACAATGCTTAACTGTAGGCAAGACAAACTTGTCTTTGTACTCCTCACCTTGTTGCCGCCACACACGCTTGACACCATCTGAACCAAATAAGTTTATCTTGGTCGCATCAGACCACAGGACGTGGTTCCAGTAATCCATGTCCTTAGTCTGCTTGTCTTCCTCGTCTTGTTTGCTGGCTTTCTTGTGCATCATCTTTAGAAGAGGGTTCCTTCTGAGACAACAGCCATGCAGACCAATCAGATGCAGTGTGTGGCGTATGGTCTGAGCACTCACAGGCTGACCCCCACCTCTTCAACCTCTGCAGCAATGCTGGATGCACTCATCTGTCTATTTCCCAAAGACAAGCTCTGAATATGATGCTGAGCACGTGCACTCAACTTCTTTAGTCGACCATGGCGAGGCCTATTCTGAGTGGAACATGTTCTGTTAAACCGCTTTATGGTCTTGGCCACCGTGCTGCAGCTCAATTTCAGGGTCTTGGAAATCTTCTTATAGCCTAGGCCAGGGGTAAGCAACCTGGGGCCCTCCAGCTGTTGCAGAACTACAAGTCCCATTATGCCTCTGGGAGTAATTGTAACTGCCAGCCTTGCAATGCCTCATGGGAAATCACAACAGCTAGAGGGCCCCAGGTTTCCTACCGCTGGCCTAGGCCATCTTTATGTAGAGCAACAATGTTTTTTTTTCAGATCCTCAGAGAGTTCTTTGCCATGAGCTGCCACGTTGAGCTTCCAGTGACCAGTATGAGAGAGTGAGAACAATAACACCAAATTTAACACCTGCTCCCCATTCACACCTGAGACGTTGTAACACTAATGAGTCACATGACACTGGGGAGGGAAAATGGCTAATTGGGCCCAATTTGGACATTTTTACTTAGGGGTGTGCTCCCTTTTGTTGCCAGCGCTTTAGACATTAATGGCTGTGTGTTGCGTTAATTTGAGGGGACAGCAAATTTACACTGGTATACAAGTGTCATTTCTTCAGTGTTGTCACATGAAAAGATATAATAAAATATTTACAAAAATGTGAGGGGGTACTTACTTTTGTGAAATATTGTATGTAGTTCTTAAAAGAGCATTGCACAGTATTATGAATGGAGCTGTGGACTTCAACATCCACAATTCCCTAGCACAACAGAAGGAAAGGCGGAACTTTTGTCGGACAATTCGGATAAATTGGGACAGTCTAGAGAGCTAAGGCTGGGACTGAGTCACAGCTGGTGTGTATGGTTACTGAAGATGGGCAGACATTGGACCTGTGTGTGTGTCTACACCAGCCTTTTTCAACCAGGGTGCCTTGAGGTTTCTTCAGGGGTGCCTTGGCAAAATGCCTAAAAATTACCCCAAAATTGTATGCAAGCAAGCGTGTGGATGAAGCCTTAGTTACACAAAGCCACGGGTTTCCATTGCACACCATTACAACCTTCTAGCTGCCAGTGTCCTAACGACCAATGGTATCATCAGTTAATATCGAGGATGTCAGCTGCCTGCACAGCATCCTTGTATCCCCCTCACCTGTCCCTGCCCATCAGCATTGGGGTCACATTAGCTGAGTGATGGAGAGAAACTGAGAAAGAAGAGAAACATTGGAATACTAGTCAGTACCAGTTTGCAAAAGTGTATTTGCTTTGGAAGAATAAATCCTCTTTAACGTTGGGTGTCCTACTTGTGTGGACGTTGCTACATTATGTAAAACTATTAGAATCGTTTTGACATTTTAAAATGGGGTGCCTCAAGACTGTCCATAATTTTTAAAGGATGCCTCAAGATTGTCTATAATTTGAGAAACACTTAAGATTGTCTATAATTTGAGAAATTCAATAACACAATAATCATTACAATCATAAAAAGGGATTGGTATAACAATTCTATTTTCGTGTTTCTATATTGCAATGCTTGACATACGTTCTTTTCCCGCCTCCCATCCTATACTGAGTACATATATGGTCTCTGTATGTATAGAAATGTATTAGCTATTTTACTCTTCTGATTTTGTTCTATTCTCATACCTTCCCCTGTCTAAAATTTAGAAGAGAAGAAAAACAACCAAAAAATAGAGAATAGATATGTTGATTCCATGTTTAACAATTTATTTTCAGAGGTTCTCTAATCTAGCCATATCCTCTCTCCTCTAAGGAGGGGATCCAATTTTTTGCAGCCAGGGCCGCCACATCCTCTCAAATTCTCTAAGATTCCCTCTTTTTGTGTAAACTACTCTCTCTTTACATATAATTTCATTTATAACGGTGATCCAGTCCCTTACTGCCGGAGGTGTCTTCGACTGCCATCTTATCGCAATAGTTTTTCTAGCTTGGAATAAGCATCTCAGTATTGCTACTGTGATACTTTTCCTCTACCCAGGTTCCTTCCTGTATCCAAGTATACACAGTCCAGCTTCCATCTTCAGAGTTGTCCCATAGATCTCACCCATGGTACTGAGAACCCCCTCCCAGTATCTAAATAACTTTGAACATCTCCATACCATATGGATGAGATCTCAGTACCCGGACATCTAGGGCATTTATCATCAGATCTTCTACCATACTTAAACAACCTGTTGGGAGTATAGTAAGCTCTATATATCAGCATCAAATTAGATACTTTCTGCGAGGGTGAGACCAAGACCATCGGTCCCATCTCCAAAATTCTCCTCCACTGTTCCTGAGGTATTTCCCCTAGATCCTCTTCCCATCTCTCTTTATCCTTATGGGAATCCAATCCCATAATTAAAAGAGGGGTTTTGTTCCAATCTAATGCTTGTGTCCTAAATTGGACTATCTGAAAAATGAGTGTTGTGGCATATTAAATTCCCTTCTCAAGTCCAGAAAGTTTTTAAGGTTATCACCTTCATACAGCTGTCTCAGCCTGTTAATACCCTGTGCTTTCCACTCTTTGACCTTTCCTATCAATAGTACTTCCTGCAAATTCGTATTATTCCAGAGGGGGGTGTTTTCATAAAGTCCAGTATATCCCATCTGCTTTTTAACTGTTTTCCATATTTTGGTTATCATTTTTATTATCGAGTTGCTATAACAGAAGGATTCCGCTTCTAACGAGTCAATAATTGTATTATGCAAGTTTCCTGAAAGCATTATTCTCCCATTAGGGGTGCCGCCTCCTGGGATCTCACATCCCATTAGGTGTTGCAGTTGTGCGGCCAGGTAGTAGCTCTCGGGATGCGGCACCTCCATGCCCCCCTCCTTAGTCGGGAGCTGCATAGTTCAAGGTCGGATCTTAGCTTGTCCCCCTTTCCAAATTAACTCTCTGAAGAGAATTTCAATTTTTTAAAATCATTTCTTACATATCCACACTGGAGAATTATGCAATAAGTATAATAGCTGCGGCATCCATATCATTTTGATTAGGCTACATCTACCAGCTACCGATAGAGGAAGCCGTTTCCCGATGTTCATTTTTTGTTTAAACTTAGTCAGTAATGGTATTAAGTTTTTACTAATGAACTGCTTAGGATCTTTCATCAGTAGTATCCCCAGATATTTCAGGGTATCTACTACTGCCAATTGAGGCATTTTTAATAAAGTGGAATGACTCATGGGGTCTACCTCTAGGAGCTGCAATTTCTCAGAGTTTATCACTAATCCCGTAAATCTACCAAATTTCTCCATTATACTCATTACTTTAACCAAAGATTGCCCTGTATCCCCCAGGAAAAGCAGAACATTGTCCACGTATAGGGTGATTCTTTCTACTCCTGTCCTCCTCTGGAATCCTCTTATCTCAGGGCATGATCTTATAGAAATGGCCAAGGGTTCCATTGTGAGGGTGAAGATCAGGGGCGACAATGGGCACCCCTGTCTCGTCACCCTCTCCAGGTGAATCTTATCCGAGAGTTTGCTAATTCTAAGCCTAGCGCTAGGTTCACAATAAAGCATTTTTATCCATCCTATGAAAGAAGGACCAAACCCAAATCTCCCCAGAACCTTCCAGACATATCCCCACTCCAGGCTATCAAAGGCTTTAGTCACATCCAGTGACAACACCGCTCTTGAACCCTCGTTCTCCGACGGGGTCTGTAGATTCAGGAATGTCCTTCTGATATTCATGCTGGTGGATTTATTTGAAATGAATCCCGTCTGATCTGGATGAATCAATTTTATTCAGCCTAGCCGCTAACACCTTGGCTAAGATTTTAGCATCCGAGCACAAAAGAGAGATTGGTCTATACGAAGCTATATCTAATGGATCTTTCCCCTCCTTATGTATTACTATGATAGCTGCTTCTAACATCGAAGCAGATAATCTATCCACCATGGCTGTTCCTCTCAGCACTTTAAGGAGCCCTGGGAGCAATATTTCTCCATAATATTTGTATGTCTCCGTCGGGAGCCCATCTGGCCCAGGGGATTTTTGATTTGCCATCCCAGCTACTGCCTGTTGGAGTTCTTCTACGGAGCTTCCAGTTCGTCTCTATCTCCTTGTGTAATGGTCGGAATCTCCAGTTTCTCCAGAAAGTCATCCATTACTCCCTCCTCCCCCATCCTCTGTGAGGTATAGAGTTTTTTGTAAAAGTCGCTAATTGTATCTATTATCTTTGGGGTGAGAGAGGAAATCTCTCCTCTTTTTAGCCTAATAGTAAAAATGGTAGAGGGGGGGTTAGATTTAACCAGTTGCGCCAGCATTTTTCCCACACTTTCACCCTCTCCAAAAGCACATTGCTTCTGGAAGAGTAGTCTATTCTCGGCTTTACTTGTAATTGCTATTTTATGTTTTTGTTGTTCTTCTAACCATATTTCTTTCTTTCTGGAGGTTGGATTGATTACATAATTATTTTCGGCCACTATCACCTCTCTCCGGGTGTTTTCCTCCCATTCCCTAGATTCCTTGTTAAATTTAGCGACCTGCTGAATCAAAATACATCTGAGGTAGGCCTTCAAGGTGTCCCAAAGTGTCCCAGGCACGGCTGCACCTTCATTAAACTCTAGAAACTCTGTTAATTTAGGCAGAACCTCATCTGTTTTCTTTATTAATTCAAACCAGAAAGGGCTTATTTTCCAATTTCTTGGAGCTATTTTTACCCCTAAGTTCAGTGTCAACACTATAGGTGGGTGGTCTGAGACCCCTCTTGGTAAATATACTATATTTTTCAAAATCTGCAACACTTTGTTATTTCCCAGGGCCATATCTATTCTGGAGAGCGTGGAGTATGAACTTGAGCAGCATGAATATTGCTTAACATCTGGATTTCTCACTCTCCACATGTCCATTAGCCCTATTTCCTCCAAGAATTGCCTAAATCAACTGTTCTCTGTAGGCCCCAACTGCACCCCTGCGGGGAACCTTTCCAACTTTTTATCCAGGACCTCATTAAAGTCTCCCACTATTATGACCGGTACATCTTTGTCTAACATAAATTCATTTAACCTAAGCATAACATCCATTTTAAAAGGTGGAGGGATATAAATATTCGCCAGTAGGTATCTTTTATTCTCCAATAAACAGTAAAAAAAAAAATTTACCAGCCCATTTCATCTATGTTGACCTGAGCCTTTCTGAGCACCGAGAGAACTAAGAGACTGAGCCACAAAGAGTCACTGTGTCTTGGGACCCAAGCTGGGGAGACCTGTTTCCATGTGTGCCCACACCAGAGAGAATCTGATTGTGAGTGACACCTGGCTGCCAAGGTTATTGGACTGGATCCATTACATGCCAGGAGTGATGAGTGGAATTACCAAGCTGAATCCTTTACTGCACACAGTTAACTCCAAGGGAGACAGCTCCTTACTTAACAGCCCATAAGCCATTCATTGAGTACAGTCTTAAAGCTTTCATATGCACCAACTGACAGATGGGCCCCAACAATAGCCAGCTTAGTACTGCTAAATAGGCGCCAGGTACTTTATAGCCATCTCCAGGGGTACCTTTTGTCAGGAACGCATACACCCACCGGCTATTAGATCTGTATGCCTAAAGTGCATTCGAGGACAATTCTTTGGGTTAGTTAAAGTTGTTATATTTTCCCATGTTTATACGAGCTGGTTTTACCTTTATTGCAGTTAGCTAATTGCCATAGTATAGGCCAGTGTTCACCTAAACCAGTACAGCATCTTTAAACATGTTCAATTGCCTGTTTTCTGATTAATGCATTGTCTAACTTGCCTTGCATCTAATTAATCTACTACCAAGTTGCTTGTGGCCTATTTTCTGTGTATTATTATAGAGTGGTAGCATACTAACTTTTAAGTTGTACAGGTGTGTCAGTGAGGGCAGAGCAGCTTAAAGAGTTATGGAAAAACAGAGAAACCAATATCAAATGACTCCTGTGCAGGTGACGCTACACACATTTTTGGAAGTTCACTTTGACGATGCACAAAGTGTGATATTCTTTGCTTAAAGTGTATATGTATTGTGAATGACAGTACACATGTCATCTTGTTTTTTCACTGAGAATTTTATTTTGCTGACATTTTAAAGGGACAGTGCAACAGTTTTTATGTAGTTCTATATATACAATATATATTTCTATATAGTATTGTGCAAAAGTTTTAGACAGGTGTGAAGAAATGTTGTAAAGTAAGAATGCTTTCTAAAAAATAAAGATGTTAATTGTTTAGTTTTAACAATTTACAAAATGCAAAGTGAGTGAACCAAAAAAAAATTCTTAATCAAATCGATATTTGGTGTGACCTACTGTCACATACCTAGTTCTGAAGCTGAGATGCTGAGAGAGCTCTCCTTGCGGCTGAGTGCTCTGTGTCCCTGAACGGGAAAACAGGAAACACAAAGCACAAAGAAGCAGGGATTGCCGACTGTGCCACAGATGAGAGGTGTAGGTGTGGGGGGTCTCTCTGCTGGTGGATACCAGATGAGGAGAACAGCAGGACCCATGAGAGCTGATGGTTGTGCAGACTGCACACAGCAGGAAGCAGGTTGCAGTGGTATGTGTAGCGGGCTGGATACAGCAGGTAAATGCCACAAGCTGGAGCAACAGGTAAGTACTGCAGACAGATACAGCAATCTGTTTACAGCAGGTAGGCACTTAGGCAGATCACAGCAGACAGGCCAAAACAGGAGGCATAGTCAGGGACAGTAGCAAAGGTCAATGAGCCGGTGGTCAGCAGACAGAAGATCAGAGATGTGGTCAGACAAGCCAGGGTCATACACAGGATAGGAAACAAGAGCAGATATGTGGACAAGCCAAGATCAGAGCCGGGAGAGAGACAAGAGGTGTCTAAGGGCATGCCAGGTTAGTAACAGGTAATCCAGAAGCATACGCAAAACAGGGAAACGGGAAGCAAGAAGCTGAAGACCAGTCAGCAATATCCATGTGCAACAGTCACTATTTTAAAGGCCAGAGGGTCATTGCACATTGTGTGTGCTGCTGAAGTGCACGCCATGGTGCAACATGCGTGGGCACATTATCCTTCAATATGTGTGCGTGCATTTCTGTGCAAACGGTCGTGACAATATTGGAAATTGGCCATTGTACCAGGCCTATGGGCAGCACTTCTCCGGCTAATCTGTTGACACCTACCCTATGCTGAGAAATACCAGCAGATACTTATCCATCATGCCATACCATCATGGAGGCATGTGATTGATTGGCCCCAAATTTATTCTGTAGCAGGACAAGACTTTAAATATACAGTCAATGTCATTAAGAACTATCATTGGTATAAAGAAGAACAAAGAGACCTGGAAGTGATGGTTGGCCAGCACAGAGCCCTGATTTAACATCATAAAATCTATCTGGGATTACATGAAGAGACAGAAAGATCTGAAAAAGCCTACATCCACAGAAGATCTGTGGTTAGCTCACCAAGATGTTTGGAACTACCTACCAGCTGAGTTCCTTGAAAAGCTGTGTGAAAGTGTACCGAGAAGAATTGTTGGTTTGAAGCCAAAGAGTGGTCACCCCAAATATCGATTTGATTTGGATTATTCTTCTGTTTGCTCACTTTGCATTTTTTAAATTGATAAAAATAAACAATTAAAACACATATATATATATATATATATATATATATATATATATATATATATATATATTGTATACAAACTTTTTATAAAGCATATATTTTTAAAGCATTCCTACTTTACGACCTTTTTTTCACATTTCTCAGCCCCACCTCCATTCCCACCCCACTGGCTGTGATTGACAGCAGTGGGAGACAATGGCTCCTGCTGCTTGTCTCTAAGCCAATGAGGAGTGAGAGAGCTGAGAGGCTTCTGCTCTCGTGCACATCACTGGGTCAAGGTCAGGCTTAGGTAAGAATGCATAAAGCTAAAAAAAACCTTTAACCTTTACAATCATTTTAAACCCAATTTGGTACATCCAATATGCACAAAAGACACACCAGTTTAGCAATCTCTCCCAGTATGGTCTGCTGATTTCATCACACTGGGTGTTGTAGTCTACAAATATATTCTTTGCCAAGCTCAGGATGATACAAATTAAAATAAACATGCACATTATTATAAGCTATAATTTTACTCTATAATTATAGTTTAGATATAAATCTAATCATCTCTGTTCAGCTATGCTTGGCTTAAGATAACTGCTTCCATAAACCCTGATGCTGAATCAACTCGTATTTAGCCTTCAGCTCTAGTCTCCTTGCCATCTATGTTTTATTATAGACAATATAGAGGCAAAGTCATGCTGTTAGCATCAGTTTGTAGGTTTTAGAATGGCAGATGTACACTCGAACAGGACAGTAGCAAAGACAATGGTAAGAATTTCTTTCTTAAAGCTGAACTTTACCTATAACAACTTGATTAAAAATAACAAAAATAAAAAATAAAAAATCTGTAGGAAGATCTATTAACACTAGGAAAAGGAACAGATGTGTCACCCTTAATAATGAAATGCTAATATTCTGAGTTAAAGTGATTGTAAATGATCACCTTGTAAAACAACCCATTCAGTTTAAAGTAGAAGCTCAGATAAAACACTTCCATAATTATTACCCTAATCCCTATGTAAAAGTGGATAATGTGTAGCACTGACCCCCTCTTGGAGCTGCTGATAAATGTTCAATTCTGCACCCTGTCTATCAACTCCAAGAACAGTCTCGGCCCCTCTGGCACACCTGTATGATGATATTAGTGTAAGACCCAACAGTATAGAGAAACACAGCAAAGATACACTATACAGTATATTTACCCTAACCTTGGTACCCGTCACTACACCAGCTGCAATAAAGATAGATACTTACACAGGGTATCAATTAACCATATGAAAGTTTACTGAGGTAAAAGTTTAACACAATGAACAGTGTGATAACTCAAAGACAGTAAATGACAATATAACAGTCGATGTAAATGTGAAACTGTATTCAAGGATCACCATAAATAGCATAAGCAAACAGGTACACAGTGGGGCCGGTACTCAATACTAATCAACAGCTATACTGAGCACCTTCCCACAGAAACCTCCGAGCACAGACGCATACCAATACCGCAGCACAATGCTATGAACATGAACAGCACAATACAATATATTTATGTCCTGTACTCAAGGGCTCCCCCTAGATGGTAATGCAATGTTCCAGATGTAGAGTAGATGGTGATAAAAGTTCCTTGTCTTCAGAATCTTCGCTAGCTTAATGGTATTAGACTGCAGTATTTGTAAATCCAAATGGGGAAACAAGTAGAGAACAAACTGTAGAATAAGGAGGTGCTGATAATTGTGTACTTGCAAATATAAGGCCCTTATAACACTTCCTTCTTAGCAGTGAGTGTAATTCTACATGGACTTTATAGCATAGAGAAACAAATGTCAAAGTTCCACTGTATGTGGCCTGTGAACAAGTGAGATCACATCTGTGGGACTACAGGTCCCACCAGCAGTCTGTAACCAAATCACACAATAACAGTGCACTCTTCTGATCTGAGCAAGTGCCCGCTCACCACAACAGGCCCAGATGCTTGCAAGGCTCCTTTCCTGATATCTCAGTTCAGATCCAAGCTGGCCCCGTCACACCGTAGCGCTCCTTCTGAAGTCCGGTGACTGTAATGCAGGAAACCTCTAGAAATCTTGGGTTCTCTGGTCCATCCACACGCTGGTCCAGCTGACTGTGCTCTGGAACTCTTCAGAGGCCAAACGACTCCGCTCCGCGCCTTACAGGCCGCAGTCTGTCAGTCACACACAGACCTCACTGCAGGCAGGCTTTGAATGACGTCCCAAGAGGCCGGAAACATGCAAACGCCTGTCCCTTTTATCTGCTTACCCAACAGGCTAAAATTAAAACTAGTTAGAAAAAAACGCGCTACAGAGCCTGAATAGAGAACAGAATGATAGCTGCACTAATAAAACACCAATATCCGTGTAAAAAAAAAAAAAACTTACCCAGCAGGCTGTTCTGTGACTGGGCATTGTGGGTAGATGAACTGGGCATTGTGGGTCAGTAGTTCCCAGACTGAGTTAAACACATGAGTCATTCCCTCATTAAACTACTAATCCCACAATGCATAATTGTTTGTTGCTGAATAGGAAAAAGTTTGTGCCAAAGTTGTAACGGCCACTAGAGGAAGCCATTCCCTTACTTAACCACTAGACATCCGCGCTATGGCCGAATGATGGCCACAGCGCGGACCTGCATTCCTGGGAGGCCGTCATATGATGGCCTCCCCCGTGCACGCTCCCTGCACGCGCCCTGCAGGGCGCGTGCCGGGCGCGCTGTGATCACCGAGTCACTGAGACTCGGCTGATCACCGATCCGAGTAAGGGGCCGGTCCCGGCCCCTTACCATGTGATCAGCTGTCAGCCAATGACAGCTGATCACATGATGTAAACAAAAGATTGGTAATCGTTTTTTTTTTTTACTCACGCTGACAGCGCGAGTGGAAAAAAAAGCCGATCACCGGCTCAGATGTCAGGGACATCGGTCCCGAAGTGGAAGAGGCACATCTGCCTCATCAGTGCCACCTAAAAGTGCCACCTAACAGTGCCCACAGTGCCACCTAACAGTGCCCACAGTGCCACCTGTAGTGCCAATCAGTGCCACCTGCCAGTGCTGCCCATCACTGCCACCCATCAGTGCCCATCACTGCCACCCATCAGTGCCCATCACTGCCGCCTATCAGTGCCCATCACTGTCGCCTCATCAGCATACATCAATGAAGGAGAAAAATTACCTGTTTTAAATTTTTTATAACAAAATATCAAAAAACAATTTTTTTTTTTTTTTTTAAATTCAGTTTTTTACATTTTTTTAACAAAAAGTAAAAACCGCAGAGGTCATCAAATACCACCAAAAGAAAGCTCTATTTGTGGTGAAAAAATGATAAAAATTTCATTTGGGTACAGTGTTGTATGACCGCGCAATTGTCATTCAAAGTGCGTCAGCACTGAAAGCTGAAAATTGGTCTGGATAGGAGGGGGGTTTAAGTGCCCTGTAAGCAAGTGGTTAAGGAATAACACACAACTCAGTAAGATGACTTTGGTAAACCCCTGTGTTACATGTAATTTGGTCATTCTATCATAATACAACATCTCCTAAGAAAGGGATATCTTGGTTCCACAAATACCTAAATAACCACCAGATTGAACTTAAACCCCCTCAATTTATTAAGCGGGAAAAAGAACTGAAATCCGAATACTCCCTCACAGAATGGAATAACGCACTGTACACTACTATGAGCTTTTCCCACTGTACCTCTCATTGGGAAAATGCTATAAAAATAACCTACATGTGGTATATGACACCAGTCAAACTTAACCGCATGTTTCCAGACACTCCCTCTGAATGTTGGCGTCAATGTGGACAAAAGGGCGTTTTACGCCACAGTCTATGGAAATGCAAGGCCGTAAGAAACTTCTGGGAATCTGTATTTGCCCTAATTTCACACATTACTGGAAAGAGCACTGAACCATGTCAACTAGTAGCCCTCTTTGGAATGCGATTAGATCGCTTTCCCAAGCAATTCCTCACATATACTAATAGCAGCCTAAATGTCAATAACAAATAAATGGAAACAGACAATCACCCCCAACATCTCCGAAGTCATCCACAGGGTGAACACAAACTGCATTTGTGAAAAATACATAGCGGGCCAAAATGACTCTATACATTAATTTGACCAAAAATGGATGTCTTGAGTACAGGAGTTTCATTTAACCCGATTCTAACATATCCTTCCCTCAAAAACCTCTCTGAATGATGTGTACGGCGTCTGCCCCTTGGCCTCCCTGACTGCTAGAGGGGACGGGAAGAGCCAAGATGACCAGACACAATAAACATAAATTGTACCGTAATACCTCCATTACTATGGTCAGTCGCAAATTCTAATGACTCGTAATATATACCATATTACTTAGCTGAATGTAACTGCAAGCCAAAGTAATTTCTTATCTCGTGTAGCTCCTTCAGGATGATTGTAATAGTTATGTTTAATTTGTTCATTACATACCTACTGATTGTAATCGCAAGGAACCACCTTGTCATATTATCTTGTCTCTAGGCAAATATTTTTGTTTTTGGTTTGTTCTGTACAAAAATACTGAACAAAAACGTATATGATGAAGCTTAGATTAGAAATGAAAGGTAAAACATTTTGTATAGATATAAAAATACATTATAAATACTGTTTTCCCTTTTTTACAAGTGATCACATTCCCTCTGTTCTCAGTTGCATAAGAGTTGGGGGAAGGAGAAGCAGCAGCACACTGAGCTTCCCAGTGAGTGGCTGTGCAGGTGGGGTGTGTCAGGACAAGTCTGATCATTGGAGGAGAGCACACTGAGTTCCCAGCATAGCTAAAGAACTGATCATGCTGTACTCTCATGCTTAGTGGCAGGACTGGCAGGAACACCAGGAACTTCACACAAAGGAAGCAATACAAAGAGAACAGATACTTTTTCCTATAGGTACATGGTACAGCAGACACATATCAGGAATATGAAGTGTTGGGGTAACAAACACTTTCAGCTGAACTCCCAGCAGGTATAAAACACACAAATAAATGCACCCCTGTAGTTATTAATACACCCCCAAATGAGTTTTTTTTTTTAATGCAAACAGCTCCAGTACCTGAATTTGACTTGCTATCAGCCTTGCAGTTCATATGCAACAGAAGTAAGGCCAGGAGTGGGAGAAGCAGCATAAAGAGCCAGTTCTTCTGCTACCATGCAAGCAGCATGCTGGTAGGAGGAGAGAGCAGCGTTACAGAGAAAATGGAAATGAAAGTGTTACTAAACCCACAACTGTAAAATCAGTGTGTATATGCTGTAAAGCGTGCTTGTTATACTCACTGTGGAACCTAAGGGGCCTCTGCATTGTGTAAAAAGGCTGTTTGATCCCTTCTTCTATGATTTTCCCCTTCTTCCAGAGTCCCCAATCTATCTGCTGATAGAACAGAGCCTTGGGGGCAAGCTGCACATGCACAGTTTGGTTTGTATTACTAGAGTTTTTTTTTTTTTTCTTGGGAGAGTACATGTGATCAGCACAGGGCCAATCAGCACTGTCCAGACAGAGGGTCAGGGCTCCTGTAGCCCCATAGGACAATCAGGGGAGAATGAAAACTCAGCCTATGAACACTTTACCAGACACTGATAGAAATCACAAGACTGCTCTAACTGCTGATGAGAAAAAGCATTTAGCCGTTTATATTTACAAAATTCTTGATATAATATTTCACTGCAGGGCCCGTTCCTGCACCCAACAAGAGTAACTGTGAGGGCTTACAGTGTTCTGATACCACCAACACCTCAGGCCTCAGTTTTCTTCAGAGTATATACAGCAGGCCGTATAATATATATACTGCTGTCCAGAGTATATAGTGCCTGGGGGCCGGGGGGACACCCACGCATTGTTTTTTTAAATTTGGGTGCGGGGTTCCCCTTAATATCCATACCAGACCTGAAGGGCCTGGTATGGATTTTGGGGGTGACATCCACGCCATTTTTTTTGGTATGTTTATCTATATTGTTGGATCCGACAATACATTACAGCTGCAAGCAGTTTTATTTAAATTTAAAGGAATGTTTCATTTTTATTGTTTCACTTTAAGCATTATTAAAATCACTGCTCCCGAAAAAACTGCCGATTTTTAAAACTTTTTTTTGCATTAATACATGTCCCCCGGGGGCAGGACCTGGTCCCCAACACTTTTTATGACATTAACTTGCATATAAATCTTTAAAATGAGCACTTTTGATTTTCCATGTTCGTGTTCCATAGACTTTAACTGTGTTCACGTGTTCAAACAAATGTTTTGCCTGTTCGCATGTTCTGCTGCAAACCTAACGGGGGGGGGGGGGGGGGGGTTCGAATCATCCCTATTGGAGAACAGAAACTAAACAAATCCATTTACTGAACAAAACCAGTAATTTTTTTTTTATAATTAGGCCAGATAAAACTGCAAAAAATTTAAGTTTGCCAAAAAGCAGTACAAATGTGTATACTTTTTAAGCACTCCTTATTTACATCTTTCAGCAGTTGTGAACTCAAATTTCTTACCCCACCAGGGTAGGGCACACCAATCCTAAATGTATCCTAAACTAACCTTAAAGTATAACTGAAGACAAAACTTTTTGTTTTTTGTTTCATTTTAATTTAGAAAGAGAGGAGAGGGATTAGAACACCTGTTAGGTCTTTATTCCTGTCTGTAACCCCGTTGGGGAGTAAGCTGCCCACGTGTCCCGGATTGCCCGGGACTGTCCCTCAATTGACATGTTTGTCCTGGGTCCCAGGCACATTCATTCCAGGACGATACAGACGCCATCCCCTGTTTTGACTATGGGACAGGAAATTAAGGGAATTTTCCCCATAGGGATCCAGATCACAAAAGAATATTTTACTCTAAAACCATATTAACTGCTTCCCGCCCACCATATAGTGAAATGACGAACGGGCAGAAACCCTCTTGTTCTAGAAGGACGACATATGACATCCTCTCATTCTTGCCGTATATGCGCCCCCTCCCCCCCAACACCCCCCTCTTCCTCTGACACAGCACCTCACCAATCACAGTAAAGCGCCTATGACGTAGGCACTTTACTATGTGATCAGCTGTGTCCAATCACAGCTGATCACAGTGTAAACAGGAAATGCCGGAGAGAAGAGCTGGTAAGCGGCATTCCACCGCAGAAACATCTGCACTGGCAATCAGGGCACTGATCTCCAGTGTCCTAATTATCAGTGCAGCCCCCACGGTGTCACAGTGCCCACTAGTACTGCCAATCAGTGCCCATCAGTGATGCCTGTCAGTGCCCATCAGTGCCACCTATCAGTGCTGTCTATCAGTGCCCATCAGTACCACCTATCAGTGCCTATCATTGCTGCCTATCAGTGTCCATAAGTGCTGCCTATCAGTGCCCATCAGTACCACCTATCAGTGCTGCCTATCAGTGCCCATCAGTGCTGCATATCAGTGCTGCCTAACAGTGTCCATCAGTGCTGCATATTAGTGCCTCCTCATCAGTGCCCATCAGTGCCACCTCATCAGTGCCCATCAGTGCCACCTATCAGTGCTGTCTATCAGTGCCCATCAGTGCCACCTATCAGTGCCTATCATTGCTGCCTATCAGTGTCCATAAGTGCTGCCTATCAGTGCCCATCAGTACCACCTATCAGTGCTGCCTATCAGTGCCCATCAGTGCTGCATATCAGTGCTGCCTAACAGTGTCCATTAGTGCTGCATATTAGTGCCTCCTCATCAGTGCCCATCAGTGCCACCTCATCAGTGCCCATCAGTGCAGCCTCATCAGCGCACATCAGTGAAGGAGAAAAATTACTTTTTAGAAAATTTTAAAACAGAAACTAAGAAAAACTTTTTTGCTTTTAAAATTTTCGGTCTTTTTTAATTTGTTTAACAAAAAATACAGAACCCAGTGGTGATTAAATGCCACCAGAAAAAGCTCTGTCTCCATAAAATGATAACAATTTTGTTTGGGAACAGCGTTGCATGCTTGCGCAATTGTCATTCAAAGCGTGATAGCACTGAAAGCTGATAATTGGCCTGGGCGGGAAGGGAGTAAAAGTACCCTGTAGGTAAGTGGTTAAAAAAAAAGGAGGACAAACTTCTAATAGTAGCAGGCACACATGAACGTTCCAACTCCAGTCTTTACTCACAATGTCCTAGAAGCTGTCTGTCAACCAGCAGCCACAGGTCGTTTCTCAGACCAGGACCTCCAGGACAGTGCACCATAGCAAAAAACCTTTAGAAATTTTCTCATAGGCCATTAGCCCTGCACCTGCTGAGGGCCAAACTTCAATTCTTCAGTACACCTTATCTGCCTCATGGGGAGAGCAGCCCCAGGGGAAGAAGAAACCTCCTAACAGAGGATGAGTATTCTGGCAAAGCCTGCCAAACATGTATCACCTTCTCAGCCACTTGCTGCCCTCCTCCTTCCAGGGATTGACTGAGAAATATGTAATAATAGAAATATTGACAATTTATTAAGGATATCTAAAGATAAAACTTTTTTACAATTTGGATAGAATGTGAAACCATTAACACTTCTGTCTGTGCCCACACTGGAGGGATTCACCCTTTGCAGAGGTTTCCTCTCACATCCTGTTGTGTCTCTGGGCGAGGACATGAACAGAGATATCTACAATCGGAAACAAATTGCAAAAAAAAAAACCTCTTTCCAAAACTAAAAAAAAGAAGATATCCTGATGCGCTTAGTCATAAGATCTCTATTACTAAGCCTGTAAGGGTGAAACATGTCAGAGGAGCAGTATCCAGGCAGGGATAAGTTGTGTTGCTTGTATGGCTGAAAAAAACTGTATTGAGCTAAGTGACATCATCAACGTGCCACTTCTCCTTCAGTTCACCTTCACAGAGCGAGGATGGGCTCCTTAGATCAGTACCTGATTGCAGCAGTGAAGGCTTATGCCCTGTACACACGATAGGATTTTCCGACAACAAAACCGTGGATTTTCTTCCAAAGGATGTTGGCTCAAACTTGTCTTGCATACACACGGTCACACAAATGTTGTCGGAAATTCCGAATGTCAAGAACGCGGTGACGTACAACACAAACGACAAGCCGAGAAAAATGAAGTTTAAGAGCCAGTGCGGCTCTTCTGTTTTGTTTGTTTTGTTGTCGGAAAATTTGAGAACGAGCTCTCAAATTTTTGTTGTCGGAAATTCCGACAAAAAATGTCCGATGGAGCATACACGCGGTCGAAATTTCCGATAACGAGCTCCCATTGAACATTTGTGTGCATTAGAGTGGTTACTACTGTATGACTCTCAACAAAAAGAAGATGTTTTAGATTTGGACTGAGCGGGTTAGAGGTAAAATTCCTGTCAAGTTCCAATTGGGATTCTAACCCACTGCATTAAAAATGCGTTTTACCAAAAACCTGTAGGGGTTCTAACATTACATAGTCTATCCAAAACTTTTAAAAAGTGTTGTTTATAAATGCACATTAAAAGAAGAACTACATGCAAATGTTTTAGTTCATTTTGGATAGCGTAAACAATGGTTATAACTCTTGTCTATTTTTTGTTTTTTGGGGTTTTTTTTTGCCATCTGTGTCTCATTGGGGAGATTTCTCTTTACATCCTGTTCCATAGGTAAAACAGGAAGTGATATAAAAATTCCTGTAAAGTGAGAGAATCCCTGGCTGTTACTAGAACTAGTGTCCACATTGGAAGATTTCATCTCTATTTCTGTTCTACTGACAACCCAAAATCTGGGATTTTCTTTGATTTTCAGTGATAACATTAAACAGAAAAAACAGAGGTAATCGGGTCACAGACAGCATTAAAAACCTGACTGTTGTTCTAATCTCTTTCCACTCTAGCCAAAAAAAGTAGTTACTTTTTAATCTCTAACTAAACTACATTATCTGCTTCCTGACCAGCGCACGCCAATAGATGTCGCCAGAATGGAGCTGGTGGGCAAAAGGGCGTACAGGTACGTTCCCTTTAAGAAGTGCATCCGCGTTCTCCATGAGCGTGACCGCGGGTCCCACAGACTCAATGTCCGCCGGAGGCCCGTGATCATGTCACAGGGAGGTAGAACGGGGAGATGCCTTTGTAAACAAAGCATTTCCCCATTCTGCCTAGTGACAGGACAGAGATCACTGCTCTCTGTCATTAAAAGCAGTGGTCGCTGTCATGTGAGATGGAGCCCCTCCCCCCCACAGTTAGAATCACTCCCTAGGACACACTTAACACCTTCATCGCCCCCTAGTGGTTAACCTCTTCATTGCCAGTGTCATTTACACAGTAATCAATTCATTTTATAGCACTAATCGCTGTATAAATGACAATGGTCCCAAAATAGTGTCAAAAATGTCCGATGTGTCCGCCATAATGTCGCAGTCCTGATAAAAATCGCAAATCGCCGCCATTACTAACAAAAAAAAATTAAAAATGCCATAAACTATCCCCTTTTTTGTAGATGCTATAACTTTTGCGCAAACCAATCAATAAACGCTTTTTTATTTTTTTCACCAAAAATATGTAGTAGAATACATATCGGCCTAAACTGAGGGAAAAAAAAAAAATTTTATATATATTTGGGGGATATTTATTACAGCAAAAAGTAAAAAATAATGCGTTTTTTTTTTTCTAAATTTTTTTGATTATAGCGCAAAAAATTAAAACCACAGAGGTGATCAAATACCACCAAAAGAAAGCTCTACTTGTGGGAAAAAAAGGACGTCAATTTTGTTTGGGTACAACATCGCACGTTGTCAGTTAAAGCGAGGCAGTGCTTCCAGGGGTGAAGTGGTTAAATTACCAAAAGTATTGGGACAGCTGTCTTTACACATACATGAACTTTAATGGCATCCCAGTCTTAGTCCGTAGGGTTCAATATTGAGTTGGCCCACCCTTTGCAGCTATAACAGCTTCAACTCTTCTGGGAAGGCTGTCCCCAAGGTTTAGGAGTGTGTCTATGGGAATGTTTGACCATTCTTCCAGAAGCACATATGTGAGGTTAGGTGCTGATGTGGATGAGAAAACCTGACTTGCAGTCTCCCCTCTAATTTATCCCAAAGGTGTTCTATAGGGTTGAGGTCAGGACTCAAGCCAGTCAAGTTCCTCCACCCCATACTCGCTCATCCATGTCTTTATGGACCTTGCTTTGTGCACTGGTCCAAATCATTTGGTGGAGGAGAGATTATGGTGTGAGGTTGATTTGCAGGGGTTGGGCTTTGAAGGGAACTCTTAAGGCAGGAATCTTCAAACTATGGCTCTCCAGCTGTTGCGGAACTACACATCCCATGAGGCATTGTAATACTCTGACATTCAAAGACATGACTAGGCATTATGGGAATTGTAGTTCCTGAACAACTGGAGGGCCGTAGTTTGAAGACCCCTGTCCTAAGGCATTAGCATACCAAGTTCATGTGTGTGTAAAGGTAGGTGTCCCAATACTTTTGATAATATAGTGTATTTGATCAGAAGAATGTATTTACCCTTAGGTGAGGTCCATGTTAGGAGCACCATAATTATGCTCAGAATCTGTGCTTGTAGATATATGTAATAATAATTTTGATGAATGTTATCATGTAAACAAAAATCTACATGGTAGCTGAAGGGGAATAAATCATACGTCCCTTCCTCCTACACCTTCCACATCTATCAGATTTTGAAGAGAGTTATGTGACGGGTATATCAAATTGTGCGTACACTGAATATGTCATGTAGAAATCTAAGAGCAGATTCTGGAGATTGATGGGCAGCCTTTGTACATAGGTGAACACCGCAACAGGATTTACCTGGCAATCCTAAATATAAATAAAAATCCCTGAAATATATGGCCAGAGGTTTTATATCTTTTAGCTTAAGCAATAAAGAGATTTTATATCTGTTGAGTGGCGGTTGAGCAACACAGTCATACACTCAGGAATTCACCAGAAAACAGTTCTTTAGTCTAGATACACACCTATGTGTTTTTTACTACAGTCATTTTAACATGGTTTCCTATGGTACACGTTCATAAGTATACATTTTTCAGCTGGTGCGTTTTTGGAAAGGATCAGGGACTTTTTTTCCCACAGCAGATTGCGCTTTGCGTGTAATAGACTTCAATGGACCCGCACCAAGAATGCAAGTGTTGTGTTTTTGATGCGTTTTTTAATGTGTTTAATTTCTCCATAACAAACTGTGTATAGCTTGTTGCTAAGGAACGGGCCAGGAAGCCGCGTCCTTAACAACCGATGAATCATCAGCTGTCAGTGGGTTTCCCTGCTGACAGCTGAATGTAAAAACAAGGATTGCCGGCAATAAAAGAAAATCGCCAAAAAAAAGGCGTGTCCCTCCCTAATCCATACCACATTATTATTTTATTTCAAATGCAGTGGCCACCCCCCCCCCCAAATCCATACCAGACCCTTACCCAAGCATGCAGCCTGGCAGGTCAGGAATGGGAGGGGACAAGTGAGCAACCCCCCCCCCCGAACCATACCCGACCACATGCCCTATTTTTTATTTTTTAATAAAGAACTTGTCAAAAACTTGTGTTGTGTTTTTACTAACTCTATACCCCATACTCATTTACATGGGGGGCAAGATCTTGGGGTGCCCTTCTTAAAGGGGGCTTTCAGATTCTAAATAAGTCCCCCCGCTCGCAGAATCCCACAACCACCGCCCAGGGTTGCGGGGAAGAGTCCCTTGCGGAGAAGGTGCTTTGTCCCCATGCTGATGAAGACAAAGCACCCCCCCTATGTTGAGAACATGTGGCCTGGCATGGTTTCGGAGAGGGGTGCTCAATTGTCTCCCCCCTTCCTGACCAGCCGGGCTGCATGCTCGGATAAGGGTCTGGTATGGATTTTGGGGAAGACCCCATGCCATTTTTTTTTTTTTTATTTTGGCATGGGTTTCCCCTCAAAATCCATACCAGACCCAAAGGACCTGGTATGGATTGGGGATGACCCAACGCCGTTTTTATGCCAATTTTTTGATTGTAGCAATTCTTGTTTCTACATTCAGCTGTCAGTGCTGACAGCTGACAATTAATCGGTTGTTAAATGGTAAGTTCACCTTAACAGAAAAATCTGTAAGGTGAACTTACACAGGACCCCCTCCTCAAATGCCCCCCCCCTTATCTCGCTGACCTGCAGCGTGGCGATCTCCCATTTAGATGCCCTGCTATAGCCGCCTCACCAGACCAGGGCTTAGAAATCCCCTCGGCTTAATCTCCAAAATAGATGTTTCAGAGTATTCTAATTGGTCAGCGCCGACCAATTAGATCCCACGTAACCCGTTCTGTCAGCAGGGAAGAAGTAGAGAGAATGCCGAGGGGATTTCTAAGCCCCGATCTGGTGAGGCAGCTATAGCAGGGCTCAGAATGGGATATCGCCACGCTCCAGGTCAGCGGGATGGGGGAGGGGGGGGCTGAGGAGGGGTCCTGTGTAAGTTAACCTTACAGATTTTTCTGTAAAGGTGAACGTACAATTTAAGGACACAGTGGCTGGCTTCCCGGGCCGCTCCTTAACAACCAGCTATACACAGTTTGTTAAAGAGAAAAAAACACAAAGCGCATGCAAAACTGCATGTACAAAAATGAAAAACAAACCTAAGAACTGCATCAACCGCAATCTCATAGATGTGAACCTAGCATTAGGGCCAGTACGCCTATAGTGAGGATTAATGTAGGACAGATTCCTGTTATCATGAGGTGATAGAAAACCACTCTGAGGACAGTTTTTTTAAACAGAGACTATCATCCATCTGTTTTCAGTTCACTTTAAGGACTGGTTCCAGCCCCTGAGGCTTGCCCCCTCAAGCTCCCCATCCAGCCCCTGAGGCTCAGGGGCTGGATGGGGAGCCAGAGGTGTCTTTGCAACCCAAGAGGAAGATATCCCTGTGCAGCTGTGAGACCTGTGGAAGTGCAGAAGCGAAGTATAAATGCCCCCGCTGTATGAAGTACTCATGCAGCTTACCCTGTGTAAAAAAACACAAAGTGGAGTCTGTGTGCAACGGAGTCCGAGACAAGACTGCTTTTGTGCCGCTAAATAAATTCGGTGACATAGACCTGCTGAGCAATTATCGTTTTCTGGAAGATGCCGGAAGGGTGTCAGATTGCTGTTTAGGAGATTCAACGTTTCCATGAAACACAACTAGTAAATATTTGAACTTCTTAAAGAATAGAGCTCGGAAACATGACATAGATCTGAAAATTCTTCCAATTGGATTTTCAAAAAGAAGAGCAAATTCTACTTTTTATCACAAAAAGTTCCTGTGGATTCCGTTCCTGAGGTCCTAACCACCTGGACACCCCTACTCCTGTCATGTGTGGCACACTGCCCGCTTAGACTCTATGTCGCTGACATCAGGGTCCATCAGATCCGGTAAGAGCATACATTCACTACTCTTCCATTGATGCTGTCTTTCTTCGATGTTCTTCCTACGGACGGATCCATACACTTATTGTTCATACCTGGAAACTCACCTTTTGGGTTGCTATTTATGTGTTCATACACCGTTGGACATTTACCACATATATTTTGCCTTAGGCAATCAGAACTTTTTGTTTATCACTTATGTAACCTATTGGACCTTGTTTGAAGGTCCTGTATGTTTATGGACTTTTCACTTAACATTAATATCACGATATTTGTGTAGGTGTATCATGCGCTACATTTTTTATTATTAACACAGAAGCATTGCCATAGTACGTTTAAACCAAACATCTAAGTACTTTCCAATCAGAACAGCGCCACACCTACACCCTCTTTCAATTAATCCATACAGAATCCAACATAGTCCATAGTCCCTAGCAGGGGCGTCACTAGGGGGTGGCTTTTGGGGCTATAGCCCCGAATCTGGGGCCAATAGCCCCGAGTCTCTGCAGGGGTCCCCAAGGGGAGGGTGGGCTCTCTGGGAACCCTTATGTAAGTGGGGGGCTCTCTGGGGACCCTGATGCAAGGGAGAGACTCTCTGGGGACCCTAATGTAAGGGGGGAGCTCTGGGAACCCTGTTGTAAGTGGGGGGCCCTCTGGGTACCCTGATGAAAGGGGGAGGCTCTCTGAGGACTCTGATGTAAGGAGGGGGCTCTCTGGGGAACCTGATATAAGGGGGGCTCTCTGGAGACCCTGATGTGAGGGGGCTCTCTGGGGACCCTGATGTAAGTGGAGGGCTCTCTGTGGATATATATACACACACACGTATATTACTGTATATACATGTGTATGCTCGCACAAGCGTATGACTTTCTTTACTACGCTGCTATGGGCTCTAGCCCCAGATCTTTTGTAGACCTAGCAACGCCCCTATCTCAGAGCCAGAAAGAGAGGGTGGCTACATTCCTACACACAGAAGAACCATGGATTATGGAAGTAGCCACCATCTAACAGGAAGTTGTATCACAGCAGCAAAAGACAAAGGGATCTAAGAAATTTGGAGGAGGCTGAGAGCAATAAAAGGCATTTTTTTGAGTTAGAATACATACTTGAATAGATTTTTTTTCTTTTTTAAACTAGACTTTAGTGTTACTTTAAGCTACTTTAATCAAACATACAATTGCAAAAAAAAATGTAGCGTGGCTCCTATCTAATAAAAACTTTTTAGTATGTAGCTTCTTAGCTTTCAACAACAGTGAAAACAGCGAAATATTGTTTCCCATGAATTCAAGGTTCAACTGCAGTTTTAAAAATGCTGTTTGTCATTGTATGATTTTGGTTGAAGTGCCTTTGGTGTCTTATACAGATGTCCAAAGAATATTCCAGTGGTAGCTCTATGAATGCTCTTTCCCCCTGGGCAAGGGCCCTGGCCTAGACTGTGATTTTTTTGCCTGAGCAAAAGGTCAGCTGAAGAAGCTCAGAGGCGGCTGTTACTGGTAGTTGTTACAGGCCTTGTTGCAAAATATAATAACAAGCTAATAGTTTAGAGGAGCTATCTTGCAATGTAGGGGCCATACAGATGATCAGGGGAAGAAAAGAGCTGGCATTGTGGTTGTTTACTTTTACTAACCCCCCCAAAGCTTTTTTTTTCCATGATGCATGCTGTTGTTTATTTGGCCTGTACATGGAAAACGGTCTCCTTTCTGAACACCCGAGGTCCCTCTCCTTCCTGTCCTCTGATATTTGATGGTGTGGGAAAGGGTTAGGCCCAGTACTCCCTGCCTACTGACAGAAAAGCCACCCATTGGCTTCAAGATGGTGGCTGCAGGATTGTTCATGTGCGGTGACTGAGTCTATGTCACTGTTGACGTCAAACAATGTGGTGTGGACCATAGTGACAGTGGGTTACACACATAAAAGGCTTGATATGCTTAAAAAGTAACTAAGGGACGGCTGTAAGCATAGAAGTCAGCAATGTATATTTTTGAAATTGAGAGAGGAAGGATGCTGATTTATACTTTAAAGCATTTTGGATTTTGAGTGTTATTGACTGGTTTATCTCCTCCCGATTCTCCCTTGGGATGTCTATTTACAATTATAGAAGATCTGAATGTGACTGTGGAATAGGCCAGTGTGAATCGCAGCAGGGCAGGGGCAGGAGCAGGTAACAGGATATGGAGACATTGTCGACAGACACTGTTGGAATCTAAGTGCTTCTAGTAAACTAGTATTAATAGTATTATTAGAAGACAAGGACATACATAAGACACTTACACATACACATACTTAAGACATACATACTTTCTGTTATAGAATGAGATGAACTTCTTAGCTTTCCTGTTCTTTATGACTAATGATAATGAAAATGGCATGAGTATACTGTACATGTATTATTACTTGTGATGACTATCTCACTCTTTAATATAAGAATATACATAGATAATTCCGCACATGTTCCCTTTAGGAATAGAAGAGATACAAAGACAAACTGACTGGTTTCTGGTATTTATATGGTATCACTTGTGACGTGCAAGTTGGATGCTTACTAAGTAATGCTCTCTCTCCTCAAGTGTAGAGAATTGAAATGTTTCATTGCAATAGGGATCTATCATCTAAGATAGCGTATTGTTGTTCTGATCTGAGTCATTGGTGTGTTTCTTCCTCTGTGGTCCCCACCAGAGGGTGCCTGTCCCATTCCCTACGATACAGTACCTTATTTTAATTTAATTTAAAGTAAGTAAACATTAAAATGTAAATAAGTCTGAAATTGTTTGCAATATATATGAATATGAGAAATGATTATGTTGTGCTTGTATGTTATCACAGATTATCCCTGTTTCTGAAGAAACTAATTGCAAAACGTGCCCAACAATGATACCACTCCTGTACTGTACTATGTGAAACTGCATCCATGTGGGAATAGGTTTTATTTCTAAATCCCAAGGGTATACACACGTGATAGCAATTATTGAAAGTTATCATGTGATGTATTAAATACGTGATAGCAGGCAGGTTACTAGGAATAATGTCAGACCTCATTAAAAAGGGGACCAGGGGACCAGGGGACCAGGTTAATGGAGGACTGAGCTTCAAGGGTGGGTCCCTATTTAATTGCTGCTCATTCTATGCCTTAATTACATCTTTAATGAGAGAAAGTGACATCTCATGGTATCTTCACTTATAGCTTAAAAAAAAATAAAATAACCACCATTCACATGATTACCCATCAATCCACTCTGTATGGTTAGTATGTGTGCATGTGTGTGTGCGTGCGTGTGTGTGTGTGTGTGTGGGGGGGGGGGGGTCAGGGGGTCATTTAGGCATAAATTCATGTTAATCTAGCATTTGTTGTAGAGAAAAAAGACTATCCAAGTTCACCTTTATTCAACCATAGACTTGGGCCTCATAAACTATTGGTGGTGCAGAGTGAGAAATTGCAACAAGAGAGTTGTGTGTAAAACTGCTGCAACTTGCACTAAATTATCGATTATGTCTCACTGACCATAGTTTATTAGGCACAAAGTGGTGAAATTGCATATGTGCATCTATTTCAGTTAATAGTTGCCAAATGTGCATTCAAATAATATACATTATAGACGCATTCCTCTTTAACCCTGTCGGCACTAGAGCAATTTTTTCATTGTTTGCACACATGTTAAAAATCTGCATTTTTGGCAATAAAATTATGTAAACCCCCAGGAACGTTATACATTTTCTGAAAGCAGAAACCTTGTAAAATAAAAAGATAACAGTTGAATTTTTGTTAAGTTGCATGATATTTGCACAACTGTTTATCAAATGCATATTTTCAGAAAAAAATATAATAAAATGAATGTTAGTGCATACAAACACAATATAATACCTAATTTTTTAATAAATAATAAAATATGGGGTTGCGTCAAGTAAAAAGATTCAAACATGCCAAGTGTTTAAATTGTGTGTGCCCGTGATATCACAATGCAATGGTACTCAAAAATCTCCATAGGCAATAGCTTAAAAGCCTTTAGTAATCATCAGTTTTTAGTTAACCATGAGCTCTGGTGCTGGAATTATTGCTCTTACTCCAACGCTCACAGCGATACCTCACATGTGTGATGCAAACCCGGTCTACACGTGTGCACCCTATGCTTGCATTGCATTTGTGAGTGAATGCAGGGCAACAGGGGTAACTTTTTTTTTTTTTTAACAAATGTTATTATAAATATTTTTTTTTAACAAACCCCCATGTGATACCATTGGGCAGATGCCAAGTTCTCTTTATACAGACATTGAGGATCTATTAGACCCTAATGTATCCCCTGCCCTCTAAACCATGTAACTGAGCACAGATGTGCTTTTCTACATGCTTCCTTGGTGCCCTCCCGCTCAGACTCCTAAAGCCAGCGGATGTGGTCCCAGGTTCCCTGTAAGAATGAGAGAGCCCAGGAATCATGTAGTGGTGGTGGGTCTGCCTTGCCCACATGGCGAAAGTGATCAGGTGGCTATACAACTGAAGGATCACTTTCACTTCACGGATGGTGGTCAGTTAAGGAAAACGACACAAGCTGGTGGCTGCTACTTTACCATCATTATGCTTGTGCTTAAAGTGGATGTAAACGCAATTTTTTTTTTTATCATACTATAGAGTATAAGATTTCCTATCATTTGAGCCCAGTCTTGTCACACAGAGTTAACCTATCTCTGAGCAATCCTCCTTTATTGTTCAGTGAGAAAAATCTTGACAAACTGAGAAAAACTTTGTCAAATACTTCCCCTTGCTGTGAGTGACAGCCTAAGACATGCATTATTTTTTAATTCCCACCCCCACTCCTTTCTTCAGCAGCTCTGCAAGGATTGGCTGTTCCACACATCAGCATGATTTGGCATGCTGAAGTCATGTGGTTACTTTCCTGTCTTTTCACTGGATGTTAGAGATCATAGCAGAAGTTCAGCAGAAGTTCAGTGTTAGAAATACACAGGAGAAAATGCATATTGACAAGGAGTGTAGAGGTGGGCGGGGAGTCTACTGACATCACGACTCCACCCACAGAGCTCCAGACAACAGACCCAACCACAGAATATGCAGTTTTTTGTGTCTAATAACAGACAGAAGGGAGACATTTGACAGGTAAAGATACATGCAGAAGGCATGTATATCCTAATAGATAACCCCTATGGCAGTAGTTTAGAAAGGATGACATTGGGTTTACATCCACTTTAACCCTTCACTCTGTGGATGTACTACCAAAGAGCTGAAGAAGTTAAAAAAAACTTCATCCCTCCCCCTGTTCAAATATTTTTCCATCCCTCTTACCCAATGCTGGGTTATCCTCAATCAACATGCTCACCAGCATTATCCTGCTGCAATCTGCTTCTCCACTACCACCTTCTAGGTCTCATGCCGCTATCTTATTCCGTGACTCCATCTCAAACTGATTGTCTTTTCCATGTTCAGCAGCTAGCCTCCTGATGATGTGCCACCAGACCCGGCCTCCTCCTCTGTCTGCTGAATGGAAGTCTATCCTATGCCTATTGGGATATGTGACATGCATATCTCAGGAGGCAACAGGAGTAAAGCACATTATTCTTACTTATATGCGAATGGAAGACATGGGGCAGGCTGGAATAGAATAATAAAAAAGAGGTAAACAAAGAAAAAAAGGTGAGTGGTTCTCATGTTGCAGGAGTAAAGGATTGGGTTGGAGGGAAGGAAAATTTGCTTTTAGGTCCTCTTTAGTAATAATTTACATACACTTTTGCATTAGGCAACATGCATAACATGCATATGGACCTAAAAACTGCTAAGTACCGCTCGGTACAACACCCAGCCACCGCATATTTTTGGCTGGATCCTGCTTCTGTGCCTGTCTGAAAATGCTGGGACTTGATGCACATGCATCTCACCATGTGAATGATGTCCTATTCATCATCGCCTTGTGTAGCGCGAACCCCTGTAGGGTGCTGCTGGTTATGACCCAGGTTTCTTTTACCAGTTCAGAGGCTGACAGGTCTAGGCACAAACTCCAAGCACACTAAAAACACAGGCTCATTCTAGGGGATTTCTTTTTGTAGATTTATTGCAGTGCTTCAAACTGGACAGAGGGATGTAGGTGCAAGATACAACAGAAACACAAGCAAATACAGGAGGACAGACTTCAAATGCCAAATTCTCTAGCAACAGTCTTACTGGAGGTACTGGGGATAAACAGATAATCTGAGACTCTGTAAGAGCAGTCACAGTCCATGTAGCAATCTTTGGCATTCAATCGCCCAAAGCACAAGCACGCCAGATTAAGGTCCTACTCCCAATGTCCAAGGACTGATGTCAGCCACCCAACCTACTTTACCGCATTGTCCAGTGAGGGGGATAAAGATCCTTCCTTAGACCAAACTCCACAGGTGAAGCCCTCCAGAAAATATAATTTAGTTATATTTCCTTCAGGCCCTCAGCCAAACACATACTGAGGCCCAACAGCAACCTTTCTTAGTAACACATAGTGGCTTCCTCCCAGGGACAACAGCCCCAGGAGAACACACTTTTGCACAAGTCTCCCCAAACATTTATCTTCTTCCCCAGCCACCTTCTGGGCACCCCCTTCCAGGGATTGTCTGAGGTCAGATAAGTATTCATAACTTAAGTGGCTGGCCCTCCTATTGCATCTCTGGAAGCATCTTTCAGAAGCAGATTGGAGTAATCAACCACCAAGCTTAGGGAAACCTGGCCAGACCTAAAAAATAGATTGTTGTTTCAGTGAGTTCAGGAGAACCAAAAACTAACTTTAGCCTATCTGGGGCAGGGTGCTACACATATATAAATATGAGTGCTGCCCCACCTACTTTTTGTAGCACTGATGCGCTTATATTTTTAAAGTGTTACTAAACCCATAACAGTAAAATCAGTTTGTATATGCAGTAAAGCATGCTTGTTATACTCACTGTGGAACCTAAAGGGTAAATTTTCCGCATTGTGTAAAAAGGCTGTTTGATCTTGTATGCACAGATTCTCCCCTCCTTCCACTGACCCCTGATAATTTCCTCATAACACAGAGACTCTGGAGTCAGGCTGAACATGCTCAGTTTGGTGAGGGTTTTTTCTTTTTCTTGGGAGAGTGCATGTGATCAGCACAGGGCCGATCAGCACTGTCCAGACAGAGAGTCAGGAATCTTGCAGTCTCATAGGGCAATCAGAAAACTCCTCCTACAAACTTTAACCAGTGCTTGGCTGTACACTGCTAGAAGTCACAAGACTGCTCTAACTGCTGATGAGAAAAGGTATTTAGCAGTTATAAATAATTGCATTTCCATGTTCTGTGTACTGTGGGAGACCAGATATAGTGAATGCAGGGTCTTGGGTTTAGTAACACTTTAACAAAAAAAATATGAGCAATCATTTCAATTATATGACATACAAATTGCCACATGCAAGCAACATGTCCCAAATAGGGATTTTCCTATATCTGATGCACATGTTGTTTTCCACAGGACCATGCATTGTGATTCATTGTCTATTTGGTGCTCTAGCTGCGCTATTATAATGGCACACTGATGATAGTTTATCTGGCTCAATCTCTTGTGGAAAGGAGTAGGCAGAATCGGCACTCCATATGTGGTGAAAATATAAATTCCATCATGCCTCTGCCTCTGGGAGTTATGTCTGTGGATGTCAAAGCCTTGCAATGTCTCTTGGGATTTGTAGTTTCACCACAACTGGAGTGTCAAGGTTGCCTACCGCTGCTTGAGAAGATAGTGTGCCGTGGCTTATATGTTTCCTCTGTAAGGCAGGCTGGAAGGGGGATTCTGTAGCTCAGTGGCTAGGATATATTAGAGCTAATTGAATAATGGGCAAAGCAGCCTGATGTGTATAGAAGACGAGACAAACCTCCCTTCCTCGCACTTTTTATTCGATCCAGGCATTAGGGTGATTTTTACTGTCAATTAATATCCCAAGTAAAAATTTGCATTCTTCATTACATATCTCTTTAAATCTGTGCTAGCTAACCAGGGACATATTTTATCTTTGTTTGAAGATGAAGATTGGATGCAAAATACATGATTTCTGCTAAAGACAGAATAATCCAATTAAATGTAATGAATAAGGTATGGACAAATGAAAGGTTACACCTTGAGCATGCAGAAATAATGAGCAATGTGGGAGATATAGCCAAGAACTGAGCTTCTACTTTTATCTCTTATGGTTGTTTCTAATCATGTAGAACAGTTTTAAAATGGTTAACAAGATGGTCTGTCAAAGATATTTTATTGTGTTGCAGTAGGATGTTACTGATTTATACTACACAGCTATAGCTAGTAAAGAAAACTTGCAATAAGACAAATGTGTAGGGTGCCACTGCTGACCTCTGCCTAAAAAAATGCAGATTGCGTGAACACCTATGCCCAGATTGGATAGGTTTCCTCTCACATTTTGTCCCTTTGACATCTGAAGTGGGCAACAAAAGAAAGTAGGGGCCACCGGGACAGAAAAATACGGACGTCAATAAAAATCTCAAAGAGGCTCTAACTTCTCCCTACTTTACAAAATAATTGTGGACATGGGCAGCGTTAAAAAAAACAACAGGGGTTCTAGCACTTCTCGACTCTATCCAAAACGTAAAAGAAATTGCATTGAGTTGTTTTTTGACAAGTCAGACTTAATAACTGGGCACTTTGGTGACAGAACTTATAATTAGAACTAAAGTGGAACTATACAGTATCTGAAAATCACAGACTGAAAACATTATAAAATATCCAGTATCTCACATAAGTGAGTACACCCCTCACTATTTTGTAAATATTTTATTATATTTTTCCATGTGACAACACTGAAGAAATTACACTTTGCTACAATGTAAAGTAGTGATTGTACAGCTTGTATAACAGTGTAAATTTGCTGTCCCCTCAAAATAACTCAACACACAGCCATTAATGTCTAAACCGCTGGCAAAAAAAGTGAGTACACCCCTAAGTGAAAATGTCCAAATTGGGCCCAATTAGCCATTTCCCTCCCCGGTGTCATGTGACTTGTTAGTGTTACAAGGTCTCAGGTGTGACTGGGGAGCAGGTGTGTTAAATTTGGTGTTATCGCTCTCACACTCTCATACTGGTCACTGGAAGTTCAACATGACACCTCATGGCAAAGAACTCTCTGAGGATCTGAAAAAAAGAATTGTTGCTCTACATAAAGATGGCCTAGACTATAAGAAGTTTGCCAGGACCCTGAAAATGAGCTGCAGCACAGTGTCCAAGACCATACAGCGGTTTAACAGAATAGGTTCCACTCAGAACAGGCCTCGCCTATGTACGTGCTCAGTGTCATATCCAGAGGTTGTCTTTGGCAAATAAACGTATGAGTGCTCCCAGCATTGCTGCAGAGGTTGAAGTGGTGGGGGGTCAGCCTGTCAATGCTTAGACCATACGCCGCACACTGCAACAATCTGGTCTGCATGGCTGTCGTCTCAGAAGGAAGCCTCTTCTAAAGATGATGCACAAGAAAGCCTGCAAAACAGTTTGCTGAAGACAAGTAGACTAAGGACATGGATTACTGGAACCATGTCCTGTGGTCTGATGAGACCCAGATAAACTTATGTGGTTCAGATGGTGTCAAGCGTGTGTGGCCGCAACCAGGTGAGGAGTAGAAAGACAAGTGTGTCTTGCCTACAGTCAAGCATGGTGGTGGGAGTGTCATGGTCTAGGGCTGCATGAGTGCTGCTGGCACCTGGGGAGCTACAGTTCATTGGGGGAACCATGAATGCCAACATGTACTGTGACATACTGAAGCAGAGCATGATCCTCTCCCTTTGGAGACTGAGCCGCAGACCAGTATTCTAACATGATAACAACCCCAAACACACCTCCAAGATGACCACTGCCTTGCTAAAGAAGCTGAGGGTAAAGGTGATGGCCAAGCCAGACCTTAACCCTATTGAGCATCTGTGTGGCATCCTCAATGGAAAGGTGGAGGAGCGCAAGGTCTCTAACATCCACTAGCTCCATGATGTCCTCATGGAGGAGTGGAAGAGGACTCCAGTGGCAACCTGGGAAGCTCTGGTGAACTCCATGCCCAAAAGGGTCAAGGCAGTCCTGGAAAATAATGGTGGTCACCCAAAATATTGACACTTTGGGCCCAATTTGGACATTTTTACTTAGGGGTGTACTCATATTTGTTTCTAGCAGTTTAATGGCTGTGTGTTGAGTCCTTTTGAGGGGACAGCAAATTTACACATTTACACTGTTATACAAGCTGTACACTCACTACTATACATTGTAGCAAAGTGTAATTTCATCAGTGTTGTCACATGAAAAGATATAATATACTATTTACAAAAATGTGAGGGGTGTACTCACTTGTGCACTTGTGTGAGATACTGTATATATATATATATATATATATATATATATATATTTATTCCAACAGCTTTATTGGATAAAGTATAGAAATTATACAAACAATAGTAACGATGACGGAATATAATGTACGTTTGGGTGTCCAGTCGGGAATTCAATAATGTACGTACAGAGAAACCTCAGTAGATCATATAGGATAACACTTCAGAGATAAAGGAGAAGTAAAACAATTAACAACAATACATGAAGTATCCACTTATGCATAGTTAGAATATTATCTGATCAGGTATATGGCAGACTCATTAGTGTGGTTACATAGCCTGCCTAGCTTTGAAGGTGTTAGGTGTTGCATGTCTGAGTAAACAACGGTCTAAGAGGAAGAACATTGTGCTTGACCTAACCGGTACAAGTGATAGTTGATCAATATGGGAATGATCAGTGTATTTCTGATATATGGGATGGGCAAGGATACAGCTGGTTGACTGCAGGTCAGCCTTTAAAATGGTGTAAGAGTAGCATGCCTGCTTTACATGAGTAGGTTGATGTGTTGGAGTAACCTCGTGTTAAAATGCATTAGGGAGTTAAATAAAGCGGGTGAAAAGAGCTGTGGTAAAAGCTAAGGGAGATAGGGTTGGGGAGGGTAGCTGGTTAGTAGGCAGGGCCCATCAACGAGGGGTGAGGATGAAATATATTTTGAATATTCAAAGCAAATTCACCCATGTCTTTGAAAAACACACTCCTTAGCATTTCAAGCTGCGGCCATCTTGAGATAGGGCAGAAGATTCATGTAGCATTTACTTCATGGAATCCATCTGCCCTGAGGTTTAACTGAAAATGTCCCTCCTTCAGATGAAAGAAAAAAAGCTGCCCATGAAAACTTCTGGGATGTATGACATCATTTTTGCCTAGGCCAGAAACCAGGAAACAATGGAAGAAATGGAAAAAAAAAGGTTAAAACAAGTAAATATTATTTATGGTTGAAGCCCTACGGCCGATACGGACATGGATAACATTTATAGTTAACGTAAGACTTACCATATGAAATAGACCTGGAAGAGTGGACTTACCACATGAAATGGACCTGAAAGTGTGCCTTGGTCTGATGGACGGTATACCAAAATAAGGGGGCAAAAACATTCAGGTAGGGGTATAGTATTTTATTGGTTTTTCAGTTGTTCATTGAGCCAATTTTGAAAATGCCTGTGCCATCTCCACTTGATTAGGAATATACCGGGCGAAGCAGGCTGACTTCCACCTGCCTAGTCTTTTAATGACGTGGTCTGGGACCCCGTGGTGGGATGCTGCCAAGGCCGCTCCAATACGAAAGGGGTGGCCGGAGTACTGACTAGGGTTAAGGTGAATGTTGCGGAGAAGTATCCTTATGTGTTTCACAAACTGACAGGCACTTAAGGGTTTGACTGGAAATGGTAGAAGAGCACTGGAGTCCGGTTGTTCAGGCAGGAGTGACACAAGATGATTGAGTACGGTGACTGGGCACCAGCTATTATTGGTTTTGTAAAGGTGAATGTCCACTCCAGAGCCTGCCTGCTGGGTTTTAGAAACCTCAAGGTGGAGGACGAGGTGGTTTTGGTAACGAACCAAGTGCCGTCTGCGTAGCACTTGGCCTGCGGGGTTGTTACAGGTGAACTCGCCAGGTCGCAAGAACCCGTAGTAGGCCAAGTATATGGCTGCTTGTAGGACCGTACTGGGGAGAATACCAAATGGAGAAGTATTCAGGATGGTCGACATACCCCTAAAGATGGGCCCCGTTATGGGTAAACGTTTGGTACGGACCAC
Organism: Lithobates clamitans; assembly: GCA_037952925.1. Taxonomy (NCBI): domain Eukaryota; kingdom Metazoa; phylum Chordata; class Amphibia; order Anura; family Ranidae; genus Lithobates; species Lithobates clamitans. Next base: position 2,970,745 of record JBBGZY010000998.1, on the reverse strand, counting down.
CGGTTGGTGTTTCTGAGTGCCACGTAGGATGGCTCGGATAGCGTGGGAGGAAAACAGTGAAGACTTTGCGGGGTCTTGTAGAGTCAAGAAATATTGTAGGCCGGCTAGGTATAGCCAAATAGTATAGAGATAAGGCCAGCTGAGTGTGGCAATATGAAATAAAGACCAGTATGTGTTGACATCTGTTGTTCCCTCAGAGCAGGGTGCCAGAAATGTATTGAACGCCCTCCAAGCTGTCTGGTAGGCTTTGAGTGTGTTATGGGACAGTGAGTGATTGATGAGCTGGGTTGCTCCTTGTAAATGTTGTACTAGTCCAGGGCCAGCTGAGACCAAACGGGGATAGGGGCCGACACTGGATCGGCTCCAGGAACCTGTTTGAAAAAGGAAGTGTAATTAAAACGTGACAGTGCGTCTGCAGCTAGGTTGTTTTTGCCTGGAATAAATGAACAGTGGATATTAAATTGATGTTGTAAAGACAGTTGTACCAATCTGCGCAGGAAGGACATGACTGATAGGGACTTGGACCTGCCTTTGTTGATAATGTCTGCCGTGGCCTGATTGTCGGTGGTAGAGACCACAGTTTGCCCTGTCCACTGATGACCCCAGAGCTGTGCGGCTGCCACTATGGGATAGAGCTCAAAGAGGAAGGATGTTTGGGTGAAGCCAGGTATCAACAGTATCTGTGGAGGCCAGGTCTTGAAAACCATTGGTGGCCAAAAATTGCCGCAAAGCCTGTGGACGCTGCAGCATCTGTCACCACCTGGGGTGAAAGAGACAAGACCGTAGGTATAAATAGGGATATACCATTCCAGGCGGAAAGGAATTCCTCCCACATGGATAGGTCCGCTACTGCTGCGGTATCTAGATTTAGGATCTGATCGGGGTCTTGTGTTTGTGACAGAAATATCAGCAGACGTGACACGAAGGTGCGACCCTGTGGAATGATTCGCATAGCGAAATTAAGCATTCCCAGGAGAGATTGCAGCTGCTTTTTGGTACACCCCCTAGTGTGGGTGAATTCTCGGAGGACCGCCCTAATGCCTGTTAGTTGGTCGAGGGGGAGACTGGCCTGCATGGTGCAGGTATCTAAGTTGACCCCGAGAAAGGTGATGTTGTGTGCTGGACCGTCGACTTTATGCTCTGTGATGGGAACATTGAGATTTCCGAATATGACTCTGAGTTTGTCGAGGTCTCCTGGGAGCATGCTGGGTGGTTCTATTAGTAAGAAGTCTTCCAGGTAATGGATGACCTTTTGACACTGAGCTTTGTGCAGGAGTATCCAGGCGAGGGACTGAGCGAATGTGTTGAAGAGCCAAGGGCTACTCTTCGAACCGAAAGTCAATTTCGTGGCAAAATAGTATGCCTCCTTCCACTTAATGCCATACCAGCACCAAAGGGATGGGTGGATAGGCAGGAACTTGAAGGCGTCCAAGATGTCGGCTTTGGAGAGCCCGGCGCCTGTACCTGCTTTGATGATCGCTTGGATTGCCATATCCACGGAGAAATATTTTAGGGAAAATTCTTCGGAGTGGATTAGGGAATTGAGACTGGGAATGTGGGAAGAATGAGGCACAGACAGGTCATACACCAAAAGTAATTTATTTGAGAACTTGCTCTTGACAAGCCCAATAGGGCTGACTCTCCAAGTACTGAAAGGGGGCTGAGTGAAGAGGCCTATAATGAACTCTCGGTCTATTTCTGCCTGTAAGAGCTGGTTTATGGCCTGCTCATCAGTGGCCGCTGAGCGAAGATTCCTACATTCGTAGATAGTATGGGGCAGTGAAATGAGGCCGGTGTGAAACCCTACTGTGAATCCCTGGATAAGGTAGGTGGCAAGGGAGGGGGTGGGGTGTGAGGTGAGGTAAAGCCCTAGCCACAGGACGTTGACTCGGCTTAGTCATGCCCTCTTCTGTTGCTTGACTTTGCACAGGTTTCTTGGATGCGCCCTCTGCCATAAGATGCAGATGTGGAGCAGGCGGCACTGACTGAAGTTGCAGGATCTGTAATTATAATTGTTGCAGATGGCTGCCCCTCCCACGGACTGGGCGTCCGAATTTGTCCACCTGAGGCCTTTGTGCAGGGGCCAACTGACCCTGAAGTGCACTGGAGGTAGAGGGAAACTCGAAGGGGCGTCTGATTGTCGCATTGGCGCACCAGGTGGCGGTGTGAGTGGAGGACTGGCAAATTGCACACAATGGTGAATGCAAGCTGGCAAAGTGGCAACAGAACAGCTCTGTGTCCATGAGGCTCCAATTTGTGGTTGTTTGAAACTGTGTGAGTCTGGCTGCTGCCTTTGCGGAAAAAGAACGGTGATAATCATAAAAAGAAAATCCTCCATACTTGTAGCCCAGGTCTACTACAGTATGGAGGTATAAGTCCAGCTCTTCCCTCCTGCTGGGAGCGGCTGAACATAGGACATCCCTCAGCATGCCAATGTAAATTCTGGGACGGATAATTTCCGATTAAGTCTGGGGTCTTTGGCCTTAAGGACCACCGACACGTCGCCCCAGGTATAGGCCTTATTTTCCGCCAGATCATGGACAGAAATGAGGAGAGAGGCAAGGTTGATGTCCCTGCCGTCCAGGATGTTCTTCCTGATACTGGCTGGAACCAAATGGGAGGGGTAAACAATGGGGCTCCACCCTGTGGTACCTGCAGGAAGGGGTGTCAAAACTTGGGTTACGGTCGGGTCAGGAATAGCCGTGGCCGGCCGAGCCTCCAGGAGTGCCACTCTGGTTTGTACATCCGTGACCGAGGAAGACAGGGACAATACCATAGTGTGGAGTTGTGAGATGGCAATGGATATTGACTGGAGAGACGCCTGCTGGGTGCTGGGTCCTGCTGCGGCTGGTGGGGGGAAGAGGAGCTTGAAGAGCTCGCCTTTCCTAGCTGTAGCAGAGAAGTGCACGCCTCTGCATCTTAGCTCTGCCGTCAATTTGGGGATAGTCCATCCCCTGAGGGACTGCACACTGCCGCTCTCTGAGATGGGAGAAGGTGACAGAGGGGCCGTGAGGTCTTCGCTGCCGGCCAGGGACATGGTTGATCTAGATAAGATATCCTGTCCTTGAGATCGTGTTTTGGTCAACTGGAACCTGTTGGGGGTGACATGAATTTCAAGTTTGCTTCTTTTCCCTAAAAGCCTTACGTACCCAGCTTGTGCTCCTTTTTTTTTTTTTAACTGGGGGGATATCGTCCAACCTGGTGCAGGGTGGACCTACTGAACTTTGACTGACCTGGAGGAAAATGAATAGGTGACAACTCATGAAGGGTTTGCCAACTAATTTGAAGTAGTAACTTGTATGGTGATTTAAACGACAGGTGTATGGAACGAAATAAATAAGTGAAATGTAAATGCCTTGATGGTGGCACGAAACGGTATGCTGCGACTGCGACAAGCTATGAGTCGGACTGTGGGGCCTGGCATGAAACGAGGCCAGGACTGTTGTGGCCTATCGGGTTGAATCGATACCTCATGAATGCCCAAGATTCAAATTTTAAGTGCAGTGTATCGATAATGAAATGAATGAAATGTTTGCCTTGATCATGAAATGAATAAAAACATCTTGCCATGACAGAGGCCTGGCTCGGTCATGCCGCGACTGGGACTGACAGCGAACCGGACTCTGGAGCATGTATTGAAATGAGGCAACAGAAAACATTGGTGCACACCGGAACGAATCGGTGCATCTTTAGATACGACTGGATTCGAATCGGAGCGCAGTACGTAACAATGAATTGACTGAAATGTTTCACCCTGACCGAGGCGCGAATCGATTGTGCCGCCACTGCGACTGACAATGAACCGAGCTTTGGTACAGGTATAGGATAATGCCGAGACAACTGGGGCACACCGTAACGAATCGGTGCATCTCGGATGCGACTGGATTCGAAACGGGGGCACAATATGTGGGAGTGAAATGAATGGTAATTCATTCCCATGACAGAGATGCGGATTGGTCACCCGGCATCTGCGACTAATCACGATCCGGACTCTGGAGCATATACTGAAATGAGGCTGAGCAACTGGGGCACACCGTAATGAATTTGTGCGTCATAGATGCAAATGGATTTGAACCGGAGCGCTGTAAGTGACAGTGGAATGGTTTTGATTTGCCATGACAGATTCACAAATCAATCATGCCGCTATTGCGACTGACTACGAATCGGACTCTGGAGCATGTACCAAAATGTGGCAAATACCTGGGGCACGCCGAGACGAAACGGTGCGTTTTTCAATGCGACTGGATTCGTATCAGAGCGTGATACAAGACAGTGAAATGATGGCCATGACAGAGATACGAATCGGTGAGCCGTAACGAGCGACTGACAACGAATCTGACTCTGGAGCATGTACTGAAATGAGGCCGTAAGCAACTGTGGCACACCGGAGCGAATCGGTGCATCTTTAGATGTGACTGGATTCGAATCAGAGCGCGGTATGTGACTGAAATGAGTGAAATGATTCGAAAATGGTTTGAAAAGGTTTGAAATGCTTGAAATGCTTAGAAATGTTTCTGAAATGTGAAATGAATTAGTATCGAACTGACACGAGTCGATAGAGAATTTTGCGAATTTGCAAATCACAACGGCTTGTCTAATGAAGCATGGTAACAGTTTGTTAGACATGCCTAAATGAAGCGACGTCTACGTTGCGGTGGGGTACAAAAAACGAAATGGCTATAATGACGACGGTACGAGTGATATACATTACGATTACGTTTGCGAGTGATTCGTAAGTTTGATATCACTGTTTGGTGACATGGTATCTAACAATGCGTGAAAACAAAAAGTAAGCCGGAACCCTACCTGCGACAGCCGAGCCAGACGCGTTGTACGAAAATACGAATCGGTAACGAGGACCTCGAAACTCTCGAGCACGGAAATTTTGCGAATGAGGGAACTCACGAAGACGGGAACTCACAGACGCTGAATTTCGAATAGTAGGCCTAGTGACATAGTATCGCGCACAGGAAACCGACAAATACCACAGGCGAGCGAGCTGGTTAAATACCCCCCGGGCTCCTTCCATAAATTCAGGCCACCATACTGGCCTTCCTACATGCCTTCCTATCTATTTACTCAGGCTAGTTGCATAAGGTTTAAAAATAGTTAATGCTAATTGAGAGAACTTAATTTCACTTTAACCACTTTTACCCCCTTCCCGACCAAAACACTTTTTATAATTTGGCACTGTGCTGCTTTAACTGGTAATTGCGCTGTCATACAATGCTGTACCCAAATAAAATTTGCGTCTTTTTTTCCCCACAAATAGAGATTTCTTTTGGTGGTATTTGATCATGTCTGCGGTTTTTATTTCTTGCGATATAAACAAAAAATTTGGAAAAAAATTACAGTGGGGACGGAAAGTATTCAGACCCCCCTAAATTTTTCACTCTTTGTTATATTGCAGCCATTTGCTAAAAGCATTTAAGTTCATTTTTTTCCTCATTAATGTACACACAGCACCCCATATTTACAGAAAATTGTTGACATTTTTGCAGATTTATTAAAAAAGAAAAACTGAAATATCACATGGCCCTAAGTATTCAGACCCTTTGCTCAGTATTTAGTAGAAGCACCCTTTTCATCTAATACAGCCATTAGCCTTTTTGGGAAAGATGCAACAAGTTTTTCACACCTGGATTTGGGGATCCTCTGCCATTCCTCCTTGCAGATCCTCTCCAGTTCTGTCAGGTTGGATGATAAACATTGGTGGACAGCCATTTTTAGGTCTCTCCAGAGATGCTCAATTGGGTTTAAGTCAGGGCTCTGGCTGGGCCATTCAAGAACAGTCACGGAGTTGTTGTGAAGCCACTCCTTTGTTATTTTAGCTGTGTGCTTAGGGTCATTGTCTTGTTGGAAGGTAAAGCTTTGGCCCAGTCTGAGGTCCTGAGCACTCTGGAGAAGGTTTTCCTCCAGGATATTCCCTCGATTGCAACCAGTTGTCCTGTCCCTGCAGCTGAAAAACACCCCCACAGCATGATGCTGCCACCACCACGCTTCACTGTTGGGACTGTATTGGACAGGTGATGAGCAGTGCCTGGTTTTCTCCACACATATTGCTTAGAATTAAGGCCAAAAAGTTCTATCTTGGTCTCACCAGACCAGAGAATCTTATTTCTCACCATCTTGGAGTCCTTCAGGTGTTTTTTAGCAAACTCCATGCGGGCTTTCATGTGTCTTGCACTGAGGAGAGGCTTCCGTCGGGCCACTCTGCCATAAAGCCCCGACTGGTGGAGGGCTGCAGTGGTGGTTGACTTTCTACAACTTTCTCCCATCTCCCAACTGCATCTCTGGAGCTCAGCCACGGTGATATTTGGGTTCTTCTTTACCTCTCTCACCAAGGTTCTTCTCCCCCGATAGCTCAGTTTAGTCGGACGGCCAGCTCTAGGAAGGGTTCTGGTCATCCCAAACATCTTCCATTTAAAGATTATGGAGGCCACTGTGCTCTTAGGAACCTTAAGTGCAGCAGAAATTTTTTGTAACCTTGCCAGATCTGTGCCTTGCCACGATTCTGTCTCTGAGCTCTTTAGGCAGCTCCTTGAACCCCATGATTCTCATTTGCTCTGACATGCACTGTAAGGTCTTATATAGACAGGTGTGTGGCTTTCCTAATCAAGTCCAATCAGTATAATCAAACACAGCTGGACTCAAATGAAGGTGTAGAACCATCTCAAGGATGATCAGAAGAAATGGACAGCACCTGAGTTAAATATATGAGTGTCACAGGAAAGGGTCTGAATACTTAGGACCATGTGATATTTCAGTTGTTTTTTTTTTTAATAAATCTGCAAAAATGTCAACAATTCTGTGTTTTTCTGCCAATATGGGGTGCTGTGTGTACACTAATGAGGGAAAAAATGAAATTAAATGATTCTAGCAAATGGCTGCAATATAACAGAGTGAAAAATTTAAGGGGGTCTGAATACTTTCTGTCCCCACTGTATATTTTCTACTTTTTGTTATAAAATTAATACAATAAACTCAATTTTAGTCATACATTTAGGCCAAAAAGCATTCAGCCACATGTCACGAGTAAAAAAAAATTCAATAAGTGTATATTTATCGGTTTGCACAAAAGTTATAGCGTCTACAAACTAAGGGTACATTTTCTAGGATTTACGCATATTTTAGTTTGTGACTGCCTATATCATTTCTTGAGGTGCTAAAATGGCAGGGCAGTACAAAAACCCCTCAAATGACTCCATTTTGGAAAGTCGACACCCCAAGGAATTTGCTGAGAGGCTTGTTGAGGACATAGAATATTTTATTTTTTTGTCACAAGTGATTGAACAATTAAAAAAAAAAAAAGTTGTCAATTAAATGATATATTGCCCAAACATGACATAGGCATATATGAAATTACACACCAAAATACATTCTACTGCTTCTCCTGATTACGGTGATATGACATTTGTGAGACTTTTTGGAAGTCTAGCCGCATACAGGACCCTGAAAACTAATCACCAACTTCAGGATTTCTAAGGGCGTAAATTTTTTATTTCACTCCTCACTACCTATCACAGTTTGGAGGCCATGCTGAGAGGCAGGTTGAGTTCATGGAATATTTTATATTTTGCCACAAGTTTTGGGAAAATTACAATAATTTTTTATTTTTTTATTTTTAAACAAAGTTGTCACTGAATGATATATTGCTCAAACATGCCATGGGCAAAAGTGAAATTACACCCCAAAATACAAATACTATCACTCAGCTATTTGCTGAGAGGCATGTTGAGTATTTTGCAGATCTCGCTTTTTGTCACAAAGTTTTAAAAATTGAAAAAAGAATAAAAATGTTTCCTTTTCTTTCTTCATTTTCAAAAATAAATGAGAGCTGCAAAATACTCACCATGCCTCTTAGCAAATACCTTGGGGTGTATACTTTCCAAATGGGGTAATTTGGAGGGGGGTTGTGCTATCTTGACATTTCAGGGCCTCCGAAACTGTGATAGGTAGTGAGGAGTGAAATCACCATTTTACGCCCTTAGAAAGCCTGAAGGCGGTACTTGGTTTTCGGGGTCCTGTACATGGCTACGCTCCCAAAAAGTCCCACACATGTGTTATCCCCGTACTCAGAAGAAGCAGCGGAATGTATTTTGGGGTGTAATTTCACATATGCCCATGGCATGTTTGAGCAATATATCATTTAGTGACAACTCTGTGGGAAAAAAAAGTATTATCATATTCCCGAAACTTGTGGCAAAATATAAAACATTCCATAGACTCAACATGCCTCTCAGCAAATAGCGTGGGGTGTCTACTTTGCAAAATGGTCATTTGGTCATTGGGGGGGGGGGTGCTATCTGGGCATTTCATGGCCTCCGAAACTGTGGTAGGCAGTGAGCAGTGAAATAAAAAATTTACGCCCTTAGAAAGCCTGATTTTCGGGGTCCTGTACGCGGCTAGACTGCCAAAAAGTCCCACACATGTGGTATCCCAATACTCAAGAGAAGCAGCAGAATGTATTTTGGGGTGTAATTTCACATATGCCCATGGCATGTTTGAGCAATAGATCATTTAGTGAAAACTTTGTAAAAAAAAAATAAAAAAAATTATTTTCCTGAAACTTGTGGCAAAATATAAAATATTCCATGGACTCAACATGCCTATCAACAAATGGCCAATAGTGGGTGTTGCAATTTTTTTTCACACAGTAATTGTGCAGCGATTTTTCAAACGCAATTTGTTTTGGAAAAAAAACACTTTTTTGAATTATAATGCACTAAAAAACTCTATATTGCCCATATGTTTGGAAAAATATAAAAGATGATCTTATGCCGAGTACATCGATACAAAACACGACATGCTTTAAAATTGCGCACAACCGTACAGCAGCGACAAACAACATACATTTTTAAAAGCCTTTAAAAGCCTTTACAGTTTACCACTACCTCACATGCATGGTGCAATTGCTGTTTACATATGACACAAGACCGACGCTTGCGTACACCTTTGCGCACGAGCATGGGGTGTTCTTTTTTTTGTTTTTTTTTATTATTTATTTTGCTTTTTGTTTTATTTTTACACTGTTACTCTATTAGATCTGTCCTCTGCCCTCAAAGCATCTGAGGACACCAAGATTGGTGTGATAAGATGCTTTCCCAATTTCCCAATGGCTCTGTTTATATCCGGCAAAATCAAAATCATGAAATGCTTGTAGCTTCAAGTTTCTTAGGCCATAGAGATTATTGGAGCTGTTCTGATCTTTGATCAGCTCTATGGTCAACTGGTGGAACCCCTGGCTACATTATCAGGTTCCCCGGTAGGACAGCAAAGCCCAAAAAAACAAGGAAGACAATGGGAGGGGGTGGGGATTTTCTTGTAATTGCCGCTAGGAACTGAACGAAAAAAAGATATTGATCGGTGGGTATGCCCACCATTAGAATATCGCTCTGCATCCACCCACTTCTAATAATGGGCATACATACACTGTTTTTTTTTTTTAACTGTGGTGGTAAAATCACCTTCTACAGCGCTGGAGTCGCTGATTTACGTATTGTGTGAGCAAACAATGTTGCTGTCAAGATAAATACTGTAAATCAGTGCTGCAGCTAAATGGTGTACCTGAAAAGCAAACAATGGTAACAATAAAATATTTATATAATAAAAAAAAGAGTAAAAAATATATGCCAAAGCATGGGGGTAATCCACCCCTAATGTTAGGGGCAAATCGCCCCTCCACCCCTGCCCCCATGGTTCGGCATATATATGCTCTTTTTTTTTAACTGTGATGGTGAAATGACCTCCTACAGCACTGGAGTCGCTGATTTACGCATCGTGGGAGCAAACGCTGTTGCTATCAAGATAAATAAATCAGTGCTGCAGCTGAATGGCGTACCTGAAAACAAATAAATGGTTAACAATAAAACACAGTAAAGTATAAAAGAATTACATACCTGAAAAGCAAAAATGATAACACATAGTAACAATAAAACATTGCAGTTAAGCATAGAATACAGTAAAATAAGAACAATAGAGAGAGAATAGAGAGAGAGATAGAACAATAAAACGACAACTATTTTTGGCTTTTTTTATTTTATATACATGTTTTTTTTACTTTAACTTTTTTTTTTTTTTTTTACACTTTTATTTGTAACTGCAACTGTAACAGTTCGGTTCCAGGTTCGGGTCTCTCAAAATGCAATGGCCTCTTTGAAGACCTTGTGAAAGTGTATCCTAGTCTGTGCAGTGCTGTACCCCATGCTAATAGTCCACTAGCGTGTGGTAACATTCAAATCATTCACCGATGCAAAGACCAGGTTGGTCAGGACAGGAGGGACAATAATAGCGGGTGTTGTACATGTACAGACACAACATTTTCTTTGGGGTGATTGTTGGGTAGGGGTACCAGGGAGGGCATATACTTAAAATGCCTCTCATGCAGCTGGCTTACTGCATTTGCGTTGGAAAGGTGGGGAACAACACCGTCTGGAAACAGAAGGGCTGTGACAATCTGTTCCTGGAATTTAAGGAAGGATCCAGTTCGTCCTGATGCTTTGTATAGCACATAATTGTTCAGCAGAGCCAATTGGAATAAGTATACAGACACTTTTTTGTACTAGTGTCTGGCCTTACAGGCAATTAAGTACGGCACCATCAACTGGTCATTGGGGTCCACCCCTCCCATATTAAGGTTGTATTCGTGGACACAGAGGAGTTTCTCCACAACACCAGTCATCGTTTGAATTTGGACCATTGTCTGCGTGAAGGGAAGACAGAATGAAAACATTCCGATTATTCCTCCACTTCTATGAGAGCAAATTATTACTCTCTCAGGCACTCTCCCCCAGCTTAAGATGGAAATCTACAAGCCACCAGGGTAAGCCCCTGCGATTAGATTGCACTGTGCCATATGCGCCAATTCCATAATCAAACAAGTGACTAAAAAGTGGCACGCTCGTGTAATAATTGTCCACATACAAGTGGTACCCCTTTCCTGAATAAGCGTGACACCAAGTCCCACACAATCCAACACAAGCGCTCCCTATGTAGTCTGGGCAGTTCTCCAGCTCCACGTGGCTAACTTTTCCCTCATAAAACAATAAAACTATATGTATAGCCTGTGGCCCTGTGATCCATGTCTGGCACGCTTGCTGGGAAGATACTGTTTGAAAGATAAGCGGCCAGAAAACTTAATAAGGGACTCAGAAACGCAGACAACTTGATCGGGAGTAAACAAGGCTGCAAACTGTTGGTTTACGAGGGGCCGAATTTTGTAGAGCCGATCGTATTCAGGGTCACCCCGAGGACGACAGAGTTCATTGTCAGTAAAATGCATGAACCGCAAGATCTGCTCGTATCTAGCCCTGGCCATGGAGACAGAGAACACGGGCATATGATGAATTGGGTCAGTGGACCAATATGACCACAACTCACTCTTTTTAGTTATGCCCATGATTAGGGATAGGCCCAGAAAGGTCTTACATTCGGAAACCGTAATAGGTTTCCAATCTCTGGCAAGGGTCAAATGGGGATTAGCGGTGATGAATTGACCAGCATAAAAAATTGCTTTGGTCCACAATAGATCTATAGAGATCTTCCGTGAAAAACAGTGAATAAAAACCAAGTGACGTAAAATCAACTGTTTCCACCTGAATTCCGGGTTGGCCAGTGAATGGGGGAAGTACGGGTGCTGCAGAAGTGGTGGGCTCCCAATTAGGATTGGCAAATGCAGCAGGAAGGGCACTATGGGCTCTACGAGCCTGTCTTTGTCTTCTTGGTGGCTGCGGGACTCTACTTGTGCTAGCCACCGCAGCAGCTTGCACTGCACTTATGGGATTCGCCACATCACCAAGTGTTACTGCAGTGCTGGATGTACAATCAGGATGTACTAGGCCGCTGGTGCTTGCCATTTCACCAGAAGGTTGAGCGGAACTAGTACTGGCTCTCTGCTCCATAGGAGAGCCCTGCGGTTCTTGCACCTCAACAACAGAAGAAGAACGTGGTCGGGTACGCCTGACCTTGGCAGGGACCATTACGCTGTTGTCAGAGCTATCTGTCAGGGTGCCGCTGCTGTCTACTGGTTCGCGTAGTAGGCCTCTTCACTACTGTACATCTGATTGGACATTGTGGGCTCTAAATTTAAAGGTACAGCTAGTGCGACTCACAGGCAAAAAAAGCACCTGGTTGTCAGAGCCTGTTTCAATCGCTACCAAAAAAACTGTTAGTGTTCGCAGGGATCAGGCCTGACTCTGCAGTTATGTGTGTTGTGTTTTGTAAGTGACAGTGATCGATTGATACCGCACTTGGGTGGGCTGGGCTGGGCAGAGGGGCTAAATGCAGGTGCTAGCAGGTAACTGGGCTGATCCCACTAATGCTGCATTTTTGGGAACCCTAAACTACTGGGGATGCTAGTATAGATCTGATTAGATCAAAGATATTGATCCGTTAAAACACTAGACTAGTAAGGGAGGTGTATGGTGCGTGCTTGGGTGGGTGTTAGCGCTACTGGCACTAATCTGACCCTCCCTTAGGCTGAGGCTGAGGCTGAGGCTGATCCTGACGCTAAAACCTGTACTGGGTAGCAATCAGGGGGTTAAACCTTTATTCAGCAATAAATGATGAGTACCCTGACACTATAAAATGCTGACGGTGACAGTAATAGCTAACTGGCTAACTAGCATCACCCGTGACACTAAATACAGTGATCAGAAATAAGATCTGTACACTATACTAGTGACACTAGTGACAGGGGGTGAAAGGGTTAACTGGGGGGTGATCAAGGGGTTAAACCTCTATTAGGCGGGGTTTGGGGGGTACCTTGGCTCACTACCAACTGCCCTAACGCTGATTAGTGTCACAAATGACACCAGTACAGTGATCAGTGAAAAATCTGAAAACTGCACTTGGTGACACAGTGACAGGCAGTGAAGGGGTTAACTGGGGGGGGCGATCGAGGGGTGACAAGTGTGCCTACGGGTACTGGTGTTAGAGCCCTTTTACACTGGGGCGGTTTGCAGGCGTTATTGCGGTAAAAATAGCGCCTGCAAACCGACCTAAAACTGCCTCTACTGTTTCTTCAGTGTGAAAGACTGAGGACTTTCACACTGAAGCGGTGCGCTGGCAGGAGAAAAAAAAACTCACTTCACCGCTCCTTCCCATTGAAATCAATAGGGCAGCGCGGCTATACCGCGGCTATACCGCGGCTATATCGGCGCTATGCGAGCAGTTTTAACCCTTTTTCGGCCCCCAGTGGGGGTTAAAACCGCACCGCTAGCGGCCGAATACCGCCGCAAAAACGATGGTAAAGCAGCGCTAAAAATAGCGCTGTTTTACCACCGACGCCCCCACCGCCCCAGTGTGAAAGGGGCCAAAGTGTAGTGTTGTGAAACCCGCTGTTAGACGTCCTCTCTCTAGAACCAAAAAGAGTTCCACGAGGGGAGATGACATCACTTCCCCTACCTGTGTTTACATTACACAGGCAGGGGAAACATTTCATTCACCAGAACTGATCAGCAGGTCCAGGCCACAAAATCATGGTCTGGACCTGAAGACTGATCAGTTCTGTAACAAATCCGATCGCCGTGGGCAATGTATCCTGACAAATGTGCTTAAAATACATCTTAGTGCCTAGGCACTCCTGTACTATAGCATCATAGCTGTATATCTGAAACGTGAGATCTAAGGCACTGCTGCTTCTACTTGCTAGTTTCAGGAGATTTGGTAGGAGGCTTCATGCTGTCACTGCACTTTACATTGCACTTTAATAATTATGGTACCAAGGTTAGTGCTTGTTGTGTACCTGTTTGCTCTTGCTGGAGGCTGCCATTTTGTTGAAGCTTAGAGCAGTCACTTCCTTATTGGGAACCCCTCCCCATCCTTGTTTTTTTTTTTTTTTAAACTATATGTCCCTTTCTTCATTTAAAACGTGTCCATTTCTAGCCTTGATTGTATGTTTTGGCTCAGACACAGAGGAAGGCTGACAGAAGCTTTATATTGCTGAAGTTCACAGGCTGATGAGGGAGATAGGAGAGAATATCAGGGGCATAAGACACCATCCTTGTAAGTTTAAATGTTTTGTCTTTCCCTGGCAACACAGAGCAGGGTGAGACAGTGTATTACTGGATTTTAAACAGTAAACAGTACAGTCACTTATTTTTAATGTTTTATGAGTTAAGACACCATCCTTGTAAGTTTAAATCTTTTGTGTTTCCCTGGCAGCACAGTTTGTCCTGTCACCTCTCCTGCTTTTCTTCCTCCCTAGTCAGCGCAGCCTGTGTCATTCCTGTTGCTTTCTTTCCACTTCAGCAACAGTAGGTCTTAAAGCTGTCAGCTGATCGGCCTCTACTGGCTCTGATTTTAGGCACAGTGCAGAGAATAGAGAGCAACTGAGCATGTGCAGAGCAGGGTGAAACAGTGTATTCATGGATTTTAAACAGTAAACAGTACAGTCACTTATTTTTAATGTTTTATATAGTTTTTCCTGCAAAAGGGGCCAAGCTGAAGCGATCTATCAGAACTTTATTTTCTAAATAAAGTTCCATTTTCAATTATAGATTAGTTACAAATATATTCCAATGAACATAATTTTTTGATTCTTTTATCACACCTGGTAATTTCTAGGGTTCCAAACACTGGCAAAGTATCAGGGGTCCCAGGGATCGCAATGATGACCCCTCCCAGGCTGTAGGGGGCCCATGAGGCCTCCCTGTCACATTAGGTTTTGTGAGAGGTGCACAATTATAGGATCCAATCCCCTGTACGGCTCAGCCTGTAGCAGCCATAAGACAGCTTCTTCTCCTCTCTATCCTGGTGCTTTCTGCTGCTGCATAGAGAGCCGTACCGGGGATCGGTTCCTCTAATTGCCCCTCTGCAGCACCATACACTCTTATGCCCTGTACACACGGTCGGACTTTGATCAGACATTCCGACAACAAAATCCATGGATTTTTTCTGACGGATGTTGGCTCAAACTTGTCTTGCATACACACGGTCACACAAAGTTGTCCGAAAATCCGATCGTTCTGAATGCGGTGACGTAAAACACGTACGTTGGGACTATAAACGGGACAGTAGCCAATAGCTTTCGTGTCTTAATTTATTCTGAGCATGCGTGGCACATTGTGCGTCAGATTTGTGTACACACATTCGGAATTTCCGACAACGGATTTTGTTGTTGGAAAATTTTATGGCCTGCTCTCAAACTTTGTGTGTCGGAAATTCCTATGGAAAATGTGTGATGGAGCCTACACACGGTCGGAATTTCCGACAACATTCACACATTTTCCATCGGAAAATCCTATCGTGTGTACAGGGCATTACTGTGCATCATCCTCCCCACTCTGCTTGCTTGTCAAAATAGGACCTGTGGCTGTGTTCATAGAGTGGCTGCAGAATAAGCTGCCTGCACACAGTTACAGCCACAAAAAATAAACAAAAAAAACCTAGTTTACACTGTATAGGCAACAGTACCCATGTGAATAAATCCCAAGACCTCATTCACATACAGAACTTTATTTATTATGTCAAAATGTGGACAGTTTTTTCCAAGATCTTCTGAATTACCTTTTTATAATGTAAATAAAGATCTGAAATAACTCTTTAGTGATTTGGAGTATCTTGGTGTGCAGTGCAAGCAGCGGGTAGTGGTGGGGGGCTTTAGGTCAACCTTTGCATCGCGCCCACAAGCTTCAAGCTTTGCCTCTGATTCCAATTCATTGTTGCTATTATTATTATTATTGTAGTAATTTTATTGTGCTTTACTGTATAAGGGCTCATAAGCACCAATGACCTGGGGGGAATCAGTATTCATTATCGCAAAATAGCAGTGGCCTGTTGGTGGATAATTAGTGCATTCAGGGTGCATAAGACACAATTTCCATGAATGCTTGTTTGTACTAGTTTGCCAACAAAGACATACAGTTTATCTATGCAACAATCTTGAACTGCTGTGACACTGCTTTATTTTTTTAGGCTTGTTCCAAGAACATAGAGTTTCTTTTAAAGAAAAGAAAATGCACTAATGAATGAACTAATTATTGTGCCTCCTTTTACTAACTTAAATACATATTTAATGACATTGAATATTTTTTTACAGAGGAACTGTCCAGCAGCTGAAATTAATTTTTTAATCATTGATATAATAGGGCTGAATTATGAAAACAGCAGGAAAATAGGTACAAAAAGTGGAGTGCTTACTCATAGTGACCAATCAGAACTCTTTTTAAGGATAATATAAGAATAAATAAATTAATAAAAGGTGAAATCTAATTGGTTTCTGTGAGCAGCAACCTCATAAACTGAGTTTTGGATGCCATTCATCCCATTTGCTGGGGACCTTCCCTGACTCAAGGGATAGTAGGCATCCCCAGCCCTGAAGTGGGCACCCCCAGCATCCTGACAGCCCACAATAAACAATGCACAGTGCGGGCACCCACTCAGCAGTTAGCTTGCACAATCATTATTCCAGATTCCAAATGTTGCCACTTCAGTCTAGGCATATGTGGCCAGTGAGGTTACACATGCTGCATTATTTCTAACTTTATAAGGTGCCAATCCTTACAAGGCTTGTTACAGATGGGGGCATTGTTTGCTTGCGTGTTGGGCATAGCCATTAGGTGTCCCCAGATTTTATTCATGAAATCTGGCAATCTTTCATTGAACATACAATGAATTGATGAATCAGCTGTAATATGAACCATATTAAATTTGAGATGATAGTTCATTATTTACTTTCTTTACTATACTCTGATGCGCTATTTGAAATGTAAGTGTGGGTAGATATGAAAGCTCCCCATTTATTCAATTCATTTAAAAATAGATAAAAATGGAAAATACTCAAATTTATGTAGCCTGGTCCACATTTCCAGGAGGAGAAATGGACTATGTGGCTGTCTTTCCCTGGATACACTCATACCAGCACTGCTATAGTAGGCTGCTATCATTTAATACAGAGCAGCTGTCCCTTCATCCACTAGGGGGCAAGCTGAGGACATGAACTATTGGAGAATTTAAAGAGGAAATATGAAGGATTGTGGGGAGTGTAGTTCTCTAAAAAGACTCAGTCATTACTACAGGCTTGCTCTGATCTACAATTCCCAAGAAAGAGGAGGGACTGGAGTAGCTGTCCTGGGCTAAGAGGAGGAGACCTCTCTTTCTGCATGGAGACTGGGACTGCACAGACCTGCAATTGAGGAAACGGAAGTGGGTGATCTCTACCTGGAAGCAGTAGAGAGAGAGAGCAGAGATCTTGCTGACAGTTAAAGAGCCGGACACCAAGGACCCAAAGCAAGAGAAACAGAGAGACCAATTTGCCTAATGCATAGAAGGAGAACCTCTGCTACACATGACTGGCGAGCGGCTATTGACCAACCATACATGCAAATTCACAACAGCAGGAAAGACCTGTCAGCTAGGAACACTGTGTTAACTGCATAAACTTTTTTAGGCACTATCCTGACTCTGAGTGCTTCAACGTAAGGTTGTGGACCCCAACGAGCTGGCCAGCAAAAGGTCTAGAGTAGTTTGTTACTGATTGCTGACTGTTACTGTGGTAAATACCTATAGGCTTTTCCCATAGTCAGGGTTACCCAGAGCAGGCCTAAGAAAGAGGTGCACTCTGGAACATTCACTGTTTTCAGCCTGTTAACTAAACTTTTTGGCTATTGCATACCACTATTTGCTGATTTTTGATTTTCTGCAATTCATTCTTTGATTGTTTAAATGATGTGGTATGTCTTCTGGTTGTGAAACAATATAGTACAATCTTTTTCTTTCTGGCTCAACACTGCACAGTTCCTTTTCCTATTTATCTGATCGCAATATACTTTGCTACTACTTAAACAGTTTTGTGCCATTTCTGGTGTATTTATATTTATATATCTATAGGTATACACGTGCATCGGTATTTTCAATTTCTATTTTCAGCCCAGCCAGGTATGTCAGAGAGAGTACAGAGCTGTTCGCTCAGGAACAGGGACTTGACACATCAAGCAGCTTCTTCGGTGGTAAGCGCTACATTTATATTTTTAAAACCCCATTTAAGTCTCATACGTTTTTATATCTTTATAGTCCTGTCCCCAGGCTCGATATGTGTGACCCATTTTTGCTATGACATGCTTCAATATGTAAGTTCACCTTTTCAGAAAAAAAATTAACAGGGGAACTAACACCCTCCAGCCTCCCCAACTCCAGGATCCCTGCTGTACTTACCTTCATGGGTGATGTCCAATCTGTTCCCATGCAGCCAGTGCAGTGATCTAGGGATTTAAAATCCCATTCTTGTCCTTGATCTTTCTGCAGGGCTTCCAGGATGAATTAGAACAATTCTAATTGGCCAATGCCAGCACAGAGCATCACTCTGATCCAAAATAATTGAGCTTACTGACTGGAAAAGATCTGGTGTTCCCTCAAGATTCAATCGTCTTAAGCAAGATCTGTTACTTTGACTGCAGTAGAAAAGTAAATAGTCATGGCTTTGTATATACAGTAGTGTCTGGGAAGGCAGCCTACAACTTTTTTGTAGCGGTAGGCAGGTGTATTGTCATGCGTCAAGGTGCGCTTCCTTTGCGTGTGCATTATTGATGTGTAGTGACATGCATGTCCAATGTGTTTTTGAATTCAGAAAATGACACCGATAGCGTTAACAGTCATTGACATGTAACATGCGTTTTGATGTATTACCATTGACCTCTATGGGCTTTCCAACACACTATAAATACAAATGCACTAAAAATGGACATTTTTTTCTTAATCTTCTTTATTGAATTTTCAATTATTACACTGCACTGGGGTGCTGGGATGAAAACAGACACTAATTTTACTCTGGGGAAATTGGACACAAGCATTTTAGTATCTTGCATTGCTGCGTTAAAACTCAATATTGTGATTAGGTCCATAAAGTAGATAGAAAATCACCATCACAGTAATATAGTTACTTCTTTACATTGTAACTTTATTCTGCTGCTTTATATGAAATACAGCAAAAATGTGCGTTTCTAAACTTTGTATTTATTTACGACCACTAATTCCTGGTGTATGTTCTCCCTGTTCACAGTGGGGGGCAGACCTTTCCCCTCACTCACCACCCTGCTGCCAAAAGCCAAATGAAGGTGACATGAAAGGGAGGAGCTGCATCTCAATGCCCAGACTGAGCAGAGTCTGAGCTTATTGACCAATGTATTGCATGCTCAATCGAAGGAAGCCTCCAACATGTCCTTGGAGTAAATACCCAAGGAGGCAGCACAGCTTCTGGGTACCAACAACATTTGGGTGATCACACATTCAGTGTTTCTGGGCTGAATTTAGTAGATAAAAATAAAAACAGAGCAGCAAGGTGGTACTTTATATGAGGCGCAAGATATGTAGAGCCAAGCGCCTCCATCCCCGATAATTTAACATGAAAAAAGGAAGGTGGGACTTTATATGAGGCATGCACCACGGGAGATAACACTATAACAATTAATATGGCAGGTACCTAAAACAGTAGAACTAAAAACGTTGCATAAAAGCATTACATGACATCAATTGGCATTCAATGATTTAATTGTATATAGAATATGACAGTAATAACAACATAATATAATAGCATAGTTAATTCATAATATAAACATTATAAAAAAACTAATTCATTAAAGCATGTCTCTATAATAAATAACTGTAACCCTGGTTGATTGGTAAAATCCAATTGATATAAAAAGTAATAATGCAATTATAAAAATAAGGGGGCAACTATTGGCTCATAATCCCATAATATAATAACATAATTAGTTCATACTGTAAACATTATAGATGACCAAATTCATTGAAGCGTGTCTCCATGATAAATAGCTGTAACCCTGATCAGTTGGTACAATCCAAATGGTATGTAAGGTAGTTGGTGGTAATAATGCAGTATAAGCGAAAGGGCATCTATTGGCTCGACGCGTTTCGTGGCGACTGCCACTTTTCAGGAGCAAGTATGAGGTAGGTGTCTATAAATATTGAAACATATATTAAAAGAGAAATTGTATAATAGGTCTATGTAGAGGGAGAGGAGGGGGGGGAAATGATTTCCCAGAATTACAGATATTCCTACAAGTCTGGGCAAATGCGTGGAGGGCTGGAGGCCGACCAAAGAAACATCAGCCTTGGGAGCTGAGGTGGACTAACCAAGATGTACAATGATGGAAATCCAGTAAGAGACAATAGTCCCCGGGGATGAACCCCCAAAGATTTCAAAATTGGTGCGATCCATGTAATTATAGCCATCTATAAAAAGGTATGTGGTAAAAATATAAATGTAAAACGTGGAAATTTATAATGGGTGACTAATAAGGAAAAATGTACTAGTGTAGGGACCGGTCAGTGGTAGAGAGGTGAAACAGAATGTAGGATAAGTGCAGAGTAGTAAGGATGACAGAGTGTGCCACAAAAAAGAAAGGGTTAAGGGGGAACGAGAAAGATTACCTAAAAATCGGTGTGAACAATGCAGGTCTGGTGGTGCACAGTGACCACGGGGGGTAACAGCCATATGGGGGCTAGGAATCAACTGGAGGGAGTATAAATACTCCAATGTGGTCATGGGTGTCCACCAACGACAGGCTGGCAGCCAATGGAAGGAGATGGCGCCAAACACCTGAGCAGCATCGGAGCGCCAACGTCATGATTGGTGAGGCAGCACATCCGGTGCCGGGAACCCCCGCGTCACTCGAGAGAGGAAGAGGGGGAAGGGGAGGGCCCCAGGAGCGCATCGCAGCAAGAGGGCCAGGAACAATCAACCCAGCTCACACCATAGCCCAGTACACATAGACAACATAGCCAAGCACACACATTGTGGGTAACAGTGTGGGAAAATAAATTTAGTAGAAGATGTTCCTGAAGGGGACCTGCCCCCTTCCCACTTTTTCCATTGAGAAAAGTTCTTTCATTGCATTCACTGCCTGTAAAATGATGTGTGAATGGGGGGGGAGTTTGATAAGTAGGGATGAGCTTCGAGTTCGAGTCGAACTCATATTCGACTCGAACATCGGCTGTTTGCCAGTTCGCCGAACAGCGAACCATTTGGGGTGTTCGTGGCAAATTCGAAAGCCGCGGAACATCCTTTAAAAGTCTATGGGAGAAATCAAAAGTGCTAATTTTAAAGGCTTATATGCATGGTATTGTCATAAAAAGTGTTTAGGGACCTGGGTCCTGCCCCAGGGGACATGGATCAATGCAAAAAAAAGTTTTAAAAACGGCAGTTTTTTTCGGGAGCAGTGATTTTAATA
The DNA here is from genome assembly GCA_037952925.1 of Lithobates clamitans. NCBI lineage: Eukaryota > Metazoa > Chordata > Amphibia > Anura > Ranidae > Lithobates > Lithobates clamitans. Next base: position 2,949,557 of record JBBGZY010000998.1, on the reverse strand, counting down.
ATGCTTAAAGTGAAACAATAAAAGTGTAATATTCCTTTAAATTTCATACCTGGGGGGTGACTATAGTATGCCTTTAAAGGGGCCCATGTTTCACGTGTTTAGAACAGTCTGACAGCAAAATGACATTTCAAAGGAAAAAAAGTAATTTAAAACTACTCGCGGCTATTAATGAATTGCCGGTCCGACAATACACATAAAAGTTCATTGATAAAAACGGCATGGGAATTTCCCACAGGGGAACCCCGAACCAAAATTTTTAAAAAATTGACGTAGGGGGTCCCCCTAAATTCCATACAAGGCCCTTCAGGTCTGGCATGGATATTAAGGGGAACCCCAGCCAAAAAAAAAATGGCGTGGGGTCCCCCTCAAAATCTATACCAGACCCTTCAGGTCTGGTATGGATTTTAAGGGGAACCCCATGCCAAAATGTAAAAAAAAATCCCCCCAAAATGTATACCAGACCCTTATCCGAGCACGCAACCTGGCAGGCCACAGGAAAAGGGGGGGACGAGAGAGAACCCCCCCTCCTGAACCGTACCAAGCCACATGCCCTCAACATTGGGAGGGTGATTTGGGGTAGCCCCCCCAAAGCACCTTGTCCCCATGTTGATGGGGACAAGGGCCTCATCCCCACAACCCTTGCCCGGTGGTTGTGGGGGTCTGCGGGCGGGGGGCTTATCGGAATCTGGATGCCCCCTTTAACAAGGGGACCCCCAGATCCCGGCCCTCCCCCCTGTGTGAAATGGTAAGGGGTACTTTTACCCCTACCATTTCACAAAAAAAGTGTCAAAAATGTTAAAAATGACAAGAGACAGTTTTTGACAATTCCTTTATTTAAATGCTTATTTTTTCTTCTATCTTCTATCTTCTTTCTTCTATCTTCTATCTTCCTTCGGTTTATTCCCACATCTTCTTCTTACGTAACGGGTGATCCCGCCCCCTTTGATGTCATGGGGAAAGCCTCGGGGAAGTCCCCGTCAAGTCCCTATGCGTCAGAGGGGGGTGGGGTCACCGGGTGGCCCCGCCTTCTCTTATTTAAGAACCGTAAGAAGAGGAGAAGCATCACACAGTGGGAGCCTTCCATCATGGTGGATGCGGAGTGGCCCAAGAAGAAGAAGGGAAGAAGACACTGCGGAGGAAGATGCCGGACGAGAACACCGGAGGAAGAACCAGAAGAACCAGAAGAAGAAGAAGATGGAGGAAGATAGAAGATAGAAGAAAGAAGATAGATTGGCTACCCCAAAGCACCCTCCCAATGTTGAGGGCATGTGACCTGGTACGGTTCAGGAGGGGGATCGCTCTCTCGTCCCCTCTCTTTTCCTGCGGCCTGCCAGGTTGCGTGCTTGGATAAGGGTTTGGTATGGATTTTTGGGGGGACCCCACGCCATTTTTTTTTAATTTTGGCGCGGTGTTCCCCTTAAAATCCATACCAGACCTGAAGGGTCTGGTAAAGATTTTGAGGGGGACCCCACACCATTTTTTTTATTTTTCATTTTGGTTCGGGGTTCGCCTGTGGGGAATTCCCATGCCGATTTTATCAATGAACTTTTATGTGTATTGTCGGACCGGCAATTCATTAATAGCCGTGAGTAGTTTTAAATGACTTTTTTCCCTTTGAAATGTCATTTTGCTGTCAGACTGTTCTAAACATGGGAAACATGCGCCCCTTTACAGGCATACTATAGACACCCCCCAGGTACAAAATTTAAAGGAATATTATACTTTTATTGTTTCACTTTAATTTTTGCATTGATCCATGTCCCCTGGGGCAGGACCAAGGTCCCCAAACACTTTTTATGACAATAACTTGCATATAAGCCTTTAAAATTAGCACTTTTGATTATTCATGTTCGTGTCCCATAGACTTTAACGGTGTTAACGCGGTCGAACAAATTTTTTACCTGTTCGCATGTTCTGCTGCGAACCGAACAGGGGGGTGTTTGGCTCATCCCTACTGATAATTCATAATGCTCTTCCATAGTTACAGATTGCGTTGCAGGCAGTAAAAGCAATGAAAGAACATTTCTCAATAGAGGAGGTGGGAGGAAGGGGCAGGTCCTCATCAAAAACTTTTTCTGTTGCATTCATCCCAGAGACTCAAAGCTGTTAACCCCCCGTGTGCCAAATGTTCAGCGGCAGGAAGGGGACAGGGCATCTCTCCAGCATCCAGCTGCTAGCACAATGAAGGATATACTTCATTACTTCATTACAACCCTTGCGCCCACACTGCAGGGTTGATTGCTAGTTTTTTCTAGTGGAGAGGATAAACAGTTTTACTTACCTGATCTTCCACTCCCCCGTGTTCCAGCAATGGACTGTCTCTTTGCCTCAACAGGTGGGCTGTTGCAGGGAACAGTCTAGCAGCAGGTAGGAGCAGAAGATGGGTAAGTAAATCTTCTCTTATTGTTCTCTTAGACCTAAACAAACACTTAACCCTTAATGTGGGCAATCATTTTTTAGTGGCCGTTTTATATAGTTCTGCAAAAACTGTTTGTATTAGGGTTATAGAGTAATTCTCTGCAGGACTACTAACAATTATGTAATAATGTAATAATGTCAAATATTACGATGATCATTATTATGGCTACTACAATTTCTGGTGAATTTTTCTCCATCAAAAAGTTGCCCCATGATTTGTAATTATGCCCCTGGTAAGAAATCTATTTGTATGAGCAATATACAGTACGTATATAACAATGGCCCGACCCCTAGAGACCTAATGGTGACCTCCAGAGTCAGGGAGAGTTGACATCCTTCTTTGTAGAGTGGGTTACTAGGCATAGTGGGTGTAATGCAAGAAGGACTAATTGGGCCCCAGTCACATTTTCAATGCGAACAAAAGAGATTTATTGTCTCTTAACAAGAACTGGGGGAGAGAGGGTTAGGGCCAGGACACCCTTAGGCAGTTGCAAGAGCAATTTGGCAGACTCCGAGACAAAAATAGGAATAGGTAGACAGCGATATAGATAGAGGACCTTTAAGCTGAAATCAGCAATCTGTATTTTGTAGCACTGCTGTCTCCTATGGCAACTGAACGTTCAAAACTTCAATGTAGATCTGCACACAAAACTCACAGTATCTCTTTGTAGATCTTTACTCACATCTCACAGTATCCCACTGTAGATCTTCACACTGAGCTCCCAGTTTTCTCACTAGACCTCTGAGACCCCAGCCGCCTGATGGATCCCCTGAGCTCTTTCACAGCTACCTGCTGAATCCTCTTCAAGTGTCACCCACTCTCACCCGCTGGGTCCCTGACTTGAACGCTGTATTTTTTCCAACTTGTGCACCATCTTCGGTTAGTGAAAAAGGCTGTTCTGGTACTTCTTCAGACTTCACAAACCTGACCTCTGATAACAGGAGTAGTTGTCCCTTACTGGCGACTGTGTCCCCTTTATCTCTGACCTCTGTTTCTCACTTGCCTCTGGTAACAGGAGTGGTCGCCTCATGTGGCAACTGCTTCTCCTTCACCTCTGGCAACACCCGGTTCCCCGTCTGGCTGAACCTCTGCAATGATCAGGCTCCCCTTGAGCTGAGCCTCTACACACGTGGCTAGGGCCCAGGCTTTGGGCCTAACCTTCAGCTGCTGCTTCACACATAGCCCCCAGGCCTTAGCCTGGGGCTAAAAGAACACTGATCACCTGACTCATTCCCCTTAAATAGACTATTCCAGCATGCAAAGTAGCTACTCTGATTGGCTGAGAAATTATGTCTATTCACAATCTGAACTCACTGTGGTCTTGTCATTATAAAGCCAAAGGCAGCAGTACCACCTATTGACAGAAGAGATAAATGCACAAGATCCAGGCTTAGGGCAAAAAGTCAGTGGATACAACTACCAATTATCCAAGCTAGTTACCACCTAGCATACCTAAATTTGTTAGCAATTCTGCCTAATACCAGGGTGCTACACATATACAATATCAGACACCACAGTACACCACACTCTGGGTATTATATTAATCTCTGCATATGCAAAAGGACAATCTATAATGGTAAACTAGTGGTTCAGAGTTCATCATGGACAGTGATCTTCCTGCTGTCTGGCCAAGGCCTACCATCAACTAAAAAAAAAATCTATTTATTAAAGGAAATCTGTCTTAAAGAAAATACACTAGCTGCCATCGCTGACCTCCTTTTGAAATAATAATTGCTGGACTGTCATGTTGATCTTCCCAGTCAGTGACCAAGAAAGGTCAAAGCTTTGGATCTGCATACTTCACACTATATTTCAGATCAGTGCCACTACTACAGTACCAGAGGATCAGAATCACAGCCAGTTAACAATGACAGACTACATATTACTTTCATTGTGGGGATACAGATTAGTCCCATACTAGGTAATGCGGTATAAATAAAGATGATTAGTCACATTTTTGCTCTTTGATAAGTTCCTAGTGTAATTAAAATTAAGCATTGTACTGTGAGTTTCTGTGTGCCAATTAGCACTTTGGGAGAATTTAAAAATCTTGAATTCTCATATTCTAATGATTGTTGGGTGATTGGAGAGGAGCACCCAATGTCCAAAAAAAGTAAAATTTTTTTAGTTTATTGGAGATAAAAATATAAAACTGGTGCTAACGTGTTTCAGGAAATTGCATAGCCCTTCTTCAGGGCTAGTATGAAGCCTAATTGTATAGTTTTATGAAGTGTGCGTGGTTCCGTCGTGTGCACTTCGTCATTAGACGTCCTCAGCGACCGTCGCTGAGGACGTCTAATGACGAAGGGCGCATGACGGAACCATGCACATTATGTCACTTCCGTATGGAAGAGTGGGTGGAACGCAGATGCAACGCACAGCTGCTGACATCCCCCATTTCATTACACGGTTGTGATTTTTAGTGGTTTTCAATATGTTTTTTTGCTGGGAATCAGTGTGATCCTGCCTCAGTGTTACACTGGGTAGGAATATACAAAAAAACTCTGTTTGGGACATTTCTTTTTTATACTATTTTTTATATGCTTTTATAAATAAATGGATTTTTTACGTTACTACACTATGGAAGCCCTTTTTTTATGTTTTTGATGCATGAGGGCATTGCAACACCTCCACCAGCCAGGACCCACCATAAACAACAGGAAGCAGCGATTTCCATTTGAAATACTACATGCCCAATACCCCTGCAGGGGCACCAGGTGTCGGTGAGTAGGAAATCTGAAGGGGGAGCACAAAAGTCACCTGGCAGCGTTTTAAAGCACTAAAGTCACCCCTTGGAGTTCCTGACCTGATGCAGATTTATACCTATTGGACTATTGCATATTACTTTTGATCTAAACACTGCAGTATATGCTCGGTCCAGGCTTCATTATATGAACTGTGGTGTGCTCGTGTGGCCTATGGTTTCTTCTTTTTTTTGTTTTTTTTGGCTTGTTGTTTTCTGTGTACACATATGATGTGGCTGATGCAGATGTAAACTCACATTATCTGGATATATTCACTGTGACATATGGTATGCTTTAGCCCTATTGCATCAATCTAGTTACACCTGTATGGTTGACATAAGTCAAAGCGTACTACACTGGGCGACTGCTTGCCTTGCCTATACAGTTGGCACAGTGTATATCAACACATACAGAGCAGAATATTTCTGGCAATACACTGCGCCAACTTAGGTAACTTATTTATACATTACTCCGTTTATTGTTTATACTAACTTATTACTGATTAGGGATCATAGGACCCCTCCCACCTACTCCTATCAGTCACCGGGTATCCCATTCCACCCACTGACTGGGATGACAGGTACATTGATGTGCTAAATTGCACTAACATAAAACCATTTGTGTGGTTTATCCTGTGTATGCATTAGCATTGAGGTTTTCCAGGTAGCGCCAACCAACCCCTTCTTCTTTAACTTCATATATGGTCAGCAGAGTACCCCTTGTGAGTGCTCAGCGTAGGGGAGGCAACAACCTGTTCTTATACCATATAGGCCTACACTAAGCGCAGGTTTTCTAAGTGTTATTTTATAGTTTTATCTTCAATATACTATGAAAATCATCAAGTGAGACTTTTTTTGGGCATCGGGAACTCCTCTTCAATCACCCAAATGTTCACTGTGATAACGCCACCATTGTCGTTATCAGAAAAGTTGGAAGCCCTAGACCCCAATGAAGTCTATCAACTACCATCTACATTTGGGATATAACCCTTTGGAAGCAATTCTCTTTATACACTCCCCACAGTAATCTGCCAATAGGCAGCCTCCAGCAGAGCCAGTCCAGGGCTGTGTTCCACCAAAACTTCATACAGTGATAGAGCAAGCTTTCCTATCATTAGGTTTTGTGGGCAGTTTGATAGGTTGACTTTTGAGGCTTAACATCAGCATGGATAGCTACCATATCTTCAGTTGTCATTCATTCACATGATGCACTGTGTATTCAGCAAAAAATATGGTGAACCTTGGCATTTGGTGTGAAAAGTCCTAGTACCATCACAAAGGGCTGCCATATTGTTGGTTGTCATCCTTTCACATGATGCACTGCTTATTTAGCCTATGGTGGATGCATTGTAAAGCAGAGTGACCAGGAATTTTAGCTGCTAGTTAAACTATTGAATCTTTCATGACTAGCCTAACTTCATATGAGTGAAGCACCCTTTGCACGGGGTCATGTACTGTATATATGTAAACATTCCTTGCCTCACTACAGTAAAGATTTTAACAAGAGAACACAACACACATAATGCCAAAAACATATAAAACATAAAACAATCATTATTATTTTAATAATAAAGCTGAACCCCAGACAAAATACTAAATGCATAGAACAATTAATTATTGGTTAATGTTTTTATCTGCCAAGATGCGTATGATTCTGTCCAGCCAGTGATCCATTTACCCCTACCACATTGATTAGCTAGGTTGATAAATTTTGTTTTTTTCCATGGCAACTAATGAAATCTGTATTAAGGACAAGGAAACCACCTAGGCAGCTATTGGTTGCAGAAAATGCTAGTAGCCTGGCTGTCTCTGGCTTCAAAATGCTATGCCACTGACCTGAGACAACCAAGCTGCAGGGTGGGTTGGAGTGAAGATGAAACTCCTGATCTGAATATCTATCTGGTAATACAGTTACAAGATCAGCATGGCAGGCAACTAACATTTTCAGGAAGAAAGGTTAATAATGGCAGCTTTCATATTTCCTCACTTCCAGTTTGTTAAATGGGCAATGAAGAAACATTCCAACCTGATGAGGTCAACACTCTGCTCACTCTACCTATCATTAGCCTCTAGTGTTAGCCTGACAGCACTGTTTGCTGCAGTAGAACCTGACTGGAACTTCCCTCTCTCTAATGCCGCGTACACACAAGCAGACTTTCTGGCAGACTTGGTCCGGAGGACCGGACTCCGTCGGACAATTCGATCATGTGTGGGCTCCAGCGGACTTTTTTTCCCCAAAAGTCCGATGGACCTAGAAATAAGACATGTTTCAAATCTTTCCGACGGACTCAAGTCCAGTCAAAAAATCCGCTCGTCTGTATGCTAGTCCGACGCTAGGGCAGCTATTGGCTACTGGCTATCAACTTCCTTATTTTAGTCCGGTCGTATGTCATCACGTACGAATCCGTCAGACTTTGGTGTGATCGTGTGTAGGCAAGTCCGTTCATTTGAAAGTCTGGCAGACCTACGCTGCAAAGTCAGTCGGAAAGACTGTCGGACCTAGTCCGTCGAAAAGTCTGCTCGTGTGTACACGGCATAAGCCTACAGGGTTCTACTGCGCATGGGGTTAAAGGAAGCTAATCCATAGAATATATAATCAGGTACTCATAAACTGTATTCAAAAATATATTAAAGGATTTTAAGTTTAATGCATTCATCTGGGATTATGAATGGCCTTCAATTTACAGAGCGCTCAGTAGAAATACTTCTATTAATAAACATTTGCATTATGTTTAGTAGCAAAATCAGAATTATGATAATGCTTAGCTTTAACAAAACCATGGCTGTCATCTGACAGCATTTGCTTGTTCGCCTAAAGATCTCCTACATAAAATATGCTATATGCTGACTACAGGAGCAGTGCAGATGTAATCACATTCATTTGAGGCTTTGTTTCATAATTCAATTTAATACGTAGCACTGCATGAAAGAAAGAATCTTTGTACCTTGCCGGAGTACAAACAGACTGACTAAAGGACTGTTTGTGCGTTGTGGAATGATGAAATACCGCAAATTGCTTTGAGCCTCTCGCTCCTTCCAGATCCGCATTATAAATTCTTAAAGATTAATTAGTAGTTGGTAAGTGTATCTCAATTAGATCTGACACAGGTTTGTTATGGAAATATATATCTTTTTCTGTATAATTAATATATGTTAATAGGCATCTGGAGGCAAAATCACTTATAGCTGCATTTTATTTCATCCTACATTTTGACAAATTTACAGTGGATTTCCAAGACACAATAAGAATTTAGAGGTCCATTTCATTTAAAGTGCTATAGAAGCTCTTCGAAAAATGCAGCACTGTGATTGATTTTGATCAAGAGGCTTGCTCGAAGTAGTTGTGTTCTAAAACTCAATTTGTGCCAATGGACTTATTGAATGCTAACCGTAATTGAGCCACAAATAATAAGATCTATATTATTGATATCAAATATGCATAAATGATAAATACTCAAACTGAGACTTTAAAATTAATAAAATTGCCCCATACATGCTCATCCTGAATACCACTTCTACCCTACTCACTCTCATGTTTGTGTTGACAACATTGAAGGCACTTGTGATGATGATAGGGGAAGTTGCCTTTTTTTTTTAAAAGGAGCACATGGAGAGGAAATATGTCACCTAGGATTGCTGACCTCTTCCTGGCTGTCATGATGAACCAGAGGTTTCAACATCTGATGAGTTACTAACTTGTAGTACAGAGTTGTGATATACTCTTTCAAATCTGTATGCTTATTTTGGATCAGATAGGTAATAAAGCCACAGACAGCAATATTATGTGTCTTTCAGAACTGTTTTTGTTAAAAATGTTTTAAAGTAAATCTCTTAGAAAGTTAGCAAACAAGGAAACCCTATTTTTTCTGGTCTACTGGCGAAAACTCCAATTACAGCATCTTGGGGTTGATTTACTAAAACTGGAGCATGCAAAATCTGGTACAGTTGTCCATGGTAGCCAATCAGCTTCTAACTTCAGCTTGTTCAATTACAGTAAGTTTTGACAAAAAATCTGGAAGCTGTTTGGTTTCTATGCAGAGTTACATTAGATTTTGCACTTTCCAATTTTAGTAAATCAATGACTTATTATCTACTTCACAATCTCCTTTACACTGTATTTCACAATTCTATAAAATGCTTCTCAACTGGAACATCTTGACAGTTAAATATACATCACCCAATGGGTGCAAGAACTCCATCTCAAGCAAACTGAAGATCAGCAAAATACAACTCTACAGCTCACTTATATTTCTTCCCTTGACACCTAAGCAGAGGAAATAATTTATAAACTATTCTCTGAATGGTACCTTACCCCATCCAACCTTCACTCAATATTTTTTACAACATCGCAGAATGCTGGAGGGATTACACAAAATTGAGGAACCTTTGCCCACATATGGAAGCAATGCTCAAGGATACAAGCTTATTGGACAACCATCACTAGACATATCAATAAAATTTAGGGATTTAGCTTTCCCTTCAACTCCTGGTTCAGTTTATTGGAGTCTAGGGCTTCCAACTTCCAGTGTACAGGCCTTCCAGCAAGCAGTGTAAGTGAATAATTGCATCCCATTTACTCAAAGGCTTTCAAGTCCCTCATCCTGGTGTATTGGGAACAGTACAATAACCAACCGCTTAAATTGTGGATGCAGAAGAAGACTAATGGAGGAATTAACACATAGAGCAAAATACGGTTCTACCCAGCAAAATACAGTTCTACAACTCACTTATATGTCTTCCCTTGACACCTAAGCCGAGGAAATATATGATAAACTATACTCTTAATGGTGCTTTACTCCATCCAATCTTCACTCAATATCTTCACTCAATATCTTCCACAACATTGCCCGAATGATGGAGAGACTACAACAGATGAGGAACCTTGGCCCACATATGGCAGCAATGCTCAAGGATACAAGCTTATTGGACAACCATGACCAGACATTTCCAGGAAATTAAGGGATTTAGCCTTCCTTTGAACCCCTGGTTCAATTAATTTCAGTGTTAAAGCCTTCTAGAAAGCCATTGTAAAGCCCCATACACTTGGGCCGAATGTTGGGCGGCATCGGCCAGTTCAATAGAAAGCGTCCGACATTCGGCCCATGTGTACTGCAGCTGGCCTGACAGAAGCTGACCGTTCCTCTGTCAGAGCACTATAGAACATCAGGGGGGGTTGCTGTACTAACATTGGATTGTCAGTTTTTTTTTTCATTCAGCCTGCTGGGTTAAAAAAAAAAAACTAGCAGTGTGTACTTGGCTTAAAGTGTTACTAAACCCACAACAGTAAAATCCGGATGATATTGCAGTAAAGCATGCTTGTTTTACTCACTGTGGAACCTAAGGGGTTATTCCTGTGCATTGTGTAAAAAGTCTGTATGATCCTGTCTAATCCTCCCCATCTTCCACAGTCCCCAATCCATCTCCTTATAAGACAGAGCCTTTGGAATCACTCTGCACATGCTCAGTTTGGTGTGTGCTGCTAGTTTTTTTTTTTTCTTGGGAGGGGGCATGTGATCAGCACAGGGCTAATCAGCACTGTCCAGACAGAAGGTCAGGGGTCCCGCAAGCTTAATGGGACAGTCAGAGGAGAATGAAAACACTTCCTACAAGCTTTAACCAGACACTGATAGAAGTCACAAGACTGCTCTAACTGCTGATGAGAAAAGGTATTTAGCAGTTTATATTAACTAAAATATTTGCATTTACATATACTGTGTACTGTGGGAGACCAGATATGGTGAATGCAGGGTCCTGGGTTTAGTAACACTTTAAGTGAATAATTATACCCTATTTATTTAATGCTTTCAAATCCTGCACCCTATTGTATTGGGAACAGTACAATTACCCACCACTTAAATTGTGGATGCAAAAGGTCGATCAAAGAAGACTAATGGAGGACTTAAAATGGTTGTTAACCCACTGCAATAAGATCATCTTATCTCCTCTGTACCATAATAATAAGTGTCCCTGTGCCTGTGGTATGTAAAAAATCTGCAGATCTGTACCTATATGAACTCCACTCCCGGTGCTCAGCTGATTCCTCGCATCTCTACACTCTCTGGCTCACAGCTGCTGTGGGCAGTACCGAGCATTCCCACTGACGTCAGCCGGGGAATAGAGGAAGAGAGGAGAGAGAGCCGACAGTCAGCTGAGCGCCGGGAGCCGCGCTCATATAGGTACAGATCGGAAGATTTGTGTACGATACACAGGCACAGGGACACTTATTATTATGGTACAGAGGAGATTAGATGATTTAGCTGCAGTTGTGAGAGCAGCAGGAGTGGGGGGGAAGCAGGAGCTGGTATGAGCAGAGACAGGTGGGGGGGGGAGGGGGGAGGAGGAGGAGATAGATAGCAGGCTCAGCAGCCCTGATTATCGTGGTCAGTTTGCAGAGGGGAGGGTATAGCCTGGCAGGATCAGCCAGGTTTTTCAGGTGATACGGGGGTCCAAATGACACAGCACAAGCGCTGTGCTGTATAACATGCTTTGAGGGAACAGTATCTTGTTTGTTTTTGTTTTGGGATAACAAACGCTTAAACACATAATGCTTGTAACACAAAAGGCAAGAATATATATAAATAAATATATCTCTATCTAGATAGATAGATAGATAGATAGATAGATAGATAGATAGATAGATAGATAGATAGATAGATAGATAGACAGTATATATCAGGGCTTTTTTTCAGCGGGAATGCGGGGGAACCTCCAGCACTGAATGCATCTAATGGCAAGGGGTGCTGGGGTGTGCTTGAGGGTCCACTGATGGTGGCTGCTGGAAGATCTATTGTTGCTGGAGGGGATCTGTTTTTGTGTGGTGGCCTATTGTTGCTGGGGAGGTCTATTGTTGCTGGTGGGGGATCTGTTGTTGCTGAGGGAGGTTATGTTGCTGGGGGGTCAACTGCTGCTGTAAGGGATCTACTGTTAAAGGGGGGGTCTATTGTTTCTGGCTGCTGGGAAATCTGGCCTTGCTGCCAGGGGTCTATTGTTGCTGGGATGATATCTTGTTGCAGGGGTCCTATGCTGCTGGGGGGTCTATTGTTGCTGGGGGAGGGTTATTGCTGCTGGCTTCAGGGGATCTATTGTACTGCTTTTCTTGTTATCATTACCAATTTCCATACAAATTATAGCATAGCATGACATAATCATACTTGGCTCTGTATTCTCTGAATGAGATGGTGCTAGGAGGTGGGTAAGGGGTGGAACCAAGAGATGTTGCTCGGAGGTGGGTAGGGGGCAGAGACAAGACGTGACTCAGTAGGTGGGCGTTCTAGCACCTATTCTCTGAGAAAAAAAGCCCTAAAGCCCTGGGGTGTATATATATATATATATATAGATATATATATATATATCTATATATATATATATATCTCTATCTATATATATATATATATATAGGATATGGGCTTGTTTGATAACTTACACATCTATTAATAATTACTTAGATACAATGGGGAAACCTTAACATTTCCTTCTCTTCCACCACTCAGCTGTATTTGATGTTGCATTATAACTCTCACATCTAATTCTCCCACAATCCTTTACCTGGCACTCTTGCAAATACCCAACCCCTTCCTCTTTCTGCTGGAAGTTTAATGTAAACAGATTCCCTATACCTTTCCGTTATGTGTCTATAGCCTAGTCCTACATCCATTGGTTATTTGCACTCTGTCATTTTTTGTATAGGTAATTACAGTATAATACCTACTGAAAATCTCTCCACTCACCTACGAAACTGACCTTCGACCATTAGAACAAATGTTTACAAGAACATTCTGCTGTTACACAGAATGATATTGTTTGTCCTGTAGTGTTTATAAAAATCTTCACAAAACATTAAAGAATAAAAAAAAAGTTAAAAATATATTTTTTAGCAATGACTAATCGCAATAAAGTCAACTCTTTATATAATTTGGCCCTGAGAAGACAGACATCGTATGCAGCAGCTGAATTACTGTTTTCTGTGTTTTAATAAAATTCTTTAATAGGTGATACATGGATTTCAATATGAAAGGTATCTCATGAATGGAAGCACTAAGCAATGATGGCACCTGTTATAGAAAGCATAGCATAGCACTCTGCCTTTCATGATGCAGACAATGAAATCAACCTGAAAGACCTTTATTCAATAAGGCAATACATACAGCAGGGACAATGTGCAAAGGGCAATGATGGAGAGCAACTAAGCAGTATTCAATTTACAATAGGCAGATTATGATTATTGATGCTTTAGTTTTTGTTTTAAAACACTTTATATTCACTCATTTTGTTTTATTATTATTGCATAAGCTTGAGAATGCACAGTGCTGATGATTGTGTCATATCTGTACATTGATCAGCTGATCTGTCATTTTGACAGCCCCACCTGAACTAATGATAGAACAATCTGTGCATACGTGAAGGAACCATAGGTATACAGGGAATGGCTTGGTAACAGGGATGGAAAAATAGGACTTGACTTGGTGCTCGGCCCAACCAGCTGTCTGTGATGTCAATGAACCTATTAAACATCCCTTTGTAGGTTTTCCCATTATTCTGTAGCAAATTCAGGCATGAGATTATTCAGTTAACAAGTCAATTATCAACTATGAGACACAAATCTATAAGAAAGCAGGTCTCATTAGCTGCTTGCAAGACTTCTGGTTGGGATTTACTCACCCAGAAAGCCCTCTTTGTGATTGACCGTCCAAACACCTTGGTGCAAAGCTCTAGAAATTTCCCATAATCCTCCCTCAGTAAAGCTATCTTATTGTAAGCTATAGGTATATACTGTACATGGGTATCCAGAACCTAAGGAGCATCTCTCTGTTTATAGAAGGGTAAACGTATAAAAGGTAAAAGTTTTTTCTTTGGTATAGAAGGATTTTCGTGTCCTTCTTACAACGTGTTCTTGAAGGTATGTTTTGCACATTCTTCAATGTCTTTGTTATATATATTTGTCTTACCTCTATTATAAATCTTTATTTTGCTGTATCCTTCTCTACCCTCTCATTTTTAAAAATCATACTGGATTGTCAGCCATTCTGTACAAAGGAAGAACCTATGTGAACACATATGTCTGCTGTGGATAATACCAGGCTAGGCTAAGGCCAAACTCCGAGCACAAGAAAAAAAAATACCCTTGCTGTGGCCCATCCCACACTACAAGGGTTAATGTAATTGCAAAGGGATTTTATTTTTCATTAAAATAAAAAATAGGTTATACTTACCTGCTCTGTTCAATGATATTGCATGGAGTGGTCCCTTACCTCCTCTTCGGGAGTCCCTCCTCGGCCCTGTCAGTTCCTCCTCTGTTCCAAGTGCACACAGCTTGCTGAGGGGGCACCCATGCATTCATGCCCCCAAACTGGGCTGTGTGCATCCATAGACATGCACAGTTTGTGTCAGCCATGTCCCCTGCTCCCTTCTCACAGGATTTGACTGACAGCCTATGGCTCCCGCTGTTCTCTGTGTCTCCTGTGAGACCAGGAAGGGAGGGCAGCGGTGCTACCAGTGGGACACCACTGGATCGGTGGAGGAGTCAGGTAAGTGTTTAAGGATTGGGAGTATCGGGGGGGGTAAGAGAATGCATTAAAGGAAAAACTCCAGCAGAATTCCACCATCTTTGCAACCAGTCCCACAAAGACTCCTCTCTAAAGTGCTCCTGGCCACGGTTGCACGCCAACTTCCTCTATGCCCCATGCAGGGTTAATAAATCTGTATTTTATGTGATAATGCCAAGGGAGCACTCACAGCCTGTAGAGCCAAAAGTGGGAACAGCCAGAGTCTGCTGGAGAGAGGGGGAATGTAAATAATACAGCCTCTTCCTCTGCCCCTTAGACTTAACCCTTAGGATTTAACCCTTGCAACACAGGGCCTCTACACTGCAAAGGTTAATAGATGGTTTTGTCTAGTGCAGAGGAGAAACGGTTTTACTTACCTGATCCTCCGCGCCTATGGCAGATGGTGCTCCCCCACACTCTGGTGGTTGACTTTTTCTCACCGTCATCATGTCCAGTGTAGGGCTATGAATACCGCTCTAGTTATAATGACTTTAACCCTCCTGGCGGTATTCCTGAGTGTGGCTCGGGGTTAAATTTCAGTATCATTACTGGTAACCCCCGAGCCACACTCGGGATTACATTGCAGAATCCTGGTACAGCATACTTACCTTGTCACCAGGATCCTGCGATGTCCCCCCGCTGTGTCCTCCGCCGGATCCTCTGCCTGATGCTCTGTGTTCCGGGCTCTGTTCCCTATGAGCGTTACAACGCATGGAGGCAGAGCCCAGCTGCAAATTTAAAAAGTACAAAAAACATAACACACACAGTATACTGTAATCTTACAGATTACATTACTGTATCAAACCATTTCACCTCCCTTTTGTCCCTAGTGCTTTGTCCAGTGCCCTGCATGCAGTTTTATATTATATATACTCTTCTTTCTGCCTGGAAACTTATGATTGTCCATAGCAACCAAAAAGTGTCCCGGTATGTCAAAAGTGGTTTAAGACCAGCTAGAAAACAGAGATAGTAAATTAGAACACTTGCAGAATTGAGCGTTAGTGAATCGTGGGGAAATTAATTTTATTATTATTATTATTTATAATTATTTATAGTTGTTTATTATATTATAATTTATGATTTCGCCTTTCAAACTTTATCATACCCGAGATGTCTACTAGACTCTGGTTTGGACAGATTTAAGTGTGTTATTACTAAGAATTACAGGCCTACAATTTAAAACGTCAAATTTCTATGCAAAACAATGTGCCGCTTTGAGATTCAAAAATCGGACATAATCATACCGCCAGGGAGGTTAAAATATAAGTGTATTTTCAGATAACATGCACTTACTCGTTTGCCCTCCCCCCTCAACTGTTCTGAATAAGTCCACCTTCCCCTCCCAGATGCGTACTTACCTTGCAATTATGTTCACAGTTTACATCCTACTATTGATCATGTACTCACCATACCCATGCAGCGGTTCCCATGGGGTTCTGTAGGAAGCTGGAGGTTGAGTGTATAAATGCTCTTCTCTTTTAAGAAGTATATATAAACCCAAAATGTTTTTTTTTTCCTTTTAACTATTTATAGGAAATAGTTAATGCTTTATTTTTTTTTATTTTTTGCCACCTGTGTTCCTTTAATTTTCTGTATTGTAGACACATAATGATGCGGGAGTAAACCTCTTCACAATGGGGGCAATGCCTCCTGGAAACAAGTGTCCAGATTGGAAAATATTCCCCTCCATTCCTGTTCTGGTAACTTCTCTTGGATTTGCCACCACATTCACTCCGCAGGATGATCACCAGGAGACAAAATCCAGAATCCCCCTAGCAGAGACACAGACAGCCATGAAAGCCTGATAGAGGTTCTAACCCTTCCTTAGTTTTTATTCACTTTAAATTTTCACTCAGACACTTGTGAAAATTGTAGAAATAAAATAAAGGACATTTATCTTAGATGTATATTAAAGCTAAACTCCAGTTTTGCACAGTTGTAGGCCCCTCTTTGGCACTGATATTGCTTACTCTGATTTCACTGCACACTGTGACCTTTTCACAATGTGCATTGGAAGCTTCAACAAGTAAGATAAAGCCCTCCTCATTTCCTGACTGGAAGACATCCAGCGTCATCTCTCGCTTTCCTCTATAGCCTTACCGTCCTTGGTCCTCCTTATTCATTTCTTAGATTTCAGCTACTGCAATTGTGGAAGGTCGGCATCACATGTGGGCATCATCTAGAGGGGTCTGCATGCAAATACAGCCTGTCTGTAATGCCTGCTCCTCAAGGCTTAAATACATCCATCATTTTGATATACGCATGACCCACTGCTTGCATTAGTGCTAAGGGTTCTTGGGACTGGTACTAAGTTAGGGTGCTGTGATTTTTTTGAAAGCTATATACAGAACCCCACTTATTTATCTATAGGAGCCCCGGAAAGCAATAAAACATGAAAGGGGTTCTAATCCTTCCCCACTTCATCCAAGACAAAAAATAAAAGTTTCAACTGGGCAAATACAAATTTAGGGTTAGTTTGCCGTTTCAAAAAAAAAAATAAAAAGGTGAACTAAGACCTTACACCTTCCCCACCCCTCCAACCCACTCCCAGTCCCACTGCACCTACCTCCATGGGTTATACAGTTGCACCACCTGGTGTAGTGGTACTGGGGTTTGAAAACAGAGTTGTTCTTCCTCTTCTTTACCTAGGGATGCTGGGATGGATTAGAGTGGTTCTTATTAGTCAGTACCAGCACAGGACCACACTGACCAATCAGAACTGCTCTAATCAGTCCCAGTGGCCCTTGGGAAAAAAGAGGAAGAACAGTGCAGTAACCAAACCCCAGGACCACTGCATCATGTTGAAAATATATTAAAAGTAACATGTTAGCCACCTTTGACTTATATTACAAAAGGAATATATTACATTATATTATATTACAAAAGGAAGCTAAAGGAAACTGTTCTGGTTCTGTTAAGTACTTGTCAATGTTCAGAGTGGAAGATAACATGACATGTTCCCCTTCTTGGAGGATATAGTGCATTTATCTCCAAGGTGCTCTATTTATCACAGTCAAGGAAGCAACCTGCAACCCTGACTCCATGCAGCAGTCCTGAAGAACTAGGTTAGCATTGCTCTGCTGGGACTAAAGAAGCTCTAACAACATGGGAGACAAATACGACTGACCTCAGCCAGCATCATGCAAAGGACGGGAAGGCTACCCTGGGACGCTCACAGTACCAAAAGAATGCAGGCTATCTGAAAATGCAGCATGCGCAAAACACACATTTCTGATAACAATAATGTTATCTTTAGAGAGACATCACGACTCTGTGTAGCTTTACGCCACGCTACCCTCTTTCATCTTTGAATTTATCACCCATGAATTATTTATACAGATTTTAACAAGATAAACCATGTCTGGAGCACCTCCTTAGCAACAAGGCCATGTTTGAGATGGGTCAGAGATCCTAGAACCTCTGACGTATAATCCATTCATCAAATGCACAAATGGCTCTCAGAGGCGATGGAGTTAATTGTATTTTGTGAAAGAGTGAGAGAGCCTGCATTGCATTGCAATGACAGGCTGACTTGTATGTGGCTTTTCCCTGCCTCCTCTCCTTTCTCCAGCAGGGGACACTCTGTAGCTGATGCTCAGGCTTCTGAGCATCAGCAGTCTCTGGGAAAGAAGAAAAAAAAATTCTCCTGAATCCCAGCTGCTTTCCAACACACAGCTACATAGCAGTGTAAACCTCAACAGCTATATAGGAAAAGCAGGACGCCACTTGTTCTGAACTTGGGGCTCCAGGCATCCTTCTTTTTTTTGGCCTTTATGGCACCCAACAGCATCATGGAAGAAATGGGACTGCCAAAGGATGTCTAAAGATGGAAGGTATTGATGGGCAAGGCTTGTTAGGTATTGCGAAGATTTTACAGAGAAGTTGTATACCTTCCCTTGCTGGCTGTATCGCTCATTTCACATTGCCTATGAATACCAGGGATTCCTCACTGCCCTGATTTGCTTTTCTTTTATAGGAGACTTCTTTCTTCTTTTCTTTATTGGAAACCCTATGAAGACAACAAGGAGATAAACTTTGCAATAAAAAAAAAATCCATATATCCTATATCCATACAGCAAAGGGAAGGGGGGGCTGAGTCTGACAACAGGATGGTTTGACACAGAGACCTGTATGGACCATGAACGAATAGCTGCCTCCTAATTAACAGGCGGAATAAGAAACATTTTTCTAGAGACGATCTCTGAGGAAAGGACGCAGGGTGACGGAGGATGGGTGAGTGAAGTTTTTTCTGCTTTACTGCTCACAAAGACTGCTCATGTATGTCAATCCAATCCTTGCCTTTAATTGCTTTATTTAATCCTACCATGCCTGCAAAAAAAGCAAACACATACAAGGGGATGTTAGCCCTTGTGCCTTCGATGCGACATGTAAAATGGAAATACCTGTATATTCAGCAGTACATGGAAATCTCATTTATACAGATGCTCTGCTTGTTCTTTCCTTAATTGTCTGTATGTAGATCTATATGCAGATATCAGTTGATACAATGCAGACATCTGTAAAACATTGTAGACAAAGGTTGCAGAGTTTCGCACCTGTAGGTAGCAGCAGGTAGCAGGTAGGCAAATTTAGCCATCTAGCATATTATATATTCAGAAGCATAGTTGTGCCGAGATACTCATACAATATTATTTCCTCTGTTGCATCACATTCAGTCTTTTTCATTTCGGTTTCTTGCCCAAACTTGATCCCCCGTAAAGAGCTCGGTGCAGAAGTTGCACATTGTTCTGTGCTAGTGTGTTGCATGGCTCCCCATCCATGCACTGTCTTAGAGACAGAGCCAGTGTCTTGCCTATAGCGTGCCAGAGTTGGAAAGGGTATATGTACTATGCAGGCTTCCTCCACAGTGCCAGATAATTCATCCACAGCTCCTGAATCTGATGCATTCATTGCACAGTCATAGAGAAGCCTCTTTACTAGCAGACAACACGTAGATGCCAGCTGGGTTTTTACCATTTTAACCATTTCCCTCCTTGCACTGACCCGTCTAGACTATAGAAATGTCCTGCTGTCAACAAAGCTAACTAGAGGTAATGGAGCTAAAAGAGACGGGACTGCATCCCCCCCCTAAAAAAAAAAAAAATGTCACTGTCACATCTCTAATCTCTCTTAGTCTGCAACACTGCTAATATCTAACCTGCCCTCTGCAATCATTTTACTGATCCCGTTGCAAGCAAATATTTGTGTTCCCTCTCCAAATTTTCTGGTTGGCTTTCAAATATCACTAGTATGAGTAGCAAGGTCAGACACCCTCCTTGCTCTCTCTTTGAAATCCAGCAGACAGAAAAAAAGCAGACTGAAAATAAGGGGTTAACATTTGTTCTTATACATCGATTTTGGATGTATACCTTTTCACCGAAGAAGAAAGGGTTAAAAGACATTGATGCGTCCGCTGTATCTCCCCCCTTATATATTGCTCGTTAGGAGCAACAATATGCAAACACTGCATCACTTTAATTAAATTCCAGCCACTAGGAGTTGCATTCAAGAAAAAAAAGGACATTTCATTCAGTGTTAACCCTTACTTTCCCTGTGGTCCTTTTCTTTTAATCATTAGTCACAGGGCTTATTTCAAGTTCATTAAAACTAACATGCATTGGCTAATCATATAATACTTCTCAATAAATCTTATCATTGGACTAGTATATTACATAGACATGTACATCCAGAGGACGCGTCTATGGTTTTGATGACACTGCTTGATAAGCAAGTGCACAGATGTATTTAGTGCATACTACTGCCCCAGAATAACATATAACATATATATATATATATGCATTTATATGTTTAAATAATGCTGTCTTCATAAATTACTTTCTGTGTAAATGTTGTACCATATGTGTTGAATCCCAATCCAGGGGTGTGGTGATCTATTTGGGAATCAGGATGGTGCAGTCTGGCACTAGGAATGAAGACCCCTGCTTAATGGGGCTGTCTGCACAGCTTCGGATTTTCCTTCAAGGAAGACAGCGTTTCCAACATAACGGTCAAGAGGCTTAGGGAAAGCCAGGATTATTTTATTTGATAAGATTAAATTTAAAACAATTAATCATTGCACTGCTTAAGGGATTTTAGTGAGGGTGAAATAGAATTCATTCTGTCAATGTCTCTCTTAAGGTTCGTAGATCTCAATGCATGTTGTTTTTTTTTTCGCCATGCTGCAGGGTTCCAACTGATTAATCAGCTGAAAGGCATGAGTTTAACGCTGCTCCTGTTACCCGTACTCACCGTGGTGATTGTTGTGGGGGCACAGAAAACTTGTCCAAAGAACTGCCGGTGTGATGGGAAAATTGTCTATTGCGAGTCCCATGCCTTTAAAGACATTCCTCAGAATATTTCAGGTGGCTCCCAGGGATTGTCTCTACGTTACAACAGCATCCAAAAGTTGAAGTCTAACCAGTTCTCCGGCCTTAACCAACTGGTCTGGCTTTACCTTGACCACAATTACATTAACTCGGTGGATGAGGATGCCTTCCAGGGTATCAGGCGGCTAAAGGAGCTCATTCTGAGCTCTAACAAAATTACTAACCTAGCCAATACCACTTTTCACCCTGTCCCCAACTTGAGGAATTTGGATCTATCCTACAACAAACTGCAAATGCTTCAATCTGAACAGTTCAAAGGTCTTCGGAAGCTTTTAAGCCTGCACCTACGGTCCAACTCACTAAAAACAGTACCAGTTCGAGTTTTTCAGGACTGTCGAAATATGGAATTTTTGGATGTGGGATATAATCGTCTCAGGAGCTTGTCTCGTAATGCCTTTGCTGGTCTTCTGAAGCTAAAGGAGCTCCACCTGGAACATAATCAGTTTTCAAAGGTGAACTTTGCCCACTTTCCTCGCCTCTTCAACTTACATTCTCTTTATTTGCAGTGGAATAGGATTAGATCTATCAGTCAAGGATTAAGTTGGACTTGGAGTGCACTGCACAACCTTGACCTGTCAGGGAATGACATACAGAACATAGAACCTGGGACCTTCCAATGCCTCCCTAATTTGCAGAAGCTCAACCTGGATTCAAATAAACTCACCAATGTCACCCAGGAAACCATAAATGCTTGGATATCTCTGACCTCTATAACTCTTTCTGGAAACATGTGGGAATGCAGTAAAACTATTTGCCCTCTGGTGTTCTGGCTCAAGAACTTTAAGGGAAACAAAGAGACCACCATGATATGTGCTGGACCTAAACACATCCAAGGCGAGAAGGTTATTGATGCTGTGGAAACCTACAATATCTGCAATGAAACCCCTGTGTTGGTGACTGAAAGAGCTTATCAGACAACCAAAGCACCCCCAAAACCCCAGTTTGTTCCCAAGCCTACTGTCTACAAGTTGGAGAGTGTTCCACCAACTTTATACACTCCTAGCCCTTCCTCAGGTCTGCAGACACCCATGGCTGAACAAGAATACGAGCATGTTTCTTTCCATAAAATCATAGCTGGAAGTGTGGCCCTTTTCCTATCTGTGGCCATGATTTTACTCGTAATTTATGTATCGTGGAAACGATATCCAGCCAGCATGAAGCAATTGCAACAAAGCTCAATGATGAAGAGGAGAAGGAAAAAGGCCAGAGAGTCAGAAAGACAGATAAGCTCCCCATTACAGGAGTACTATGTGGACTACAAACCTTCCAACACAGAACCCATGGATGTATTGGTAAATGGATCAGGACCCTGTACATATACAATCTCTGGCTCCCGGGAATGTGAGGTATGAAAGCTCGAAAAAAAAAAAAAAAAAACCTTGAATTCTAAACATTTTGCTGCTGATTAAAAGTCGAGGTAGGAGTCTGTGACTTGAGTCTTTCTCAATCTCTAAGATGAATTATCAGGCTAGATACAAAACTTTTGAGTATTTTTTTAATACATTTCATTGTTATCACTGTTGGTTTTTTTTAATCCACTTTGGTGTAAGGTTGGTTTAATTGAATACAGCAGGAAAAAAGGGTTGTTTTTTTAATTAATTTTTTTCCCTGGGAGCTGGGACGTGAAGGAAGTTCGTTCAAGAATGAAATTTGAATAAGCCTATTTTTCCATGGCAGGAGAGTGTGTTTGCCAAGTGGGGCAGTTAGGGATGAAACCCTAGAGATCATTTGATGAAAAGGGCATTCTGTGCCTGTTGTGTGATTTGTTTGCCATTATCTCTAAGTCTTTTTATGGACTAATGAAAGGATTTGTCATATATTAAAACAGGATAAATCAAACAAACAACAATACAACACATACAATTTTGTGTCTGGAAATCAAGAGGAGCTAAGCCAAAGATAACCACCCAGTTTTTTGTTTCCTTGTTTCACGGACAACAGAAAATGATAAAGACCTTGTTTCCTTTTACTAACATTTTGATACATTATATATGATTTGCCTTATGGAAAGATAAGACTGCCTTACTTCCGAACGATTGACAGTCGACCAGTCCATTTTGTAACTCATTCCTATGCGGACCAATAAAACCAAAACTATATTGAACTCAAACAAATGAAAATGCATTTACAGCTTCTTAACAAATTAAGAAAAATCTTTTTCCTGTTGATGCAGAGACAAGCAAAATCCACGGACACTGGACTGGCCGCTGAGGTTACACAAAAATCCTTTCAGTATTCCACGCCTGATTGCTCAGGGAAGCTGAGCTGTTTTAACCCATTCTTTACTGAATGGGTTAAATGCAGCTAAGCATATGATGTGTCTTTTTTAATTTTTTTTGTTTGTTATTCTCATGCTGGTAATTTTGGGCTTACTTGGTTATATAAATGGATGGTTCATTTTTTTTAAATATGTATTTTAATAATGATAATAATTATAAAGCAAAAAGATGGTATTTCTTGTACACTTTAACTGGACATTTAGAATGAGCAGCTGGCACTGTTGAATGTCTATGAAATGGGCAAGGGATGACAGGGCACATCTGTACAGCGTGATGCTGGGCAGTAAGCTGGCATGCTGTAGGTATTCTGAGCTTCCTGTAGCACTCTAAGCAGGAGTTTACTGAACGCCCCCTGTTGGTTGAAAGACAACTGGGTGGATGAAATCCCACACCTTGCCAGCTGATCAGCCCTGACAATGTTGCCCTTCTCTTGCGTTATCTGCTTGGCTGCTGTTTCGAAATTGGCAACGCTGAATAAACCCGTCTGATGTACAATATGTCAAATTACACACGCTGAACTTAACTTGTGTGATAGAAGTCATCTCTTTTCTGTTTACAGAAAAAAAAAAAAAGACATGATCAAACCTTTCTGTGTTTTGTTTTCCTTTGAAAACTTGGGTTTAAGGTATTTGGACTGGGATACGATCCTAGGTTATGAGCACAGATGTATGATGCTGATCTAGCTTGTCATTTGTAGGAGACAAAATTAAGATTCTCTATGAGACTTACACAGAAGAATGACTATGGTGCATGTCTTTTGGTAATGCTCAATTGTCAGGGCCAGCTATATGAAGATGTATATACAGTGTCTACACAGAGAACAATTTATTTTTATACTATCCATATTTACATCAGTTCCTGGAACTGGCATTCTTGAATACTTTGCCTGAGCATACTGTGTTTGAAACTGTATGTGATGTGAATTGAAACCTTTCTAATCAGCTAAAAGGTCTTTGTTTCTATTTGTCGATTGGCTTTCTAAATGCTTGGTGGATGATCTCTAGACTAAGACCCCAAACTCCTACATATACATGTATACATCCCTTTAGTAGGTCTTTGGATCTACTAAGTTGTATCAGATAAGTACATACCTTGAAGGGGTCACACTGACTACCATTCTGTCATCCATTCTTATAACAATCAGCTCTCAAAAAGTCATTTTGCTAACAGCATTAGAAATTTGGCAGTTCTAGTGAACCATGTCTGAAGCTCCAGAATACTGTATTCTGGTCTCGGATCGATCTTATTGGACATTTTAACAATCAACTTTTTATTTTTTTCAATACTGTTATTCTCCTGCATGCACTGCATCACTGATGTGCTACATAACTATTGTGAGTATAGATTCAAAGCTTTACCTAGCTCAGATAAGAGTTGTATCATATTGGGGAACCGGGAAGCTACTGTATCTATACACTTTTAGGCTTATTCATAAAATAATGCAAGGAGGTAAGTACCAATTACAAAATGCAGGCCTCACAACAACACATCAGAATCCAGTGTCATTAAACGAATTCTGATTGGTTGCTTCCAGTTACTGTGGTTTGATTCTTGCATTTTATACTGAATAAAAAATGTGTGTTGGACAAAAACGACTGCCCTTACTAAAATATAGAATAGGTGGAGAAATTTACAATAATTGCTTCTGCCTCTGAAATTGATAGTTTTACATCCAGTTCCATTTTGGCATTATCTGATTGTGCAACTTTAGTTTTGAACATCCAGATTGTACAAAACTTGGCCATGAGAGCATAAGGCAAAATCTTCCAATTTTTACTCCATCCACTAAGAAGTAAAGGATTGATTTACTAAAGACAAATATACTGTGAACTGCAAGTACAGTTGGTCTAGATCAGTGGTCGCTAAACTTTGGCCCTGGGGCCAGATGTGGTCTTTTGCTTGCCTTGAGGTATTATTCCTGCCACTGACACCAGCAATGGGACATAATTCCTTCCACTGACACCAACGATGGGGCATAATTCCTTCCATTGGCAACAAAATTGGGACACTATTCCTCCCACTGACACCAAATATTTCTCCCCCTAGTACTAAAGATCTGGCATTGTTTACTCCCACTGGCCACAATCCAGCCAGCACCCCTAAAGTCTGAAGGACAGTAAACTGGCCCTTTCTTTGAAAAGTTTGGAAACCCCTGATTTAGATCTTAGTAAAGGAAGCACTGCTACTTTCTATTATCCAAACATGTGCAAGCAAAAATGCAGTTTTTTTTAATTCTCCATGCATGTAATTTGGTATTTTTTTCAAAGTGAAGCTTTACCTCATTACTAAGCTCTGGAGCAACTACACTTGCAGTGCACAATATATGTATTTGCCTTTAGTAAATCAACCCCTATGAGTTAGGTCTAGGTACCCAATAAGTAGGCCAGCCATACTAACAGTAACCATTACATAAACAAACATCAATATGATGAAAATATAGGGACTTTTTCTAGTTATTGTCTTTTTATTTCACTGTTCTTTGCTGATGTTTTTCAATACTGTAGAGAAGCTAAGCAAATGCTAAAAATAGGTACCTGTGGAAAAAAAAGAAAATCTGTTAATCTTGGTCTTTTCTCCATCTAAAATGATGGATTAAAACTGGTTATAATGGTTGGATATAATATTGACAAACATTTGGGGAATACAATGAAAGATGATGTACTGACAACAAGAGATCTAGCATGGTACTTCTGTCTTGTCAAAATCTCATAGAAAAAGCGTGAAAAAGTCCTTTTTTAAATAGGCAAAGACTGTTGAATTTCCCAAAAAAGCAGTCAAATACTCAGTAAGTTTTAACCCTAATAAATGGTCTGTTTGGCTGTGGTGGAGACATTTTTCTGGAAGAACTTGTTTACCTGTATGTAAACAAGGCACCACTGGGAAGTGGGAAGGCACCACAACCAGACTATACATTTTTGGAAACTCAAAAAAGCATTTGATGATACAAGAATCTTTTTCAAGTACTGGTTAGAGAATTACCTATGTATAGTAGGACTTTAGGTCTGTTCTAGTGGGCTGTTGGAGAATGATTTTTTACTAACGCTGTAAGGCTTGGCTGGTCCCCGGTGATCTCACAGCTGGAAGCCTTAGACAACATGACTTTCCAGCTTAATGTTACTGGATTTATGCAGGTATATCTTAAATCTTCAAATATGTGAATTCTATGGTTCAATTTCTTATTAACCTTCAAAATTGCAGCTCTGATACTAAGACATATGGTGGTGTGCAATATGTCAGTCAGTGGGATTGTGGGTCAGCAGTTAGATCAAATTCCTTGATGAGATGTAGGGAAGTGGCCTGTTTCAGATTTAAGCTGGCCATACACCTATAGATTATCTGAAGATTTTCTATGGTTAGATAGAAAATGTGCAACAGATCTCTCCATGTTCGCTAAACTGTGTGGATGGAGGAATCTCCCACTTTTTCCATTTAACCATAGAAAATCTGCAGATAATCTATAGGTGTATGGCCAGCCTTAGCTCTATGGCAGTGAAGTTTTGGATTACCAACATTGCATTACAGCATCCATAACACAGACCCCAGAACTGAAGGAAAGGAGTCAGAATGTCAATTATGTAGGCCATTTGAGTCTCTTTTGAGTACTTACAATAATGTCCTAACTTGAGAACTGTTTCAAGTTATTAAACAGGTCCCTTTTTTATACACGCACTAACCATCCATACCATAATCACAACACATCCCTATATATTGGTACCTTGGATTATGAGCATAATTTGTTCCAGAAGAATTCTTGTAATCCAAAGCACACATTTTTTAAAGCGGGATTCCCCAAAGGACTCAGTGGAAATTCAGATAATTTGTTCCACAGTGACTGCTATTGTATGCAGTACCCCATGTGGCCAGAGGTGGGGGGGGCGCCGGAGACACTCAGAAACACTCAGAAACTGCTCGGAGCCGCTCGGATGCACTCAGAAACACTCAGAGAGGCTCAGAGACAAGTGTCTCTGAGCGGCTCTGAGCGGCTCTGAGTGCCCCAGTACCTCTGGCCAAATGCGGTACTGCAAAACCCATTGGTTTGAATCCTGCTCATCCTGCGAGACAACGCTCACACACCGAGTCGGGATTTAAAAAAATAATAGCTTGTATTGCGAAACACTCATAAACCGCGTTACTCGCAATCCGTATTGGTGCTTTTTTTTTTTTTTTTTTTTTAATAATAAAGAGCCCTTTCTGTCTCTCATCTTCTGTTTTATACAAGGGCAATAACATATAGCATCTATAGCAACCAATCATAGATAAGGATCCATTTGTTTTGATACTTTAAACCTCCGAAGGCTGGTGTCTCTGGTTGCAATGCATTACAATGCATACTGCTTTTTTGGGTTAAATAATAATTGCAGCCAATCTAAAGTGTGAAAGCTTAGATAATTTACCAGAGTACTGTGTTTTTCATCGTTCGGCATTTGTGGCACAGGCCAAATGTGCCAAGTTGTCATACAAGATAAATAAATTGATTTCTCTAACCAAGACATCCTAAGAATGTGTTTCTGTTGTATTCGGGGGGGCCCTCAACAAAAACCCATAGGCCAAAAGAGGTGCACAGTGGGGCATTCTTGAAAATGAATGGCAATGTGCAGCAAAATGCAAATGCCGGGAGCTGTACAGTGTGCTAACATGCAGGTGGACACCCGCTAATGCATGCACTAATGTTTTTGCAGTAGTGTCAATGCATTTGCTTCCTCAATTGCTTAACCCCAAAGCCAAATTTGTCATAGTGCAGTGTGTTTAGGGATGGTTATAAGATGAGCATATGTTAGATAAGGCATTTGCATGACTATACAGGGAGCACAGATGCCATGTATTGAGATCCTATGATTTCAAGTATGTCCACAGTATGCCATCCTTCCATACATCAGTCTATATCATCATCAGATTTAAATATAGGAGGAGTATAGCAATTCAATATTTCACAATGATTCATTAACTTGGTGCGATGCACTACTGAACGACCACAGTAGCCAGCAATACACCGGATCCATCTGTGCATTGTGATGTAAGGACATTTTTACTTTCTTATGTACAGTTTATTTCAAATTACACTTTTTTTTCAAGGTCTACCCTTGCAGTTTTCACAATCCATGATCTGTCTGAATTTAGAGTGAAGCTGTCAGCCCAGAAAATATGCAAGCTGCCATCTCTGTGCTATTTTTTTCTCTCTTGATGGTGCTTGTTCTGAGTCTGTCATCTTGATACTTGCTTCACTACTTGACAGTTCTCCTGGAACAAGCATCTGTACATAGTGGGCCAAACACCTGATGTGAACCTATTTGTTCCAAGGTCAATGACTTAAGTAGAGAAGAAAGGATAAGGATGACAGGCATGGAACTTGTGGCTTTAAAAAAAAGTTAGCAGGGACATCCCCCATATTTCTATCCTGGAAGGTTCCTTTTAGGCCCTTTACACATGGAGCCATCTAGGAGCTGTGCATCCCGCTCGGCATTTTATTGCACCCAGGAAGGACAGGTGCAGTATCCAACTCCACTGCAGACAGCCTGTAAAAGTCTATAGCAGGCTATGGCTTTAAGGGGGCTGAACCCTGTATCAAGAGGTACTGGCATTTAGAGCCCTGTGCATTTAGGAATGAAGGTCTGGAACGCAGGTCTTTTGTATTCTTTTGTATTCCGGGTCTTCTTCCCTGAATGCAAAGGGCTCTAAATGCTAGTACGATGGGGGACAGGGTTCAACCCTGTCCAGCCATAGCTGGTCTGCCTGGACAATGTACCTGTCCCTCCCAGGGGCACAAAATGCCAGAAGGGACAAGCTGCTCCTAGACAGCCCCTTGTGCAAGGGGCATAAGGGACATATGGTGTAAAAAGGAGAGACAACTGTAAATATTTAGCCAGAGGCATCCATCGAATGCAAGTTTCCTATAGAGATTCAAGTCATCCATATAGATTTCCTATTAGATAACAGCAATCCATTTAGTCAGACAAACACAAAAACGTTACTGAATACTATTTCCAGGAACCAGTCTGCTTCAATTCACTATGCTGTACTAGAAAATGACAACTATTATCTTATGGGTTGCTACTGGAAACACAGACACTTTTACATGCGTCCATTTACAGATCAGCACTACAAAGCATAATGTCAGTGGCTAAGCAACTGTTTGCAGCTACAGTTTTAATTTGCATGACAATTCTCCAAATCACTAAAAAAAAATGCTTACAATTAGGTAGTTTAGTCATTTTACAGCCGCACTCATTTTGCATAATGACACTTACAGGTGCAGTATACAAATAGCATTGCCAATACACAGCCATCATGTTTTGCAGGCCTCAAATGAGGCACATCTGAAGAATTGCTATGTAATCTAGGAATAAGTTTATGCATTCAATGTAAAAAAATTAAAAATGCAGCTCTAAACACAGCTTGTGACAAGAGCTCATGACAAATGTTTTAATCTAAAATGAACTTATGTAGATGACAAGTGATATTGTGTTTTGGAAAGAGAAGGACTGGGGATGCCTATGTGTTCATTATACTTCTCGTTATAACCATTGTGTGACCTCATTCCACATTGTTGTCAACATTTCGTTTTAGCGCACTAACTTCACAGGGGGTTTCTTAGACTCTAAGGAGCATATCTACAAAGCAGCGAATGTGACTTTCACCAAACATTCACTGGTGGTGAATAAACAACTATAATTTGAAACACATGCACCCGAAGGTTCACCTGCAGAGAATGTTTGGTGAATGTCAAATGTACTGCTTTATAAGTACACTATATTGCCAAAAGTATTGGGATGCCTGCCTTCACATGCACATGAACTTTAATGGCATCCCAGTCTTAGCCTGCAGGGTTCAATAGTGCACCTTTGAGATTAATTAGAGCAGAGACTTTGAGCCAGGCTTCTCGTCCAACATCAGTGCCTGACCTCACAAATGTGTTTCTGGAAGAATGGTCAAACATTCCCATAGACACACTCCTAAACCTTGTGGACAGCTTTCCCAGAAGAGTTGAAGCTGTTCTAGCTGCAAAGGGTGGACCAACTCAAGATTGAGCCTTACGGACTAAATCTGGGATGCCATTAAAGTTCATGTGCATGTAATGGCAGGTGTCCCAATACTTTTGGCAATAGAGTATATGTCCCAAAGACAGGTAGCAATAGTGGAGGCAATGAAAGGAGGAACCCTGTGGCTCTTATTTGACAACCTTTAGCTACCATGATGGAACAGTTCATACTTGATGCCTGTTGAAAGCTCCCCAAACACCAGGTAGAAGGAAATTGATTGAATTGATTGCCTCTGTATACATTTACAGTTACAAAAGCATCTGCATTGCATGCCATTACAATAAATGCTTAAATTTGATGTCACCAAAAATTAGAAATCATTGTTGAATCCACCAGGGGAGCCAGTGCGTATAGCACTTGGTCCTGTTCACATCCATGCAGTGGTTTTGAAAAAAAATACATTTTTATTTTTGTTTGTGCCATATCCAGCCTAGGCTAAAGCCCAATTCATGGGCATTCCTTTGTAGGAGCTACAGCCAGCATTGAAGCCACCACCCCCTCCTTCTTCTGGAGCACTTCATCCAATGCTGTGCCTCTTCTGCTCTCCCCTGAGAGCAGAAGAGGACAGAGCCCAGATCCAGCTGCCAGTTATTCAGGGTAGAGAGACTCTAGTAGTAGCTGTCGACTTGTGTTGTTGACACTGTATTGGAGAGGAGTGTCCAAATTTACATAAATACAAGTCTACAACAAAACATGCCAGCTACTGCTTTAATCTCTCTTGGATAACTGAGCCCAGACCCACCCATCTGCTCTTCTGGGGAGATTGACTAGTATAGGTACTAGCATTTGTTGTTATGGGCTTGTGTTTTTGTGAATGATGCCATCATTCTCCAGTGTGGCATCATTTACAACAAAACAAACCAACAGCTACGACTCCTCCTTCAAAATTCTTTCTCCTCCTTCAAAATAGCGAGTGGGTTAGGGCTCCGTCTTTCTTGTCGGTACAAGGAAGGGAGCAGTGGAGGCACAGAACTGCACAGTTAGATGAAGGCCTGCAGATGTTCCATGCTGGCAGCTTTTTCAGAGGGGGCAAGGGTTGTGGGGGCTATGCATAGGTGTGCGCAGCCTATTGTATTAGTGTGTGCACCTCAAAACTCCAACACATATGCCTTTGTGACATATTAACTGGACTCTTCCCTACTCGTCACCCTAAAACAATGGGGGGCAGCGGGTGAGCACACAGGGGGACCTGGGCAGCAGAAAGAAAAGGAACTGGGAGAAGAGGGGTGGCATACATTGGTACCAATCCCCTGTATTTTCTTCCCGTGGCAGCTGAATATTGGCGAGAGGAAGAGGAGGAGAAGCCTACTTTCAGCTGCTGCAGAAGAAAATACAGATCGGTCCCTTAATTTCCACTCCAGCCGCCTATCCTGTCCAGGTTCTGGGGGGTCGGCAAGTAAGGATCGCGGCTTACCTGTCACCTGCCACAATTGATGGGTTGCCCACTCCAGGATTAGGGTGTGCCCAGGCACACCTGGCACACCCCTTGCGCACACCTATGGGGCTATGTGTACACTGTCATACCCCCACTCTTCTGTGTGCCAGTTAGTCAGAGCTAATTACAGATTTATCTCATTGCAAGCAGTGTGGTCAAACAGCGGTAGAGGGAGGGAGGTCACAATGGCGGCCAAGCTAGCTCAGAAACCAAGACACAGATTTGAAAATGACCACTTGTTAGTAGCATTGGATACCATGGGGGATTTAACAAGGTTTTTTAATTTCTGGTGATGAAACTGAGCCATTATGAAAAAAAGAGATATTTAAAATTTTCATATCAGGTGGGCATTGACTCCTTTCTGTGCTTTTTTGCAAAGATACTAGCTTTGCTGGTATCTGATTTTTCCAAGTGTGTTGGATACCATGTCCACCTAACCCACACTGTGGATTAACCCTTAGTTACTACTGGACACTTTAGTGATGCTAGGTGGTAGAACCACAGTGTGCCTCATAGGACCAGTAATCTGTTCAAAACATGTTGGATACTAATGGCACCTCTATCTCTGCAAGAGGGCCAAGATTTGAGTCCCCACTTGAGTCTACTTTTCAGAGTGGTGTTGTTTTAATTTTATTATCCAAAGAAAAAGGTTGCTTTAATACCCATTCACTTACATTTATTGCCTCAAAACCCCATTTCATTGAGCCAAAAGCCACACGAGCCGCACTCAACGCCTACTACGTGTAACTGTACTCACCAGGTAAACCTATCGTATAGGGCGCATTAATCTAATAAACCTGTCATAAACCCGATCTTTTCAAACTATGCATATCTTGAAGGACTATTTAAAGTAAAAAAAAAAAAATATGTAGATCCAGAGATATAAACAGCTGAAATTTTATGCAAATTTTGATTTCTTTTCCAGTAAAAGTTAAGCTTGACCCTGTCCCTTCCAGACTCATGAGGATCCATATTAGTCCACAATAAAATAATCTGCTACACTTACCTCCCCTCCAGCCAGGGCCGGTGCTAGGATTTTTGTCTACACAGGCGAAGGTGCATTTTGCTGATCCCCTCCCCACCAGCATCTTCCCACCACCTCCCTTTCGCACTAGTACCACCTTCACGTTGCGCATCTAATGTGATGGGGTGCAGCATGAAAGATGCCACACAGCATTTAAAATTTGAGATGTGCTGAACTGCCACTAAGCGTGATTATGAATTCCTCCCCTTCCCCTTACTGACTATGGAAAGCTGGCAGGTGAGGCAAACTAAAACTTCCACTTCCACTAAAACTATGACCCTTACCTTGACCCTAGCACTAACCCTGACACTGACGTAGATCAAACCTTGATCTAACTATTTTTTCTTTTTTTTTTCATTATTCAATATTTTTTTATTATTATTGTTATTTTTGTTTTTTTTACATACTTTTGTTTGTTTATATTTTTCTCCCCTGCCAAGGAGAGAAAGATACAATGTATCTTCCTTTCCAATTGGTGACTAATCACTGTGATATCCAAACAGAGACTATCACAGCAATCAGGTGATCAGAAATCAGAAGTCGGCTCTCACTGGTGGGTACAAGCGGTGGGAAGGGGTTACAAATCAGAAACCCCAGCAAACAGGCTGGGAATTCATATTTTACTGCACCCCCCATTCGGACACCCTAAGGCGGCTGCCCAAGCAGCCTTATGCTGGCGCCAGTCCTGCCTCCAGCAATGTAACATCTGCAAGCTTCCTCACGTCCGCTGACATCTTTAACTGGTCTTCTTTCAGGTTTGCCATCTTAGGCCATCTTGATTGGCCAATTTGGGATAACATTACTCCCATGCATGCACATAGCAGTTGATTCATCCTGACACTAAGAGCATAACAAAACTGTATACAGAGCTGCTCATGTAAGGCTAAGTATACATGCTTTAGAAATTTGCTAGTGTACAGGTAAGAGGCTTTTGTTGCAGAAAATACTAAAGAGCCTCTTCTAAAATGAAATCCTGCTAACCTTTTTCCATGCCAAAATCACACATGGAATTTCACAGTTACCTCAATTTTCAACTGGTAGACATTGAAAGGGCAAACTAACAAAAGAGAGGGTTCACCGAGCAAGTGCATTAGGATAACTCAATTTTTATTCATAAAATAAAAAAACGGTGGGTACTCACAAATAAGTGTTGTACAGGAGCATATCTAAAGATCCAAATGAGACCACCTCCAAATCCACCATAGTCAGCTGATGGCATGGGAAGAGCTCTAAACGTGCATAAATGGCTAACGCATTTCGAGGGTCAGGCCCTCTTCTTCAGAGCCAGACACTGAAAGGGGCATGGTCAAGGTAGACTCTTATGAATAATCTACCATCATTTCAGATGTCCATATTTGTGGATTTATATATCATTTCCATGTGTGGCCTCTGCTTATGCATTTTTCACGATATAGTAAGTGTGAATTGCCCAGACTTGTTGCAGGTCTATTTTAAGCTATATTGCCTTTTACACAGGAATCTGCAGGATATGTAGTGATGGTTGAATCATGAGAAATCCAATCTAATTTATGATTCACCTATATAACTGCATGGAGAGCTGTATGACCCATGGAGAGTCACTATATTGAGAATTGATGTTTCCATCTTTCTGCTGTGAACAAGAGTTTTAATCATGTTGAATTTGATGACTGAAAGTGAGAAGGCCTATGTCTTACCAGATGCAAACTGTTGATGATTGACAGCTACATTTTTCCTTATCTTTATTGTCGTTCTCATATATAAAGCCATGTCTAGATTAAAAAAAGGGAGAACTGTATATGGAGAAGGTAAATATTTCCAGAAGAAATTTCAATCAGAATATAGAAAACTGTTCAATGAAGGCCAATTTCAAATTGAAAATTCATTTATGATGACAATTGCACTTTGAATGTGATACTTTGCCAATATATATTACGGGTAACTATGGCAACAGGAGGTAAGGATGACATCACCACAAGGGGTCAGGCTGTACTGAATTTATGTCAGCTGCTTAGAAATATTTTCAGCCTAAGCCCTCTCTGCTACGAGCAAAGAGCTGCTTCTTTCTATGCGAGGATAAGATGCATTCTTTGTGAATCGCACCGTACACAGTCCCCAGTCGTTGCTGATACATTGCAGTTATCATACAGGGCCTTTTGTATACCAGACACCCTCTCTGTGCTGCCTGCAGCAATCAAACAGGTCGTCTCCTAATTCAGATATACTGTATAAGGCATTTGGTGCACATGAGCAGGCTGAGTTTCCAGCATAGCTAGAGAACTGACCCCGATGTGTTCTCCTGCTTAGTGTGGTCAGTTTCTAATAGGAAAGCAGAGGGACTGTCAGGAACATCAGGGATTTCACACAAAGGAAGCAATACAAAGAGAACAGAATACTTTCTCATACAAGTACATGGAACAGCAGGCACATATCAGGAATATGACATGTTAGGGTAACAAATGCTTTAAACAAACAAAAACAAAAATGTATTACATTTTCAGCTCACCAATTTTTAGATGTAATAGTTGCATTAATTTTCTCTTTTAAGACTTTTCTCCGTTATTTTTAGCTGGTAATCCAGCCAGTAAGTCTGTTATTTTTCAACTTCCCTTAACAGACCAAGCTGTCCAGTAAAAGTGGTACTGACATGGGTGCTTGCAAGGATCAGCTTTTATCCATTTATGTAAAACCTTTATCGAAAAAAAAACAAAAAAAAAACAGTTTGCTGTAACTGTTTATAAAGTGTTAGCTGGGGTCCAGCTTTTTTTTTTTTTTTTTATCAAGTAAATGTAGCAAAATACATGCATTATAGTAAATGTTTGCTTTTGTTGCTTTTGGGTTTAATACCTCTTTAACACTATTGTATATGGTGAAGGCAGCAGTGTGACCATAGCTAGGAGCAGCTTGCAGAAGAGGCTGCAGTGGTCACATGGATTGAGGAAGCCAGCTGGAGGGGGGGGGGGCAGGGTTGCCAACCGCCAGTAAATTTACTGACAGTTTTTAAAAATTTGTGATTTGGATGAGGTACACAACATTACTTGAGGTACAGCTGTAAGATCCCATGATATCGAAGGTCCCATTTGTGTGTGTAACACTTTTGGATAGATTGATCTGGTTGCATAGTTTGCAGCGTTTTTTATTGCAGGGTTTGCTTTCATTATTTGTGAATTCATAATCAGAGTGAAGTTTCCTGCTGATTAGTTTGTGTCTGAGGTAGGGTGGTTGTCTGAAAGCCAATAATGGGGGTTATTGGAATATTCCTTTCAGAGTTTCATCCTCTGTTATAATGGGTTGTAAATCTTTGATTATCTTTTTGATCCCTTCAAGTGCTGGGTTGTATGTGGTGACTAGAGGTACTCGGTTATTTGTTTTTTTCTCTGTCTATTGGAGGAGATTTTCTCTTCGGGTTTTCAAGGCTGTGTTTATGCTGTTGTTGATGGTATTGTGTTTGTAGCCTTTCTTATGGAAGGAGTCTGCCAGTGTTCTGCGATGTTTATCTCTGTCTTCTGGGTCTGAACAAATTCGGTGGTATCTGATGGCCTGGCTGTGTATAATGGCCCGTTTAGTGTGTTGGGGTGAAAACTGGAACTATGAAGATAGCTGCATCCATCAGTCGGTTTTCTGTATATCGACGTGTGAAGCGTGTCATCCCTGATGTATACTGTAGTGTCCAGGAAGTTGACATGTGTGTTCGAATAGTCCATTTTTAGTTTGATAGATGGGTGAAAAGTGTTCATCAATGAGAAGAATTGGTTTAGATTTTCTTCACCTTCAGTCCATATCATGAAGATATCATCAATTTAGCGATAATATCTGTATGGCTTTTGTTGTATGCTGTTCAGGAATTTGTCCTCCAGGTCAGCCATAAATAAGTTTGCATATTGGGGTGCCATTTTGCTTCCCATAGCAGTACCCATACACTTGAGATAGATGTCATTATTGAAAGTGAAGTTGTGTGCAGCTAGTCTAACGCCCATACTAAAGCTCATTAACCAGTTAAGGACCAGCCGCCGCAGTTATACTGCGGCAGGTTGGCTCCCCTGAGCGAATCGCCGTAGCTATACTTCGGCCGAATTAAGAGCTCTAGGGGGGCGTCCGCGCGCCCCCGGTGCAACGACGGAGCCGATGCACTTGCCTGGCGGACATTGTTAAAAAATGATCTGCTCTGGGTTTCAAATAAGCTGAGTACTCTACATTCTATATTCTTTTATGCATTATTATATTTACAACTTAATGACCACGCAAATGTGCAGTGAATTTGAGATGTAATAATTTAGCAGGGGTTCTCCGAGACATGACACTTATTTCAAGGGTTCCTCTGTATTAAAAAGGTTGAGAAATGCTAATCTCACCCTTCCCAGCTGTTTTTAAAACAATATAAAAAATTGCCTAGAGTTGGCCTATAACTTGATAAGAGGATGAACTGAAAGTGGAAGGATCTTACTCTCCCTGGCCTTCCTCATTGAGTTGTAAAATATCACTGCAGATTTTAGATACACAATGCAGCTCTTCCAACGCTAGTGTTTATATGCCATAAAGTTCCTGCGGTTCAGTGACAAGTCATGCAGTCGTCAGCTTGGGTAACAGCTGCCACTTGCCTCATGATGTTTATGGCCATTAATCTGTAAGGTTTGGCCAATGCTTGGTCACCAAGTGCTGGAAAGCTGCATAACGTCATACCGCTGAGCCCTAAGCAAGGATACTGATTGTCTGTCTCTGAGGTTTATAGAGATATATAACAATTTATAGTAAGGCAGGGGCGTAGGGGTGGGTGGGTTACGTGTTATATTTAAATATACAGTAGCTCTTCACCACGCAGAAGAAGACACATAAACCATCTTCTCTGTTTATTACCATTTCCCTGCAAACATATTCAGTGAGCAATTGGCTGCAATTGCAAAAATCAGTGTGATGTTTGTCTGGGAATCCAGTTCAAACACCAGGTGCATGTTACATCACCACTATTATTAGATATCTGCTGACAGAAGAAGACCTCCTGCAGACATTTTGGCCAATAATGACTAATATCGTCCTCCTGTGTAATCAACTTATAATATTAACATCAGTCATGTACAAAGAGAACACAAATATAGCACTAAATACATGTACAATCCGGGGGCATAGCAACAGAAAAAGCAATAAACAGGAGCAATACATTTAAATCCAGAGAGTTATATTAAAGAGAAAGTCACCAGAACTCTCATGGGCATAAAAAAATTATTCACATTATTAAACAGCTGACCTTTTTTGAAAAAAAAAATATTGTGTTTGACCTTTTTTATTTTTTATTTTTATTTTTGAGGTTCTACCTGCCCCCTGCCTTAAATCTCACCTAGGAGAGAATGATATGCCAGCCTCTTCTTGTAGCCTCCTGGCATAACAATGTCACATATGCTAGGAAGCATTGGCTTCTCCACAGCATAGGGAGATGCATCTAGTATCAGCTTCTTCACTCCTTTTAGTTTATGTGTCGACAAGAAGCATGCTGATAGGAAAAGAAAGCAGAGGAACAGAGAGATGAGCACTTCACTGTGCTGATTCTCCTTTCACTGTCCAGTCACAGGCTGGAGCAAATCCAGGATGCCAAATAAAGAAATGGGTTAAATGATGCTGGCCATCAGACTGAGGGCATCTGGTGGCAGAAAAAGGTGCTGTGGAAATATTGCAGCAAAAGCTGGTTTTATTTTTTTTTAATGGGCTCTCTGTTTTTAGCTTGTTTTTTTTCTTTGGCTTTCTGGAGTAATTTTTGAAGTTAGTTGTAGATGGAGTTGGGAAGGACTAAAACTTTTGTGGATTTCTATTGCTGTATGGGAAAGGTTAACACTTTCTAATAATCTAAGGGTGATTGTTCCCTCACTCCTGTGTCCTGTTGCATTTCTAGACAGAAAGTAAAGGGAATATTATCCAATAGAACACAGGCAGCGATAGAAGCCTAGTAAGGGTTCTAATCATTCTGACCTCTATGCAAAACATATGAAAAAAAAAAACTTCTTATAGCCATTTTTTATATGATGTGGCAATTTACACGTTACATACTGTACATTTACCTTAGTTTCTGCCCTCAAGGAGCTTGCAATCTAATGTCTCCATCACACATGTATACATAGCTGTACACACATACTAGGACCAGTTTTAGGTTTTAACCTAAAATCATGTCTTTGGAGTGTGGGAGGAAACCTGTGTACCCAAAGGGATACTGTAAATCAATAGAGTTCTGAAAAAAGCCATTTAAAGTGAAACTCCACTTTTAATCCTATTTTGCATAAATCCTTCTCCCTTCCTCTTTTTTAGAATCACCTTGTCCTTGTGTCCTTCTGTCCTTCACAAGGACAGGGTGAACATGCAAACCCCATACAGATATTGTTTTGGTTGAAATGGACTCAGTCATTGTGCTGCCCATAGATGCACTTTAACCGCTTCAGCCCCGCAAGGATTCACCCCCTTCCTGACCTGAGCACTTTTTGCGATTTGGCACTGCGTTGCTTTAACTGAGAATTGCGCAGTCGTGCGACATTGCACCCAAACAAAATTGATGTCCTTTTTTTCTCACAAATAGAGCTTTCTTTTCATGGTATTTGATCACCTCTGTGGTTTTTATTTTTTGCATTATAAACAAAAAAGACTGACAATTATGAAAAAAAAGCAATATTTTTTACTTTTTGCTATAATAAATATCCCCCCAAAAAATATATAAAAAAACTAATTTCTTTCTCAGTTTAGGTCGATATGTATTCTTCTACATATTTTTGGTAAAAAAATTGCAATAAGAGAATATTGATTGGTTTGCAAAAAAGTTATAGCGTTTACAAAATAGAGGATAGATTTATGGCATTTTTATTATTAATTTTTTTTATTGATAATGGCAGCGATCTGCGATTTTTATCGTGACTGCGACATTATGGTGGACACATCGGACACTTTTGACACTATTTTGGGACCATTGTCATTTATACAGCGATCAGTGCTATAAAAATGCATTGATTACTGTGTAAATGACACTGGCAGGGAAGGGGTTAAACACTAGGGGTCGATCAAGAGGTTAAGTGTGTCCTAGGGAGTGATTCTAACTGTAGGGGGGATTGCCTCACTAGAACATGACAGAGATCACTGCTCCCGATGACAGGGAGCAGTAGATCTCTGTCATGTTGCTAGACAGAGCAGGGAAATGCCTTGTTTACAAAGGCATCTCCCCGTTCTGCTTCTCCATGAAACGACCCCCGGTGGACATCGAGTCTACTAAGGCAAATAGATTGTGCGCTTCCCAAAGTGCAGTTGCTCCAGAGCTTAGTAAATGAGGTAAACCTTCACTTTGCAAAGAATACTCAATGATGCGGAAGGAAAATTAAAAAAACAGCATTTTTGCTTGCACTTGATTGGATAATGGAAGTCAGTAGAAGTCAGTAGAGCTTCTGCTCATTTACTAAGCTCTGGAGCAACTGCACTTGCAGAGCCTCCTGTAATAAAGCACGGTCACTACTGGTCTCTCTGCTAGTCCAGGGTGACTGGTCCTGTCTCCACCCTTCCTGTAGTTTTTGGCCTGTAGTGGGTGGAGCCTGTGGGGCCCCTCCCACACCTCTGCTCTCTGCACAGTGATAATGTCACTGCTACCTTTACCAGCATAAATCTTGGTTTGCAAAGGCATTCAATGCTTAAAACATAGATTTATATCTTAAAGAATAAATTTAAATGAACATTTCTCAGAGTTAAAGTGAATTTAAACCCAGATTCATGAAATTTGAGCTGGGCACATATATCTGCAGTGTTTTCTTATCTCTCTCCAAAGCCCCGTAGTTTTCTCCTGCCCAGTAGCTCTATTATTAGCCTGATAACTTCTGACAAGTTCTCAGAGATGGCAGTCTCAAGTGTTCATCATGGGAGGTTGTTACAAATAGATTAGCAGACAGTTTGCCATCTCACAGGAGAGCTCTGCACACTCCTTCTTTCCTTTGCCAATGTGGAGAGGGGGTGTGTGCCTTTCCTCCAATCAGCTGTCTTGGCTGTATGCCAATAATCTACTCCCAGTGCTGACCAAGAGGAGAAAGTCTGTAACATGAAGAGCACTTTCTAAAGAATATATAAAGATAAAGACAGCAGATATACATGTAAACCTTAAGTATGGCGATTTGTTTAATCTCTGTGTATCATCTGAGACTGTTCACTTCACTGGGTATATGAGAGGGTTTACATCCACTTTAAGCTTTAACCAGAGACAGGTTTTGCATGAAAAAAGTATTTCTCTATGGGCACTAAATCTCAAGTCAAGATCATACGTTAATGACACATTTCTCCTCATCTGCTATGGCATTGGCAAGGTTTATCCTTTAAGTGTCTTAGAGCCTGGGCCTTTGACAGTTACTTAAATAAAAGCAGTTGTGATCTGAATATTTCTATTAAAAAGGACAACACAGCCAGCAACAAAGCCTATGCAGAAGGATAGGTGAACCTTCAGTCAATGACCAGAATCTTAATACAAGTTGATCCTGGAACACATGGGGTGGAAGGGTTATAGAAAATAGGATTAAAAGTGGAGTTTCATTTTAACCTCCCTAGCGATAGTGTGGCTCGGGGTGAATTTTCAGTACCAAAAATGGTTACCCTGAGCCACACTCAGGATCGCATCGCAGGATCCAGGCAAAGTTACTTACCTTGTCCCCTGGATCCTATGATGTCTCCCCACTGTGTGTGCAAACGGTCTCCTCTGCTCGATCTATCACAGCGCCGGGCTCCGTTCCCTGCGAGCGTCGCGACACACGGGGACGGAGCACGACGCCAAATTCAAAAAGTGAAAAACACACTATACATACAGTAAATAGTAATCTTACAGATTACATTACTATATCAAATTATTTGACATCCCCTTCTTTGTCCCTAATGCTTTGTCCAGTGCCCTGCATGCAGTTTTATATTAATACTGTTCTGGAAACTTTTGATTGTCCAAAGCAACCAAAAAGTGTCACTTTACGTCAAAAGTGGCTTTAGACCAGCTAGAAAACAGTGATAATAAATTAGAATCACTTGCAGAATTGAGCGATAGTGATTTGTGGGGAAATTTGTCATCAAACACTGAAAGTAACCACAGCGACAATTCTGCGACTAAGCAAATTTCAGTGTTTTTGATTTGATTACATTATTGAATAA
This sequence comes from Lithobates clamitans, assembly GCA_037952925.1. Classification (NCBI taxonomy): domain Eukaryota; kingdom Metazoa; phylum Chordata; class Amphibia; order Anura; family Ranidae; genus Lithobates; species Lithobates clamitans. The sequence goes on along the minus strand of JBBGZY010000998.1, from coordinate 2,907,575 downwards.
ATGTTATTATTATTATTATATTATTATTTGTTATACTTATTTATAGTTATTCATTATATTATAATTTATGATTTCATGTTTCAAACTTTATCATACCCGGGATGTCTACTATAGACTCTTGTTTGGACAGATTTAAGTGTGTTATTCCTAAGAATTACAGGCCTACAGAAAAAAATGCCAAATTTCCATGTAAAACATTGTATCACTTTCAGCATCAAAAATCTGACATAATCATACCGCCAGGGAGGTTAAATGTGTTTTGTCAGATCTCTGTTGATTTAGGTTGGAGAGTAGGCCCCCATTGCCATACGTGTTAAGCACATGCCTGTAAGTCTAGGATGGCACTGCAGGTGGTTTAATTGAGGTGCCAGTTCATTTATGTGCTGGCCATAGCCAAGGTTGAAAATATGGCCGAGTACAGTGCCTCTTCCATTCTTAACCTCCAAATGTCAACAGGTCACTGGCAAAGGATTAGGCCGTCTCTACTTGTTGCCATGGAAAAAAACAGACTGTGCCAGTAACAATCATTCGCCATGAATACTAATGGTTTATTTCCTGAATTATGCTGAATTACTGAAGCAGCCAGGACACTAGCTGTGTCATCTACATAGACATTAGCAGCGTCTGTGGGGCAGTATTAACCCTTGGCTGTCATGGCATCACACTGTGCTGCTGATTATGCGCTTGGTGCATATTGGAGGTTAACAGGAAGACAGGTAATAGCAGATAATGAAGCAGAAATCCCATTACATGTTAAGAATACATAATGGCATTGTGGTTTATTCACTAAAGTGCCGTGGCCATTATCAGTCTGTAATACCATTCACTTAAATGCCCTTTAAGTATTGATAATGACTCGGTTCTATAACAAATGTATTCCATAATAATATGCCATCTTGTGGGGAGAGCGGTGACCTTATATATAAGATTATGTCCCTTTACATTTGGATCTATCTTTCACTTAATGTTGCTTAAGAGCCTGGCGTTTAAAACAGACAACGGTCCCCTGATACCATCCAATCTTCTGCAGACAATTGGCTGCGCTCTGCCCTTAACCCTCTCCTCTCCTGGGCTGCATCATGTACATCTTTCTAGACATCGCCATTACAAGTATTTACAGTCAAAAGCAGCTTTGCTCAGCGCAGCTTCCAGAATTTTTTTGCTTATGGCTTAATTAAAATGATTATATAGCTTTAGTCAATTATTGTTATAAGCCTGGCTTTTATTAGAGACGTTATTAACATTGCACAAACTTCTTGTCAAATTACAGAGTGCAGTCTATTATCAATGTGGGTCATGTAGCTTCATCTAGGTCCATGAACATAAACAAGCCTCATATAACTACCTGCCTTGAAATTCTGAAGGGACACTGAGACCCCTGGACACATATCTTGCTTTTTTTTTCTGAGGCGTCTGGTGGTTCATTTAAAGACAGGCAAGGGCGATTCCTCCAAATGCACTAAACATCATGGACTCAATGTATATCCTCATTGACACAATGATGGGAAGCATGAAGAACATGCAGTGTCTACAAAAACATTAAGGTATTAATATTCATGTATGACCAGGATGTCCTGGCCAGAGTTGGATTACATACCCCCAACAAGACTACAAAAGTCACAAAATTGGCCAACCCCTACTGTTCTCTACTGCTGTGCTGCTATATATCTAATGGGGATCCAAGTTCTTTTTTTTTTTGTAGACAAGACATGGGATTTATAGGTGAAGTCCTTCAATTCCTTTTGATGTAATGCTGTTCTTTCTTATTAGAAAAGCAGCTTGCAAGCTTTCTATTTGTAAGGGAGGGGGGACTACAAATATTTGCCCAGCACTAGTTTAATTGCCAACATAGCACTGTATTTCACTCATCGCGCTAGTCAGGCACTGATAACACAGATGGAGGCTTCCGGGGACCTGCACTTTCATCAGCAGTCACTTGATAAGTCAAAAACATAGATACCTTTTTAATAGATTCTTACCAGTATTGCAGTGGCTAAGGGGCAGAGTCCATTAAAAAAAAAAAAAAAAAAACTAGACATTCGGTTTTGGGCTTTGATGTTTCTAGCTAAAGTTTAAAGAAAATACTTGGAGTTTATTTTTGTTCAGGATTTGATTTAGGAAGGTTAAGGCATCTACCAACATTTCGGTACCTTGAAGGGTTTAAGAAATGAGGCTTTTGAGGCTTTAAGAAATGGACTTTGCGAGACCCCAAAAGGACTGTTTCTTATGCCTTAAGAGATGCTGTCTTCACAGTAAACATTTGAAATGCACCTGTTTGGAGTACTGGTGACTTTGCATTTTTACATTTGGTTCTGGCACATCCATGACATTCACTTCAAGCACCGTACATTACAAAGCTGAGTATTGTGAGAAATGCAGCTTTTTTTTGGACTTTATAATGTTTCTATTTTCTGTTGAGCACTCCCATTGAAGTTAGCCTCTTCCCAATCTTAAATGGCTCAACTTCTACATGGAAACTGCTAATACAACAATGGATATATTAGGAAAGTATAGAAGCTTTGTATTATATAACATATAACACCATTGTTATTGGTATTGGCTTCATAAAAATAGTTTTATGCTTATGTCGTTTCTCTAGCATAAAATATCTGTGTGTAAAATGAAAACCATCGATTTATAAAGAAGTTGCAAATTGATTCAAAATTACAGCTTTTTCGTTTGATAATTTTGCGTCTGAATTATAAAGTATCCAAGAAACTAGATAATACATGAAAGGGAACAAACAACTTTAAAAAGACATCTAAGCCTGTAACATTTCATTCTGCAATGAAAACTGCATGGCAGCAATGTCTCCCTGTAGCTTAGGTAGTCTTTAAATTGAAAGGTAGTTTTAAATGGAATGTAAGGAAGCAACAAACTATAGACAAATTCCAAGACTTTATAAAAATTTAAGGCAACAGTTTTTTTTTTTTAAGAAAAAATAAGTCATATGAAAGCTGACCCCTGTCGGTATTTTGTGGCTTTAGTCAACCCTGTAACTAACACTTTTGATGGACAGCTTGGCATGCTACAGGAAGTGGAAAAGTAGCTCATCTACTGGCAGGATCAACCAATAATAAAACTATATTATAGTGGAAGTAAGCTAGTAAGCTAGTAAGCTAAAGCTAAAGTTTAGGTATAGAAGTTTTTACATTAGTCCAGTTTGGATCAATGTAAGTATGTTTGTGCCATATCGATGGGATCCCTTTGGAAGCTGTAAATCCCTGTAGAAGGCACCACTTATACAGTGATCTCTACTACCTTACAGGTCCAATGCTAGGTGGCTCCCCTGCTGCATTGTGAACACAGAAAGTCGCTTGCTCAACATGGACACCATTCAGGGAAGTTTTTGCATTTTCTCAATTAATGCAAAGAGTTCTCTGATTGGATGAGGCGGAGAGGCAGGACAGTGATGTTACGATCTCCACCTCATCCAATTAGAGAGCTGAAATTATTTATTGAGAGAATACAAAGTGTTTTCTGAAAGGCTCCTGTGTATTCAATAAGCAGTAAGGCAGCCACTTGGCACTGTACCAAGATGCATCAGCAATCACTGTAGTAGAAATGCCTATTACAGTGATTTCCAGCTCCCAGGGGGATCCCACAGATATGGCACATACATACTTGCATTGGTCCAAACTGGACCAAAGTAAAAACTGTCATACCTAAACTTCAGCTGCTGTATTAATGCAAGCGACAGTCAACATCATAAATATATATATTTATATTTTGCGCATAGTAACTCTTTAATACTAAAAATAAAACAGTTGGTTCTAAAAGGGCCATACAAATAATTGATATGCTGATAAATGGACACCCTCACAATTAAATAGATAAAAATGTGACATGTAAGAAAATGAAGGAAAAAAAGGCAATATAACCATTGTGATCCTTCATAACTAGGCTTCTTAGTCTAAATCCCCTTCAAATTTTAGAAAATCTACAACATTATCTGCAAAATTAAAAAGTATATGTTCCTTATGTTCTGCTAGGTACATGAGTATAACTTTAAAATCTTGTTCCTTTGAAGTATGGAATGTTGTAATAAGAGTTTTAGCCTAATGAGTTCCAGTATGAGCTGTGCCTGGCAATGAGCATGGTGTATTGGGGTGAGTATAGATGCATAGCTTGTGAAGATGTCTGATACTGGAGATTAGGGATGGGCCCGATGTTCGAGTCGAACATAAATTCAACTTGAACATCGGGTATCTGCTCGTTCGGTGAATACCGAACATTATGGGGCGTTCGCGGCAAGTTTGTGCGCCACGGAACGCCCAATAATGCACTGCATGATTGCAGTGCATGATGTCTGTTGATTGGCCAAAGTATGCACCTGACCTGCATGCTTTGGCCAATCACAGCGCGCTGTGCTGTGAGAGCCATGATTGGCCAACGCCAGCCAGTCCACGCACTACATTATATAAGGCTGCTTTACAGCAGCCTTATATAGGGTAATGATTGAAAGAACGTTAGCTAGAGGCGGGTTAGTTAGTGGCGTGCAGGCAGTTTAGTATATATATATATATATATACAGTGCAGTCAGTGTAGTGAAGACTATACCGTGTAGTGTATATATATATATATATATATATATATATATATATATATATATATATATATATATATACACATATATATATATATATATATATATATATATATATATATATATATATATATATATATATATATATATATATATATATATATATACTCTGCATTCGGTGTAGGCTAAATATACAGTGCAGGCAGTCTAATAGGACCCCAAAGCACCCTCCCTATGTTGAGGGCATGTGGCCTGGTATTGTTCAGGAGGTGGGCCCTCGCTCGCTTCCCCCATCCTGTCCTCTAGGCTTCATGCTCGGATAAGGGTCTGGTTTGGATTTTGGGGGGCCCCGCGCCAATTTTTTTTTAAATTTTGGCGTGGTGTTCCCCTCATATCCATATCTTATAGCAATAACTTGCATATAAGTCTTTAAAATGAGCACTTTTGATTTTTCATGTTTGTGTCCCATAGACTTTAATAGGGTTCGCATGTTTGCACAAATATTTTGCCTGTTCGCATGTTCTGGTGCGAACCGAACCGTGGGGTGTTTGGCCCATCCCTACTGGAGATACAGTGTATATATTATTTAGCATGTTTTACCAGTTCTCTCAATGGACGCATTGTAGATGTTTTAGTTGATTCAGTTAGTGACTTCCACATCACTCATTTTACAACTCTATATTCTGCTTCCTAATTAGTTAGAATTTCTTCTTTAACAAGACTCTAAACTTTAGCTTCTACGCAAATGCTACAATTATTAGTCTATTTTTTTTTCCATTTTTCAGTCTATTTTAATCAAATAATGCTAAAATGTTTCACCTAGATGAAAATAACACCCTATTTTTCACAATGTTGAAAGCCTGTAATTATGCCCTGGAAAGTACTCTGTTGAGATCTCATTAGAGGAAGACCCTGAGACATCTCCCTGTGTAACTGAGCACCGTGGGGCACAGAGACTCAGAAAAGTATTGTGTAATTCCCCCTCATCTGAACATAAGAAGATCTTAGGACTTTTCATCAGAGATGTGTTTGAAAACACACAAGCCTAACATGAGTACTACTGCTGATCCCATTAGCAGATTATCCTACCTTTACCAGTAAAATAGTAATAAATCACTGCATAGAACCTAGTGGTAATCTGGCAGATTACCATACCAACACTGCTAATAGACACATCTTTGGGGACTGGAGTTGAATGCTATTAAACCCTTGTTTACTCCAGTACATTTTTCAGAACTATATGCAAAAAACTACACATAAAATTAATCTAATAGTAAAAAACCCTTAGACAGACCAAATTCCCCATAGCATTAATTTTCCCATACTGCACTGGTTGCTGTGGGCAACATGGACTGTCATAAACAATTTACGCTGTAGGAGGATTTTCCACCCTGCATTGTGGTTTACTCATACAGACAAATGTGTAGGGACTACACAACATTACACTATGCTGGCAGAGACATAACTAAAGGGACTAAAGTAACAAATCCAGGTCTTGCTGCAATATTTCCTACCGTCTGGAGATTTCCTCTATAGTATTTTTTTCTGGCACTAGACATCTTCAGACTAATAGCCAGCATCATTCAACCCACTTCGTCTTACTAACCCTCTGTTACTGTATGTACCTGATCGGACACTGAAATTACGAGGTTGACCCCCCCCTCTCTCTCTCTTTCTCCCTATCTCCAGCCCAGGTCCCACTGAAGGTGGAACAGAGGGTACCAAGGGACAGGAGGTACACGAGTGCTGGCAGATGTTGATAGGAGCACTTGCAGCAGGCGATGAGGTCCCAGGCAGGCTGGCAGAACATCAGGTCAGGAACAGGAACTGTGCACAAAGATACAGCTGTAGTTAAAGGGGCACTCCATCTGGGCGGCAGGGTCCAGAAGCGAGGCCTGTCAGAGCTTCCAGCAGACTTGAGACAGGAACTCACTGTGGTGAGCAGAGCTGGTACAGATGACAGCCAGGTAGGCATTCGAACAGGATGTAGGAACCTAGCCAGAAACAGAAGTGTGGTCACAGGAATAGCTGAGGTCAGCAGAAGATGGGCAGTGAGGTACAGAATCATAAAGCAGAGACATGGTCAGGAACAGAGACAGGGTCAGGACTCGGTAACAAGGCAGAAGCAGGATCCAAGTTCAGGTCAGAGACAAGCCAGGTCAGCAACAAGGGAACAAGCAGAGTAGTAAAAGGAGCAGTCAGCACTTAAGCTTGAGTAGGAGCATCCTTAAATAGCCAACCTGGCGCCAGCATGCACTGAGTGCGTGCCTGTGCGCGTGCACTTGCACCCGTGTGCATTCCTGAGTGCGCCTGGTCACTATTCTGCTAAGAATTCTGTACTCATGCACCTTTCTGCGAGTCAAAAGTCTGAGAGGCATTCTCTGGCACTCTCCTCCTCCTCCCTTTCTCAGCAGGTGCTTTCTCACATTTCTAGCCTAGGTGAGGATGCAGTAGCCTTGGTCCGCCACCCCCCCTTCCTACCCTACCTGTAGCCTTCTGGGATCAGATCACTCATCCCATGGCACTTAAGAACAGCCCCCTGCAGTTGACGCATCTCAATATGCACAGTAAGGGATCGGCTGGGAGTGATCAGGAAGCCACAGCTGGCCCCTGAATCCAAGATGACAGTCCATGAAGGAAAACAGTGCTAAAGACCTTGGGTTGTATAAAGACAGTGCTGGACTTCTTGGGCTGGTAAGTGGGTGTGTTTCATTTTAAGTCAGCAGCTAAAGTACTTGTAGTTTGACTTTTACTTTTTCAAAAACCTGGTAAAGTTCCTCTTTAACTGGTTCAATAGAGGGCATTTTCACTCCCTTCCTTCCCAGACCAATTTTTAGTTTTCAGCGCTGTTGCACTTTAAACGACAATTGCGCGGTCATGCGACGCTGTACCCAAACAAAATTGATGTCCTTTTTTCCCCACAAATAGAGCTTTCTTTTGGTGGTATGTGATCACCTCTGCGGTTTTTATTTTTTGCGCTATAAACAAAAGAAGAGCGACAATTTTGAAAAAAAACACAATATTTTATACTTTTTGCTATAATAAATACCCCAATTTAAAAAAAAAAAACTTTTTCCTCAGTTTAGGCCGATACGTATTATTCTACATATGTTTGGTAAAAAAAAAAAGTTAAAGCGTCTACAAAATACGGGATAGATTTATGGCATTTTAAAAAAAATGTTATTTATTTATTTTTTTTACTAGTAATGGCGACTATCTGCGATTTTTTCCGTGACTGCTACATTATGGAGGACACATCGGACACTTTTGACACCATTCACATTTATACAGCGATCAATGCTATAAAATTGCATTGATTACTGTATAAATGTGACAGGCAGGGAAGGGGTTAACCACTATAACCACTATGGGGACACGAGGGGTTAAATGTGTTTCCTAGGGGAGTAATTCTAACTGTAGGGGCAGGGGACTCACAAGGGGAGGAGACCGATCGGTGTTCCTCTGTACTGGGACCACAGATCTGTCTCCTCTCACCTGACAGGACGTGGATCTGTGTGTTTACACACACAGATCCACGGTCCTGCACGGTTAACGGGCAATCGCGGGTGCCCGGCGGACATCGCAGCCGCCGGGCACACGCACCGGGTCCCGAGCAACGCGGCGGGCGCACGCGCGCGCGCCCCCTAGATGGCCGGAAAGCCCAGGACGTCATATGACGGCCACCCAGGATGGGAGATCCCAAACTCGTGCTTTCAGGCAGCCCATTCTTCTTTGACTGTCAACGCGCATTTATTTTTATTTTTTCAACAGCATGTGTATTGTTGTGCACTAAGTGCATTACATTCTACCTTGGTTCTATATTTCAGCACCACTCTTAGACCTCTTGCACACATGCACTTAAAAACAGCACCTATTAAAGTAGCAGTTCACCCTAATACTAAAATCTCTAAATCTACTTACATCCACAATCTAAGACTAACCTATCTAGCCTTGTGAAGAAGAAATCATTATACATACCTTTTCTGAAGCTGCTCCGGTCCAGGCCCACACTGAGCTGTCAGCGGCGGCTTCTCTATGGAGGCGAATGCAGAGGAGGCAGCCAACAACGGAAGCCCCATAGTAATTCTATGGGTGATGTCACTTCCTAAGCATTTCCTAGCCGTTGTCTTCTGCAGAGCTTCCGCAACTAGAGACCGGACCAGAGTGGCTTCAGAAAAGATATGTTTAGCAATTTATTCTTTACAGGGCTAGATAGGTTAGTCTTAGATTATGTATGCCAGTAGATTTAGAGGTTTTAGTATTAGGGTGAACTTCCACTGTATTTCAGGCAATTTTTTTACTAATACAAATGCAACCCATTGCTTTTAATGGGTACACACAGATGTATAAACTTGAGCTGCATACATATCAGTAAAGAAAAAATACAAAAATCTGAGTTGCTGGACACTATTTTTATGTGCATATATGCACATATACTAGCATACACCGTACTCCCTTGATTAAAATAAAGCTGGAAGATTTTTTACGAGTGTGTATGCATAGGCACATATACACACTATGCTATACAGCTCATCTTGCGTTTATTTCTGCCAGGAATGCCTGATGTTTCTACATCAGTACAGTGTGCAAGTACCTAAAAAGAATGGTAATCTGTGTTAAAGAGTGCATTTACTTTTTGTTGCTTGCTGCAATGTATAGGTGTCAGGGCAGCCTTACATAAATAAAAGTTGTCCCAAAGGAAGCAAAGACAAAATGAGAAAATGAGAGGTTAAAGAAACGAGCAGAATTTACCAAAATGAGCTCTTCTCTGTGAGTACTGTGTAAATCCTCCAAGTGTAACAAACTACTAATTTTCAATGGGCTCCCCCACTAATTCTCAGACTGCCAGGAGAATCCCCACTGGAGCCTGAAGAATTTCACCAGAGGAAGGAATGCATTGCTAAAGGTGACACACACCCAGGCACCAAAGCAATTACACCAGGTGAGGACACTCTGTATTCATTTTTCCCTTATTCTAAATATGACTTAAGATTTCCCCCTGAGACCATCAAATGAATGAAGACAGCCTTGGCCCTACCTATAATTTTCCCAGTGATTCTGTATCTCAGCTCTCCCAGGGTTCAGAGATAAAATAGCAGGAAACAGGTTGTGCTAGAGAATATATCCAGTTTTGAGGCTGGAAATTAGATTGAATTCCTACTGCTGAATTGTTAAAATGGGTTCCCCATGGGTTTTCAGTGATGGCCCCGTAGGATTTGATGTACGAATGAGATGTTATTCTCTCTGACCCACTTATTCTGAATGCTGCTCAGTGCTTATAGAAATCACAGCGAAACTGAGTATATATAGAATATATAGAAAAAGATGCAGAGAAATTATTTATACCGATACTGAGACAAATATCTGCATTGTTATTGGCGTTTGTGGGAAACTTTAAATAGGACGCATTAAAATGTTCCAACAAGAAAAAAAAATAAGAGTAGAAGTTATGGTGCATGTATACTGGCTGTCCACAGTCCACATGTAGCCCTGGCCTGACCCTACAGCTTTCTTTAACTGCTCTTGGCATTTACAGGTGAAGTAAAGAATGGAAAATATCCGAAAGGCATGATCCTGAGAACAAGTAAATGATGATAACCATTTTTACAAGCTTTGCCCTTGTGCCATATTGTGTGGATATTTTGGCAAAAAACACTTCTAGAGTTAGCTATTGTAGGCAGCATGGGGTTTATTTTAAATGCTAATGATAATTTTATATCTGTATATACCACCAAATAAAAGGAAGAAGAGATGGCTTCATGCTTCATGAACTGCAACGATACTTGTGACTACTCATTGCATCCCTGAAGCCCCTTCCCTCTATAGCTTTCTTGCTGAATGTAGTCAAAGGTGTCCAAAGGAAGCTAGAAGAGGTAACCAAACAAGGAAAATTGATCACAAATAGGTCATTCTAAGGCTCGGTGCTGTCCTCTTTTATCTTGTTTCCTTAGACACTGGCCCATGACAGTCATTATGGTAAAGATAGCCCCAGTAAAATGTTTTTATTTTGTCACTAATCTCAGCAAAACTGGTAAGGAAAATCAGAGTTGGGTATTACAATTGCCAGCATGTTAGCCCTGGACATTGCTCTTCCTTTGTTTACTTCAATACAATACAAGGAAACTTGTCTGAAGGCATATTAAATCTAAAGTCCAGTTGAGCAGCTAGTTACTCATTTGAATTACTAATATGAAACCCAAAATGGTTAAATACAGACTGTCTACGTTTAATTGTTTGAAGCCAGATCTTGTCCCAAGATCTGTCGATTTTGAAGTTGTGGTTCGTTCACAAGCCCTCTCCTGGATTAAGAAATGTTTCAGTTGGCCACTACCCCTATCTACTTTTTTTAGCGCTACATTCCACTTGTTTTTTTCTCCCTAATATGAGACCCAAGACTTGATGAATTTTTCCTTCCAACTGCCTAGGCCAATTGTGTTGGGCCAGCCCCATTATACCCCTCTGGCTAGCAATATTTTCACACTAAGGTTGGATATCATAGCTACACAGGGCACAATAAGGCTGGAGGGGGGAGTGGGCAAAAGAGGCAGTTTGCCAACCTGTAGATCTAGGGATTATATTCATACTAGAGCATCTAAGGACTCCAGACATCCAGAAAGCTTAAAGTAAGGTAAGTTAGTGTTAGGTCAGAACTTAATAGGCATACTTCAGGGACAGTGGCTCTGAAAGTACTGAACGTATTTGATAAGGATGACAGCCAGGCAGCTAGTGCTCTCAAAAGGGAAGACAGCCATGGCAGTCTACATACTTCTTCAGTAGATATTTCCTTCAAATGAGTTTTTTTCTGAGGAAGTAGGAAGGCTTTGATTGTTGACTTCTGAAAATACCCATTCCTGTTTGTCATACTAATCTAAATGTTTCAGTATATTTTGTTAGTCATTGTCCATGAATAGGTTATGAAGTTTAGGAGTTCTGACCTCACTCTGACTTCCCTGTTCCAGTTTCTCCAAAGTATAGAAGCCAATTTTATTAGAAATTAGGAGCAGTTTTAATAGTATTTGGTTTATTTATTTATTTTTTTATCATATAAGTTTTCAAATGAAAGAGACGCTCTATTCAGGTACACGGTTTACTGTAATCCAGGCACCTTGCTTTGATAGTGCATATTTAATCTTGATGTGGACGTCAAACTGGACTCCTTATAAATTAAAGACACAAATTGTTCCACCTGTTTTTCTCACTGATGTATCCATACAATTATTTTTAAGTTGATGTCAACCTCTACTAGTCATCTGTGCTCATGTTCTAACAAAGGGTATGCTGATAGGAGGAAAAAGAGGAGTGACAGAGAGATGAGCTCATCAGTCTGCTGCTTCTCCTTTTGCTGTTCAATCACAGTCTGGGGGAGGGACAAGATCTGTAAGTGTTACTTAAATGCGTCAGAGAAAAGTCAGGCCCCCTCCGTCAGACAGGGCTGTACTGGGTCGTAAAACTGTGTAAATCTCAGCAATACAAATCTTTTGGAAGGTAAAACGGCCCCAAAATATGCATGTAAATGGTTTGCCTAGAGTTTAACTTTACAGCGCTGGCTACACATTGTAATCACTAAAGGACCAGGCCTATTCTGACACTTTTTGTTTACAAGTAAAATTCTGTATTTTTCTGCTAGAATACTGCTTAGAACCCCCAAACATTATATTTTTTACTTTTTTAGTAGAGTCCCTAGAGAATAAAATGGAAGTCGTTGCAATTTTTTATGTCACACGGTATTTGCGCTTCAGTTTTTCAAATGCAATTATTTTGGAAAAATAATTAATGAATAATACAAAAAAACACAATATATATCACAATATTTTTGAAAATATGTAAGATGATGTTAGCCAAGTAAATAGATACCTAACATGACGCCAAACGATGGTACTTAAAAATCTCCATGGGCACCAGGTTACCAGTTTAGAGTTACAGAGGATGTCTGGTGCCAGAAATATTGCTCTCGCTATATGTGAGCGTGACCTATGTATGTATTAACCACAGTGCGTGAGCACTGGGAGACAGGGGAACTTTTTAAAAAAAATGTATTATTTTTTATTTTTTATTTCTTTTTTTTTTACACTGTCTCTATAATTTTTTTTATTTTTTTTATCACTTTCATTGCTGTCACAAGAAATGCAAACATCTCTTGTGACAAATAGACCCCACATCTCCTCTACAATGAAAAGACAATGATAGACGGAACACTGATACAAAGCTGGGAAACTGAATTAGTGTTCTGTCTATCATGGACAAGGAGGAGGCGGGGGTTTGTTACAGTGGACGGCCACCGAACAGACTGCATGACACAGTGGGAGACACCCGCTGTTTTGGTTATCAAAGGTACAGCTGCAGATGGGCACATTGAGGCTGCAGATGGGCACAATGAGGGTGCAGATGGGCACAGTGAGGCTGCAGATGGGCACTGATGATACAGATGGGCACAGTGAGGCCGCAGATGGGCACAGCGAGGCTGAAGATAGGCACCGTGAGGCTGAAAATGCGCACAGTGAGGCTGAAAATGGGCACAGTGAGGCTGCAGATGGGCACAGTGAGGCTGCAGATGGGCACAGTGAGGCTGCAGATGGGCACTGATGATACAGGTGGGCACAGTGAGGCTACAGATGGGTACAGTGAGGCTGCAAATGGGTACAGTGAGGCTGCAGCTGGGCAGAGTGAGGCTGCAGATGGGCACTGATGATACAGATGGGCACAGTGAGGCTGCAGATGGGCACAGTGAGGCTTCAAATGGGCACAGTGAGGCTGCAGATGGGCCCAGTGAGGCTGCAGATGGGCACAGTGAGGCTGCAGATGGGCATTGTTTACCCAGTAGCTGCTGTATTTCCCACCCTAGGCTTATACTCGAGTCAATACATTTTCCCAGTTTTTTGTGGTAAAATTAGGTGCCTCGGCTTATATTCGGGTCGGCTAATACTCGAGTATATACGGTAAATTATTGCCCGCTCCTGAATACCATGCAGCAGCGCTTTAAGGCATGGTCATCTATGCATCATTCCTGGCTAGGACTGATGTCCCTCTTCAAGATGGATATCCTTCCTAGAATTCTTTACATCTTTCAAACAATTCCAATTTGGATCCCACGCTTATTATTTTGACTGGCACGCTCTATACTACTTAAGTTTATTTGGTCCAGATCGTTGACTAGACTTAGGTATGATATCCTAGTGAGAAAGAGAAAGACACTGGTGGAGCAAGTCTGCCTCACTTGGAATTATACTACACCGCGGCATTACTAGAATACTAGACTCTGGTTCCACCATGGTCCTTTTAAGCAGTGGGTTATTCTTGAGTCAAACTTATAGCCAGTATTACTGACTTCTCTCCCATGGCTGCTTTCAATGGACTGTCTGCCTCTGTCACAGCTGACACTCACTCTCTCTTCGTTCTTATACATTTGGGATAGGGCCATCACTACTTAGTCTATCTTCGCGCCCAGGGCCTCTTACCCTGATTCTAGGCAGTCCGGGGTTTTTACCCAGATAGTCAGGTAAGGGTTTTCTTTGTTGGAAATCACTACACCCATCTATATCCCTTCTATTCAACATGCACTCACTCTGAAGGGCTTGAAACTCCTGAGTGAGCTTAGCTCTTTTTCTTGCATTGGAAGAGGAGGTTGGCTTCAATATTTCCAACTACGCTATTTTTATGATGGATTGGGCATGGAGTGGCTTTGTAGAGACATGACCAAGTCTCTATCTGACCAAAAATGTACACATGCCCTTTCTAAAATGTATGGCATCCTCCTATCTCATGCATTCCCCCACTGCCCGAGAATTAGGCCATGAATTGGCTCCTGAAGAATGGGATAAAGTCTTGTATCTTACATTTAAATTAACTTTAGCCTCCTACATGCAAGAGAGAAACTATAAAATTATAACCAGATGGTATTGTTCGGCCCTATTACATAAAATCAATTTGGCCATACCAGACCAATGTTGGAGATGTGGTGGGGCTTGTGGTAATCATCTACACATGTGGTGGTCTTGCCCAGCAATAAAACCATACTGGTCTGCCATAGTTTGTCTAAGTCACTTGAATACGGGCAAGATTTGGCCAGAGACTCTGGAGGTTGCCCTTCTATCCCTGATCCCGGGATCTATTACATCCATTAAAAGGGAAATATTTGGATTTTTACTGATGGCAGGTAGAGCTTTGATATCGGCAGTAATACCAACAATACGGCAATGGGTTGTAGAAGTGTAAATCAAAGTGTGTGGTGCTGTGCTGTTAAAGATAAATGAATATGAAAGAGTGAAGTAAACTTGCAAGGTGTATAATCATATAACACAATAAATGACATCAAATCTCACAAATGGACTTGAATAAACACACAAGGAGGTATGGCAATCTCTCCTACTATAAGAAAAATATGAAAAATATATGATGGGTGACAGAAAATATAATAAAGAGCTGGTGATAAAATTGTGACTCAATAAATAATGCATGTGATAAGTCCTGAAATCAGTCCAACATGAATAATGATGAACAGATGCTGAGTGATGAAATTTGCGAAGCAAACAACCAAATTGTGACTAGTGTCTCTTCTTTCAGTGCAGTGACGCCTTTGTGCTAATTGACCTCTCACCTTACTGCTGTAAGGTAACAGTATGTGTATAAAATCTTAGGGAACCTCCAATGGCTTATGTAGGTACTCCCAGTGCTAACCCAGCTGATGGCTCTCTCGGACTCCAGCTCCCTCTAAATATCCTTATCTCCTGAGACAGGTGGCTCCACAGGATAGTGGCTCTTCTAGGAAAATGTTGTAAACTGGGGGTCCACCCCACACTTCCCCATGTAGTGTGTAAAAGAAAGGGATTCCCAGATAGTGTAGTACCGTTAAGACAGTTTTATTAGATAAAAACAGCTGAATATTACTCACTTTGGTAAAAACAGAAAAAGCTTAAAATCCACGAGCGGTGAGCTCGTACTCCCGCGTCACTACCGGTGTGCCTGTCGATCAACCCCGACACATATCGTCACGGTCACGTGACTGAAGTCACATGCCTGAGACCGTGCCCCCTTTGATGTTACGTAACGTCACATGACATCAGAAGGGGGCAGGGCCATCTGTTTATGTCACCAGGTGGCCCTGCCCTCAGCTATACAACAGCTGTTAATGCAGAAAGCCTGCAGTCAGCGGGAGCCTCCCATGGCGGCAGAGTTTTTTCAGTTTTTTTTTTCCTCGATCCATCGGACGCTGTGATCGAAGATGAATGGACATCGCAGGACACTTTTTTTTTAATAAAGGACTTGTCCCAAATTGTCTACTGTCATTTTTACCATTTTTACACTTTTTTTGGTGAATGTGTAGGTGTACAATGTACCTGATACCCATTCACATAGGGGGGTGCCGGGATCTGGGGTCCCCTTGTTAAAGGGGATTTCCAAATTCCAATAAGCCCCTCGCCCACAGACCCCCACAACCACCGGGCAAGAGTTGTGGGGATGAGGCCCTTGTCCCCATCAACATGGGAACAAGGTGTATTGGGGGACCCCAAAACACCCTTCCCATGTTGTGGGCATGTAGCCTGGTATGGTTCAGGGGGGGGCACTCTCTTGTTCCTCCCTTTTCCTGCGGTCTACCAGGTTGCGTGTTCGGAAAAGGGTCTGGTATGGATTGGGGGGACCCCTGCGCCATTTTTTTACATTTTGGCTTGGGGTTCCCCTTAAAATCCATACCAGACCTGAAGGGCCTAGTATGCATTATGGGGGGCCCTATGCCATTTTTCTTAATTTTGGTGCAGGGTGCCCCTTAATATCCATACCAGGCCTGATTTTTTTTTTTATTTGGTGTGGGGTTCCCTTTAATATTCATACCAGACCCAAAGGGCCTGGTAATCGACTGGAGGGGGACCCATGTTGTTTTAAAGATTTTTATCTATATTGCTGGGATCTGACAATTCATTACAGCCGCGAGCAGTTTTAAATTACATTTTTTCCTTTAGAAATGTCATCTTGCTGTGGTATTGTTCTAAACACAGGAAAGATGAGCTACTTTACAGGCATACTAAGGACACCCCCAGGCACGATATTTAAAGGAATATTTCATTTTTATTGTTTCACTTTAAGCATTAATAAAATCACTGCTCCTGAAAAAACACCCCCTGGGGCAGGACCCGGGTCCCCAAACAAGTTTTATGGCAATAACTTGCATATAAGCCCTTACAATGAGCACTTTTGATTTTTCATGTTCGTTTCCCATAAACTTTAACTGTGTTCGCACAAATTTTTTGCCTGTTCGCAAGTTCTGGTGCGAACCGAACCGGGGGGGGGGGGGGGGGGTGTTCAGCTCATCCCTACTCTGGGAGGACCTACCTAAGCCATTGAAGATTTTCTACACATGGTGTCACCTTACAGCAGTAAGGTGAGAGGCCATTTAGCATGGAGGTGTCACTGCACTGAAAGAAGAGACACTATTCACAATTTGGTTGTTTGCTTTGCAAGTTTCATCACTCAGCATCTGTACATGATTATTCATATTGGACTGATTTCAGGACGTATCACGTGCGTTATTTATTGAGTCAAAATTATAGCACCAGCACTTTTTTTTATATTTTCTGTCACCTATCATATATTTTTCATATTTTTCTTATAGTAGGAGAGATTGCCATACCTGCTTGTGTGTTTAGTCCATTTGTGAGATCTGATGTCACTTATTGTGTTACATGATTATACACCTTGCAAGTTTACTTCACTCTTTCATATTTATTTATCTTTAATAGCGCAGCACCGCACACTTTGATTCATTCCTTTTCACTGCTACGGATTTAGCTTATCGGTATTTGCGGCTGTTATTTGTGCATTTCATATAGTGATAGCGCAAGAGCATCCTTTATATTTTTTTTCGGGTTGTAGAAGTGAATTATATTATGCGCATGGAAGAGCTGGTAGTTTTAGCTAACTAAAGTGATTTTAACTGCTTGCCGACCAGCCGCTGTCATTATACTGCGGCAGGTCGGCACGATCCTGCGAGCCGTCGTAGCTATACATTGGCTCCTTTAAGTGGGATAGCAGGCGCACGCGCGCCCGCTGCACTTGGAGGGTGCCGATGCTTGTGGCCAACGATCGCGATGACCGCTGGCCACAAGCGATCGCAGGCACAAGAAGCAGAACAGGGACGTGTGTGTGTAAACACACAAATCCCTGTTCTGTTCTGTGAGGAGAGACAGATTGTGAGTTCCTAATAGCTAGGAATCACGATCTGTCATTTCCTCTAAGTCAGTCCCCTCCCCCTACAGCTAGAAACACACACAGGGAACACAGTTAACTCCTTGATCGCCCTCCAGTGTTAACCCCTTCCCTGCCAGTGACATTTTT
Source organism: Lithobates clamitans (assembly GCA_037952925.1). Taxonomy (NCBI): domain Eukaryota; kingdom Metazoa; phylum Chordata; class Amphibia; order Anura; family Ranidae; genus Lithobates; species Lithobates clamitans. The sequence goes on along the minus strand of JBBGZY010000998.1, from coordinate 2,889,703 downwards.
ACAGTAATCAGTGCATTTTTATAGCACCGATCGCTGTATAAATGCCAATGGTCCCAAAAATGTGTCAAAAGTGTCCGATGTGTCCACCATAATGTCACAGTCCCTGATAAAAATTGCAGATTGCCGCCATTACTAGTAAAAAAAAATAATAAAAATGCTTTAAATCTTGAAGCTCTTGAGACCCCTATATTCTCCTATAGACTTTTGCAGCTTTTCATGAATAGTTATATCTGCTGGACCTACTGGGTCAGACATTTTGAGGTACTAGACAAATGTATATACACAGACATATATTTATGAGTTTATATCCATATATACAGGTTAACCCTTTATTTAATAAACTTGGAAACATGGTTGGGTCGGCCCCCTCATTGGATGTCTTTTGCCCCCCCCCCTTTTAATAGGTTGAAGAATGATTGTTTTTTTTAACACTGCATCATATTGCAATTGAATAATTTTGTGTTTACAGTTGTTACATGACGTGACGATATTCAAAAATGTTTAGTTTTTGATAGCTAGCTTTAAGTAGAGTCAATTATAACAAATAGATTTGTTGATGTTATACGCCATATTTTTCAATAAAAATGTATTAAAAAGAGGAGTTTAGGTGAGGAGATGCCCATGAGGTGGGGTGAAGGGCACTAAGGTGATGTGATTTCATATTGAAGATATATTGAAAAAAAAAACTGACACATTTTTTAATGAGATTGCCTGAAGACTGTATGGTGTATGGGACTTTCACACTGAATTATGGATGCTATTTGTTGAACTTTTTAAGGATCACATGAAATTGATTGGGATGGACTATTTAGGATTATACATGAATTGATATATGAATATTTGGCATATCACCTTAAGGACTAGAAGTGCTTCACTAGTTTAATTGATGTATTTTTTTTCTGCAGTGCAGTGATTTCACAATTAGGTGGGAGTTGCTTGAGATAGTTATAAATATTGATTTGTATTTTTGTATATCACTGATAATATTAGTCCAGGGGTTTTCTCTGTTGTTTTCTATCTTTGCTTTACCTACAGAGCTCTGTTAGGTACAGCAGTTATGCACAACCAGGAGATGACATATTTTATCGGAATTTCATCAGGTTGATAGAACAGCACTTGACAGTCTTTAGGGCTTGCTACACTGGCAGCTGTCATTGCCTTCCCTTTAAAAAGCGATCCACTGCAACAATGTGTGCTAGTATGGCTGATGGCCATGTTGGGGGCAGTAAAACTGCAGCTTAGTTGCTTATTTTTACCATCTCCCCCAGCCGCCAGTGTAAACGAGCCCACAAGGTGGCCTTTCTCTAGCCTCCAGGGCCTATACTGCAATAGACTAAGGTATTTATCACATTTGTGATAATTTAAAAAAGGGGTTTTGGGGTGAATTTCTTATACTGTACATAATTACATTGGTCCATCTTGGACCAGTAGCTATGTATGGCCCCTGGAAGCTGGAAATCACTGAAGTAGATACTGCTGTTCCAGTGATCTCCACTTCCTTACAGGTCGGGTGTGGCTCTGATGTATTTTGAACACAGGCATACCTCCTAACATTTTGAGATGGGATTGAGGGACACCTACTAACAAACGTATGTAGGCATAGGACACGCCCCCTGCCACATCCTCTTAAAGGAGAATTAACCAAAAAAAAAAGTTAATTAAATCCACAAGGACTTTTTTTTTACCACTACTATTCCTTTATATTGGATTTTAAAATGTACAAATGCAGTCATTTAAAATTTGGATGAAAAGTTTAGCACTGGGAAACACTTTTTGAAAGATAAAAAGTGCATTTTATATACAACTCTATAGATCAGACCAAAATGAGGGACAAATGAGGAGGAATGAGGGACAGAGGGACATTGCTCCAAATCAGGGACAGTCCCTCGAAATCAGGGACAGTTGGGAGGTATGCACAGGAGGTTGGCCGCTCAGCACAGGTGCTATTCAGAGGATGTTTTTGCATCTTCTGAATGAATGCAAAGAAAATTCTGTGATTAACCTCTTGCTGACCAGCCGCCGTCATTATACAGTGGCAGGTTGACACAGCTGTGCAAACTGCCGTAGGTGTATGTTGGCCGCTTTAAGAGGTATAGGGGGCATGACGCCAGGGCCAATGAGCGTGGCCGGCGGTTGCGATATCCTCCGGCCACCCGCAGTCGATCCATGGAGAGCCAGAACGGGGATCTGTGTATGTAAACAAACAGATCCCCGTTCTGACAGGGGAGTAGAGAGAGATCTGCTGTTTCTAGTGATCAGGAACAGCGATCTCTCTCCTCCTCTAGTCAGTCTCCTCCCCCCACAGTTAGAGACACCTCCCTAGGGAACACTTAACCCCTTGAGCGCTCCCTAGTGTTAACCCCTTCCCTGTCAGTGACATCTATCTGCTGCAATGTCGCAGTTCCGCTAAAAATCGCTGATCGCCGCCATTACTAGGTAAAAATAGATAAATAATAAAAATGCCATAAATATATCCCCTATTTTGTAGACAGTATAACTTTTGCGCAAGCCAATCAATATACGCTTATTGCAATTTTGTTTTAACAAAAATTTGTAGAATAATACATATTGGTGTAAATTGATGAAGATATGTGTTTTTTTTACTTTTTTTTTGTATATTTATTATAGCAAAAAGTAAAAAATATTGTGTCTTTTTTTTTTTCAAAATTGTCACTATTTTTTTGTTTATAGCGCAAAAAAAAAAAAAAACCAGCAGAGGTGATCAAATACCACCAAAAGAAAGCTCTATTTGTGGGAAAAAGGTCATAAATTTTGTTTGGGTACAACGTCGCACGACTGCACAATTGTCAGTTAAAGCGATGCAGTGCCGCATCGCAAGAAATGGCCTGGTCAGGAAGAGGGTAAATACTTCTGGGGCTGAAGTGGTTAAACAATGTGTAGAAGCGGGACGGAGATGTCAAGTCACCGCAAGTGGAGATCACTGGAGCAGTGTTGTCAATTCAGTGATTTCCAGGGGCATTGACCAGGTATGGAATATGCATAGTTACATTGGTCCAACCTGGACTTTTGTGATGTATAAAATAGCCATACCTGAAATTTCTCTTTAAGAATAAATATTCCAACTCTTACATAAGCCCATTCATGTCTGGTTGTCTTACATAACTGCATTGAAATAGATGGAACATTTGAGATGGATCAAAAGAAGCCAGTTCACTGCATGTTTGAATATCTTCATTCCAATCAATACATAAGACTTTGAAGCATGAAGTGAGGGTTGTATATGATCTTTCTATGACCTTTTCTAAAAGCACCACACAAGCCGACTGTCATTAAAATGGTCATTCATAACTGATAAGAGGCAATATACTTTTTACAATTTGAACAGTATTTGACAGACAGAAGAACGTATTCACATATATAGGCTGCCAATGATGCTTCTCTAGATCTAATTAAACAAAAAAGACTTACATTATTTCCTCTAAAATTCTGTCTTCTGCTCGTTTTCACATAATGATCTGTCTCAGCAGCAAAGGCAGTATTATACTACATTTTTTTGTTGTCGTACTTTGAGGACAGTTCATCGAATGGAATAAGAAGGTGTAGGTGACCCAATGAACTACTCAGGAGCATAGGTGTGCACAGTCTATTGTATTAGGGTGTGCACCGCAAAGCTCAAACACACATGCCTTTCTCCGCAGCCTCAGCTGCACTGGACAGTGAACGAATAGAAAGTGCTCTTTGCTGAGTGGATTCCTGTTCATTCACGAACTGAAGCATAGTAAACACAGTTTACTATGCTTCGGTTATGGTTGAACACAGTGAGTGTGTTCACTGTGTTTATTAAGAAAAGTAATAAGCCGGTAAATGACATATTGATTAGCCCCTTCTCCATCCTGAATCATCCCCCCTCAGTAGCCGGGGGGAGAGGAGGGAAGCCACTGCGGTGTGGGGGACGGAACACAAGTGGAAGCCCAGGCAGTAGGGGGAATCGGCACCACCCAGAGTGATTAGGGTGTGCCCAGGCACACCTGGCACACCCCCTGTGCACACCTATGCTCAGGAGGCAGACTTGACACATCTCAAGGTCTAATTTTCAATTCTGGTTCCTTTAACACAGATAACAAAGACATTAATTTATAGACATTTTATGTGCTCTTGTTATCTTTCCATGTACAATTCTTCGAGGACTTATTAGGATCTTTATTTACCATATTGTACCAGCTGCCTGGTGAACAGACCCAAGGGAAATTAAATTTACTGTATCCATATTGCAGCTTTTATGCACTAGTACGTTGCATACATAGAAAATATTCTAGGAGTTATAAAGTGATTTCAGGGCCGTCTGTAATATTGATTGGACTCTGGGCAAACATTTTCTTGGGCCCCCTCTTCTATGTAATTTTGCTTTCCACCTGCTCTGAGACATACAATAAATAGCAGCTAGACTCATAATCAGTTTGCTGAATCAGATCAGGCAGCTAATGCGATTGGTTGCCAGAGGTTACAGCACACATGGCTCACTGAATATTTGCTATAGGTCCGCATTTTTGGCTGAATTTGAACCTGAAAGGGACCAGAATACACACAGGACTCCTGTGCAATTCACACCAGAGCTGCTTCAGAGATGTGCTAACCCGTTCCATAGAGAGCTGGTCACAATCTTCTGATATACAAATTGGATGGGGGGAAACCCCCATCCAATTTGCAGTAGTGTGAACTCAGCCTGAAGGTTTCCATCCTCTTTTTCTTGTATAGCGTTTAACACATGTAGTGCTCTGCTCTAGTTAGGCTGTCAGGTTAAATTTAGTTTTTGGCTTCACTGCAGAGAGTGGACCAGTGCTTGATTATTTTGGTTTGTTTATCACGATTAGTTGAAAATGTATCATGCCCCAACCAATCCCTGGAAGGAGGCATCCATAAGGTGCCTGGCAAGGTGAAAAATGTGCAGGAAGTCTGGGGTGGATTGCTCTTTTCTCTCAAGGAAAGGTAACACTTCTCCTTGGGAGCAGTTGCCCCTGAAAAATAGCCAGAGAGACAAGGAGCTACAGTCCAGGCCTCAGGGCTGAGGACCTGGGGAAGATTGTCTAAGGATTACATTTGCTGGAGGACACTATAATGATGTCCTGGCTCTGGAGAAGGTGCTTGTTATCTCCCTTACTAAGGACCTCCCTGTGAAAGCTGGGTGGAAGACAGCTGCTGGAACACTGTGAGTAAAGACCTTGTTTAGGACTAATAGCTATGCAAGTGCAACTAGGGAACTACTGTACTGTAGGTGCCAGAAGTGGCTTTGTGGACTGCTGCTGTGAGTCCTGAATATGCTGGCCATTCCCTGCTACTTCCAAAAAAGCTGCTTTTGGAAGACTAGCAAGAAAAGTTTGTCCTCTTACCATTGACCCTAAATCTCTCTCATATTGAAATGATCAAGCAAGACTAGGCCAGAGTATGTGGGACTGACAGCCTCTGTACTATTAGGGAGAACCTAGGCAGATTCTCAGCGGCCCCTTCAGGGGTAAGTGCTACACACACACAAAGTTGGGCGGGAACAACCATAATGTAATTTTCCAGTTGGGCTGGAACAGTTTGAGAGTTGGGGAGATCAAACTGATAAAAAATCAAAGACATAAACGAAGCCAGGGGCTTACTCAGCCCCCCCCCCCCCAGACTTGACTTAAAACTAAAATATAACATTTGGGTGGACTGACCCTGTAAGTGCTTTAGCCGATGGACAAAATAATGTAATTTTCCTCTCTAGCCTGTAGTCCTGACACATCTTTAAATCCAGTATTAGAATCCAGCAGTTTGATATTTGGTTCTGTTGCAGACCTTGGACTGTAAATTAGCGATCTGGGTAAAGTGCACTGTTATGCTGACATATTCCCTTGTAATGTGTTGGAACACCTACTCGATTGGAGTGGACTGATTTACATACAAGGGTGAAGTTGTGGCAAAGAGAGGCGTATAATTAAAATGACAAGGGTTAGAGCTGGCTGAGTAGTATTTCCATAAAGTGTTGCATCTTCAGAAATACTCGCACTGCCCTTGTTTAACCATCATTATTCAAATAGGAGATTTCTAATGCTTTGCTACATTAACATAACTGCATCTGCATGTCTGCTTCAAAGGCTGCTATTTCGTGGCATTGAAGGAGGCTATCCCTTTGTGCTCAAACATCAGAGACTGGTTCAAAAGGATCTTAACCCTTCTCTGTGGGTACCATGCTGTGTTCTGCAAGTATCTAAATATTAGAAATATGCAAAATACAACCATTCCCATAGCTGTTGAGGCTTTGATGATGTAATATCTTGCCACACCTTGATGACATAATGATGGTTACAGTGATGATATCATTCCACATAAACATCCGTTCAACCTCCATGTGTTGTACCTGTGTATGTGGTCTGCCGACCTGAATATCTGCAACCTAAAGGTACAAAGATTACTTGATATTTTATGTGCCAGCTCCATCTGACCCCAGTTCTGCCATAATATCTTGATTGCTGCTGCATGATGATGTCAGTACTGTGACCTGATTATATAATTTTCTATGTTTGTCTGGCGTATATTAAGAACACAGTATCATTAGCCAGTAACAATGTGTGGTGGCTTAAATACAGTGCCAAGATATCAGCACTGTATGATCTCTACCCAGATTTCTAGCATGGGATACTTTCTGTACCAAGTAATGTCCAGTTTTATGGGTCAAGTAGAGAAACACATAAGAAGACAAGGAAAGCCAACAGGAAACACTAGTGTGTTATGTGGAAGAGAGGGGCTTACAGGTGAAGCTAGTGGCTATTGCCATACTGTCACCCCATTACTCTCTATGTAAAGAACATTATTATTATTATTATTATTATAATACCAGATTTATATAGCGCCAACAGTTTACCCAGAGCTTTACAATGTAGAGGGGGGACAGTACAATTACAATACAATTCAACAAGAAGGGAAAGGAAGGCACCCTGCTCATGGAGCTTGCAATCTAAAGGGAGGGGGGAGGTGGTACAAAAGGTAATAGCTGCAGGGATGATCTGATGGAGGTGACTCGGGTACAGTTCTTAGGTGGAGGTGGATTAGGCTTCCCTGAATAAATGAGTTTTCAGGGATCACCTAAAGGCGGACAGGGTAGGGGCTGACAGGATATATTGGGTCAGGGATTTCCAGAGGATGGGAGAGGCTCTGGAGAAGTCCTGGAGGCGAGCATGGGGGAAGGTAACAAGGGAGCTAGAGAGCAGGAGGTATTGGGAGGAGTGGAGAGGATGATTAGAGTGATATCTGCAGATGAGTTTGTTGATGTAGCTGGGGGCAAGGTTGTATGTGGCCTTGTATGTTGTGGTTGATATTTTTAATTTTATACAGTGGGGTAGTGGAAGCCAGTGAAGGGATTGGCAGAGAGGGGCAGTAGTCATGAATCGGTTAGTGAGGTATATGAGTCTGGCAGCAGAGTTCATAATAGACTGAAGGAGGGATAGCCTCTGTAAGGGTAGCCCAGTGAGGAGAGAGTTGCAGTGGTCAAAGTGGGAAATAACGAAGGAGTGAATAAGTTGTTTTGTGGTGTCGTTAGTCAGGAAGGGGCAAATTTGGGAAATGTTGGGGAGGTTAAGGCGGCAAGATGTAGCCAGTGATTGGATGTGGGGGCTGAAGGACAGGTCAGAATATCTCCTTTAAGAACTAAAGTTCCTTATACAAAAAATCACACCATTACAGGTATTTGTATAGCACCAACAATGTACACAGTTCCTGCCCTTTAAGGAGCTTACAATCTAAGGTCCCCACCTCACATGCATATGCACACATACTAGGACCAATTTGGACAGGAGCCAATTAACCTATGTCTTTGTAGAGTGGGAGGAAATCCACACAATCACAGGGGAACATACAAACTCCTCACAGTTAGCGTAATGATGGGATTGGAACAATTTTGTCATGTGAATGAAGCCTAAGTTTTTGTACACCCTGGTGGTGGAGGGCCAGTAAAAACAGATGGTTGATCCAGGTTTTTATTGACTGCTGGCCACACACCTCCAAAGGATGGCCTATTGCCATAGCCTCTATGCTTTGCCTCACAGTATGGCAATTTTAATTTGAAATATTGAGTTTGACAGGTGTCACCAGCTGTAAAACTTGCACATTGAAGTCAGCTGGACCTTGCCACTACCACATGCCAAACACAGTTATGGTCATTGTGGTGCAGTATTTTATGTACTCAGTATGTAAAATCCCCAATGAATTATAAAAAAAATCTCCCTGGGATTGAAAAATTGAATTGCAGGAGGCGGCAGTATCACTGGTCTCTTTTCAGGATGGGTTAAGTCTGCCACCCATGTGAAAGAAAAGTGTGTCAGACAATCTGCCCGACCTTTAGTGGTAAAACAGAAAAAAGCCTGCTTTCAAGAGACTGCAGTCTATAATTTTTTTTTAAGGGCTTTATTTTAACTTGAGGTTACGTTGGCTGTATTTTTGGAAAGAAAATGGACACAGCTAGAGGCTGGCACAGAGTCCTTATATCACACCTCAGGGTACCAGAGAAGTAAGGTAATGTTGTACTGAACCCAACTCTACATGCAGCTGCCAGCCGGTAGACCATGGAGAATAGAGACACATGTTCCGACTTTGTGCAAACAGTAATGAAACTCAGCTGGGCACAGTCTTATAAACACAACACCAAAGTAAAGTGACTTGTACAGAAGAGCCTTTTTGAGCGCGAGATGAATAACACGCCTCATAAGTGACCTGATTAGTTAGGGCTGTTTAATTAGCACTGCCTTAAATATGCACTATTTGAACTATCAAAGGGTACCACTGCTTAGATATTTTGTTCTATAATGAGTTTTGAAGGGTCCTCTATAACAATTTTCCTAGCAAGAGATAGACGTGACATTTTTTGTATATTAAGTAATATTATGGTGTTTTTTTTTGTTTTTTTTTCTTTTTCAAATGCTTGCCAAGTGTTATTACTATATGCACAAATCCTGCATTTATCTGTATAATTATGTACTGTGAATACATACCATTGCAGGTTTGATTCCAGGTACAAATCAAGTTTTCTTCTTAAATAAAGTGGCTCATACTGCTTGTTTCTGACACAATCACAAGAGGATTTTTCTTGGGGCTGTAGGGGGGATCACGGTGGCAGGGGGAGGTGAAGGTAAGAGAAGGAACCTTATGATTCCGTCTTTATTACATTTGTGTTAGTTTTATTACCTTTGTCTGAATACAGAATCGCTATAAAACAATCCTCTGATTTGCTCATAAAGAGCAAAGCAACGGGTTCATTTTAAAATGTATCTAAGATCAAAATTATTTTTGTTGATTTGGAGAAATTGGGGAAGGGTTAGAACCTTTCCTTCTTTCTTTCTCTTCCACTGGGGCACTTGTTCCAGAGACGGCTGTCTAATCTGGGTTTTCTCTCATACCGGGGAGATTTCTTCCCAAAATCTCCCCAAAAGGACACAGAATGCAAAATTAAACCCAAAAATGGATTTTATCCTTTCCTTAACTTTTCAAAAGTGTTGGCTTTAGATGTGTTGTAATCACGACCCCACCAGCAGCATATACACTTCTTCCCTTTACCTGCCCACCACCATGTTTAACCACTGGAAGGAAAGTAAAAAATAAGGAAATTAACCAATACTTGGGGGTCTGGTGATCTTATGACAGCACTGGCACCTAGTGATTGGCAATCCAGACATCCAGTTCTCTCACACGGGAGACCTTAGACCTCATGTGCAGCTGGTAAGGACAGTATTAGGCCTGTTTCACGCAGACTTTAAATTGTATAAGAGCAGTGTGAACAGCATGCTTTTATGAAGCATTTGCTGAGTTTTCAGCAAGCTTTGTTGAAGCTTTTAATGCACGCTTCAGCTCCAGTTTGTAAATGTTGAACACAGATGGAAATGGGAGTGATGATTGCCACTTTAAACAAGCTGCTAGCAGGCATCAGCATTATTTGAAGCTTGTTTAAAGCCTGGTAAAACCTGCTAGCAGCCTGTTTTAAGTGACAATCAGCACTCCTATTAAGGCTGGATTAACATCTATGCATTTATAGTGTTTTTTGCATTTTGCAGATTTGAACTACAGAACATGTTCCATAGGAAACCATGTTAAATGGACTGTAGTGCAAATTAGCAAAATGCAAAAAGCACTAAAAATGCATAGGTGTGGATCCAGCCTGAAGCTTGCCAAAAGCTATGAAGTTTCATAAAAGCTTGCTGTTCACACTGTTACTATACAAGATGAAGTTCATGTGAAACAGGCCTTAAAATTAACCTGTTGCTTTGCATGGAAATGCACATGTTTATTCTAATGCCCCATACACACGGTCGGATTTTCCGATGAAAAATGTCCGATCGGAGTGTGTTGTCGGAAATTACGACCGTGTGTGGGCTCCATCGGACATTTTCCATCAGCATGTCCATTTTCATCAGATCTCACCCAACCCGATCCGCCAGCAGCGGATCTGGACGTAGGGCCATCCATCTGCTTTTAGCGAATCGGAGCGGGTCGGATGTCAGCGGACATGTCTCCGCTGACATCCGTCGCTCCATAGGCTAACATGGAGCGCCCGTTCAGGTCCGCCGTCGAAACTGACAGTCCGATCATGTGAAAGGGGCCTAAGGGCCCTTTCATATCTATTTTATACAGTAAAAAACATTTTTGCATTACTGCATGTATGCATTTATACATTTCAAGCAGGAATTTTTGCGTGTTCTTTTTTTTTTATAATGCAGTTTTTATTAAACCATTGCACAAAGTTAAGGAAAAACATGCAGAATATGGATTTCCCTTAGTGTGGATGTGGTGAAAATGCACAATACTGGATGTTTGTACATTTCCCAATCATTTTTGTAGAACAGCTTAAAGTGGTTGTAAACCCTAACCCTCACATTTACCCAGGGAAGTTGATATGCAGAGATGAAACAAATCCTCCCACCAAAGCTGTACCTGTTTTCTTTTCCACATCCATTTTAAGTCCAGCATGTCTGTGCTGTCAGAAAACAGGGGGCGGAAAGCTGCAATTACACTCTGCAGAGATCAGTGAGGAGAACTCTGAGAGCTGATTGGAGGAAAGGGACACACCTTGCTGCACACAGAAACACAGCTGAGGCTGTCAATCTGCTGGAGGTCCCTCCCCTGTCACCTTTTTTCTCTTGGTGTACACATGGTCATGGAATGCCATGGCAGGTCAGGCATGGTTTTGGTGTCCACATGTTGGTCATACACATAAATGATTGTAGATGTTCACAAGCTTTTGGCCATATCATGTATATAATGATGCAGCACCCCTGCCAGAGAGTACATCTAGGACTGAAGGAAAATGTCAGATTAAAAACATCAGTAGACCTAATTTGCAAGAGGGTTTGTTTTTAACCACTTAAAGACCACCCCATAGCAGGTATAGTTCTAAAGGGCAGCTCTCCTGTGCAGACTCTGTACACATACGTGACTCTGCACTTCCGCCTGCAGGCTGATTATTAACAGCAGGTGCCGGGCACTGGATGTCCTCCAGCATTTGCTGATCATCGGTAAAACACACATAATGGAGATCTACCTATGTAAACAAGGCAGATCTCTGTTCTGACAGGGGGGAAGGGATGGATTTTGTGTTCCTGCAAAGCAGGGAAGAAAATCCATCTCTTCCCTTTGTAAAAGCACCTAACACAGCACACAAAATCACTGGCTAGGCACACAGTTAACCCTTTGATTGCCCTGGATGTTTAACCCCTTCCCAGCCAGTGTCATTAGTACAGTGACAGTGTCTATTTTTAGCACTGATCACAGTATTAGTGTAACTAGGTTCCCACAAAGTGTCATAAGTGTCAATTTGTGTCAGATTGTCCACCACAATATCGCAGCCTCGCTATAAGTTGCTGATCGCTGCCATTACCAGTATAAAATATAAATAAATAAAAATTCCATAAACATATACCATAGTTTGTAGACACTATAATGTTCATGTAAATCAATCAATATACTCTTCTTGGGATTTTTTTTTACCAAAAATATGTAGCAGAATACATATTGACCTAAATTTATGAGTAAATTTGAATTTTTAAAATTTTTTATTGGATATGTTTTATAGAAAAAAGTAAAAAAAATATATATATATTTTTTTATTGTTGGTCATTTTATTGTTTATAGCGCACAAAATAAAAAACACAGTGGTGATTAAATACCAGCAAAAGAGAGCTCTATTTATCAGAAAAAAAACATACATTTTATTTGGGTATACATTGTCAGTTAAAATGACGCAGTGCATCACAAAAAATGGCCTGGTCATGAAGGGGGGTAAATCTTCTGGAGGTCAAGTAGTTAAAATAGCTTTGATAAGAACCATAGATTCATGCATAATCCAGGAGATTGCCAGAAATAAACACACTTGAGTGAAATTGTATGAGAAGGAGATATCTTCTTGATGACTTCCTGACCAGTAATCCAATCACCAACTGCCACTGGTAAGCGTCTGTTAACTTTAATTGTCAGAAAAAATAGAATAATATCATGCAAAACTAAGTTAAAAATATTGTTCACATCCCTAATGTCTGTGCAGCTATAATATGTTTATAGACACGCTTGTAAATATGATCAGTAGCTTTTTTACATTAGGTATCTAGTTGGGTTTATCCAGTAGGTTTATCGAGCTGATATCAGGCTGTAGACCAAAGTGGCCCGAGGATACAAGCATTTAGCAGGTCATAAGGCACTTGTCACAAAGCTTCCAACTGTCACTTTTTCTGAGTAATGGATCAAATCCCCCACCGCCCTTTCCACTTCTACTGGTCTTCTTTTAGATCTTTCATGTAGAATGGCATAAATAAATGTATTAATTAAAGGGAATAGATGGTCTTTCCTATATTTTTTAAAATATAAACATATGAAACCTTGTGTCTGTCTATAATTTGTAGTGATATATGTACTGTATGTACATGGAAACAATCTTATTAGCGTAGTGCATAAACAATCTCTGCTTTTGTTCTGCTGTGATACACAATAGTTGCCTGTTACTGCTCTTTCTCACATGGAAAGTGTGGCAGATGACTGGCTCATTGAAACAGTGATGGGGACTTATTAAACCTGGGTGCAAAATCTGGTGCAGTTCTGCATAGAAACCAATCAGCTTCTAACTTCTGTTTGTTCAATTAGGCTTTAACAATAAAACCTGGAAGCTGATTGGTTTCTATGCAGACCTGCACCAAATTTTGCACCCTCTAGTTTTAGTATTTAACCCCTCCGTCACTCCGTGCATAGTGTCTACAGCAGGGGTAGGCAAACTTTGAGAGATGGAGATCTACCTGAACAATATGAAAGAGATCAAAGATCACTGGGGTTCAGAGCCCCTCAATGTAAAAAATCTAAACTTATAAACTTAGCCAGCCTTGAAAGTTAGCTTCAGTGAGAAACTTGTTCATTTTCATTCACACTTTTTTCCTATTTGGGGAAAAATTGGTCACCCACACAAGTAACACACATACAGGAGTCCATCATGAAGGAAAACAACTGGTAAGGCTGGCTGACTTGCTTGACTCATTTCAAGGCTGACTGTAGGGCAATGTAGAGAGGTAGGTAGTATATAGGGCACTAGACAGAGGTCAGTAGTATGTAGGGCAGTGTACAGAGAATAGTAGGATGTAAGGCAGTGTGCAGAGGTCAGTATTAGTTGGGGCAGAGTACAGGAGTCAGCACTTTTTAGGGCAGGTTATAAGGCCCAGGATGGCAGAGGACAGGGTCAGTAGGATAATGTGCAGGGGTCAATAGGGAAGTGAATGGGGTCAGTTAGGCAGAAGAAGGGGTCTGTAAGGCAGAGGACACTGGATGCTCTGTAGGGTAGAGCATGCGGTCTGTAGAGCAGTGGAGTGTGTAAGTATATCAATGGTTGGTGTCAGTAGGACAGTGGACAGTGTCAAGTGGGCAATGGATGGTGTTAGTAGAGCAGTGGATAGTATCAATAGGGCAGTGAACAGTGTCAATAGGGCAGTGGACAGTGTCAGTAGGGCAGTGGATGGTGCCAGTGGGGCAGTTGACAGTGACAGTCAGTAGAGCAGTGGACAGTGTCAGTAGGGCAGTGGATGATGTCAGTGGGGCAGTTGACAGTGTCAGTCAGTAGAGCAGTGGACAGTGTCAGTAGGGCAGTGGATGATGTCAGTGGGGCAGTTGACAGTGTCAGTCAGTAGAGCAGTGGATGATGTCAGTTAGTAGGGCAGTGGGTTGTGTCATTTAGTGGGGCAGAGGATGATGTCAGTAGGGTAATGGACAGTGTTAGTGTATCATTCAGTAAGGCAGGGACATGTGTACAGGGGGTTACAGGAGAGCAGAAACGGAGACACACTACTCCTCGTCCATCCCAAGTGATGTCACAGGATGGGCATCAAAGAAGGGCCGGCTGGGATCAGCGTAGCATACTAGGTACAGTATGTTGCTTCCCTGTGCCATTCTGAATATGTAGGAGGAGCACTCTGGGAATTTGCAAGGAAGAGACCTATTCTACCCATCACAAGCCCACAATTAATGGGTAGATCACAATAGACAGGTTGCTAGCCCCTGGTCTTAGGGGCTAGCAACCTGTCGATTGTAAAGTCATTGTGATTGAAAGTGTTAACCCCCATCCCTCTTGTGACTAAACCTGGGTTCATAATAGTCCTGCTGCATTATCATGGGTCTTCCAATACGTTTTTGTAGCATGTTTTTCATGCTTTTCCATGTTTCATAAGTTTTTGTTTGCTGGTAAGGGTGTCTGTTGTAAGTATACCATTTCATTTTTTCTGAAAAGTTGTACTAACTTTTTAAAGTATTTTTTTTATACATGCTAATTCCACATAAAACCCTCCCTTGTGTAAGAAGCCAAAGCCCTAAGGTGCTGCAATCTTAGTGATGTTAGCAGTCCCAGAGGACTCCATAGTGTCCCACTTTACTGCTCTCTCAGCATCTATATACATGTTTATGCAGGGAGGTAAGCACAGAGGTGGAAGAGCTGGGTCAGTACAGACAGTAGACACTCCGACAAGAGGAGAAGGCTATAACATGCCAGGAGGAAGGGGACAAGGGAATTAAGTCTTCCTGAAGTGGTTGAATTACCTTGCAAGTTTCAACGCACATTGCAAGTGAATAAAAAAAGTATTTATGAAAAGGAAAAAGCTGCAAGCAAGCTTTTAAAATATTAGATTTTTCTGTGCTTTACACAGATTTTTTTGAGTTGGTGAGCGGGCCTCTTTAAAGTAAACCCATCAAATAAATACCTAAAAATATGTTCTTGAAAACACTCTCTATTTTCCCTTTACCTACCAAAGTCTACAACACACTAAACTTTTCATGCAACCTATAAATCATTGCTCTGGTATTTCCAAATGCTATTATAAAGAAAACATTATGGCGAAACAAAAATGAATGGATTTATCTGACCTTTCCTGAGCATACATTTTCATGGCCTCCATTACTGGGAGTGTGCCAAGGTAAGCCCTTCACCTAAATATTTTGCACTGAAAGTGTCCATCTTTTCCATCCCAGAAAGTTTAGGTGTACTGTATGTATTTAGGATCACTGACTTCTTTACAGTAGCTTGCCTATCTACACATTCTGTGTATCGGAGCTAAATGCAATTGAAAGCATAATGATAACTCATGGTTCCTCTATAAGTCATATCATTGCTGCTTCATACAGCTTAGGCTACACAGCATCTTATGCAGATAGGTCTAGCTTGAAAGCTTCTATGTAAATCTGGTTGCTGGTTACTAATGCATTTTGCACTCACCTTGTTGTGTGATGTTGTACATTGAATCGATACAGCTTGTGTAGTTTGGTGGCGTACAGGAGCAGATGACACAATGCTTTCTGCAGATACATGCTTATGGGGCTGGAGATTATTAAATCTAGCGCAGAGATAAATACGGTCAGAGCGAAGCCATACAACACTCTGTAAAGGCATCTCATACCTGTTTGCTAACCAGAGAATATAAACAGCCTGCGAAAACAAAAGACAAATGTTAAATCAATAGGCAGTGTTCTGGAGTACCTAACACATTTATCCCTGGAGAAGACCTTTGACTTATTAATCTCATTCCCATGGCAGTTCACAATATGTTATTTTCCTGCAAACATCCATGCATCACTATCTGTTTAGCCCTGTTTTGAAAGAGCAGAGAAATACCATATATAAACATAAGGGTTGATTTACTAAAGGGAAATTCACTTTGCAAGGGAAGTTGAACTTTGCAGAGAGTGAGTCAACAGGGTGACTCTTCTTCTTCTTCTGATTTCCATCATTTTTTAACTTTTTCTTTCACACAACTGGGTCATTTTTTGCAAAGTGAAATTTCGTCACAGTCACTAAGCTCTGGGGAATTTTCTTGTAAAGTCCAATTTACCTTGCAGGGTGAACAGCGTGTTTGCCTATAGTAAATCAACCCATAGACTCCAATGGCAGCCAAAAACTCTTATGCTCCGTACACAGAAATTCTGCCAGCAAAAGTCGGATGTGAGCTTTTGGTCAGAAATTCCGACCGTGTGTATGCTCCATCGGACTTTTGCTGCCAGAATTCCAGCCAGCAAAAGATTGAGAGCAGGTTCTCTATTTTTTGGTCGGAAAAAGTTCCTATCCGAAAATACGTTCGTCTGTATGCAATTCGGAAACGCAAAAAATCACGCATGCTCGGAAACAATTCGACGCATGCTCGGAAGCATTGAACTTCATTTTCTCGGCTCGTCGTGGTGTTGTACGTCACCGCATTCTTGGCGGTCGAAAGTTCAGAGAATTTTTGTGTGACCGTGTGTATGCAAGGCAAGCTTGAGCGGAATTCCATCAGAAAAAACATCCAAGTTTTTTTCTGACGGAATTTCTGATCGTGTGTACGCGGCATTAGTACTCTGATCCTATCTGATCTCCCGGCGTGCTGAAAATGTTTCATAGTGAAAGAATCCTCTTAGAGCTTGATTATAGGGTCCCTTATATAGAATGTATAATCACTTCTATCACTTGTATTTTGTCAAAACTGTGACTACTTGGAGTAATATTAGATTCCAGGCAAACAGCTAAATACAGTTAGAACACATTTGGAGACTGCTTTAACCTCCCTGGCTGTATGATTATTTCGGATTTTAGGTACTGAAAGCGGTACAATTATTTTGCATAGAAATTTGGAGTTTTATATTGTAGGTCTGTAATTCTTAACAATAACACACTTAAATCTGTCCAAACCAGAGTCTAGTAGATATCCCGGGTATGATACAGTTTGAAACACAAAAACATAAATTATAATATAATAAATAAAAATAAATAATAAAAAAAAATAAAAAAAAATAGTAATAAAATAAATTTCCCCCCAATTCACTATCGCTCAATTCTGCAAGTGTTCTAATTTACTATCGCTGTTTTCTAGCTGGTCTAAAGCCACTTTTGACGTAAAGGGACACTTTTTGGTTGCTATGGACAATCTCCAGTTTCCAGGCAGAAAGAACAGTATATATCACATAAAACTGCATGCAGGGCATGGGCCAAAGCACTGGGGACAAAAGGGATGTGAAATTATTTCATACAGTACTGTAATCTGTAAGATTACAGTACTGCATGTGTTATGATTTTTACTTTTTTTAAATTTGCCGACAGGCTCCGCCCCCATGCGTCGCGACGCTCACAGGGAACGGAGCCTGGCACGGAGAGGCTTCAGGCAGAGGAAGGAGCCCACGGACACTGCGGGGGACATCACAGGATCTCGGGGACAAGGTATGTAAAGCCACACCAGGATCCTGCGATGTAATCCCGAGTGTGGCTCGGGGTTACCGCTAATGGTCCTGAATTTTAACCCCGAGCCACACTCGGGAAAACCGCCAGGGAGGCTAACTTCACCCTAGAGCTGCACGATTCAGGCTAAAATGAGAATCACAATTTTTTTTTGCTTAGAGGATAGATCATGATTCTCTCGTGATTCTCGCGGCATAACATCATCTTTCACATTAAAACAAAAAAAAATTGTGCTAACTTTACTGTTTCGTTTTTTTTTATTATTGAAGTGTATTTCTTCCCAAAAAATTGCATTTGAAAGACCGCTGGGTAAATACAGTGTGACATAAAATATTGCAGCAATTGCCATTTTATTACCTAGGGTAGGGTCTCTGCTAAAATATATATATATATATTTTTTTTTTTTTTATTTATTATGTTTGGGGGTTCCAAGTAATTTTTTTAGCAAAAAATATTCTGAAAGAAGTGTCAGAAAAAGATTTAAGTGGTTAAACTTCCTGCATTTACTCGTTATTTAAAACTTGACAGATTGCTGGGTTATTTGTTTGCACAGAAGTTCTATCCCTTTGATCTAAGAAGGAAGTTAGTTACAATGTTTCAAGTTCTAAACTTGGCAGAATGCCCAAATGCTTTCTTTTGACAGCTGAGTGAGCAGATAATCTCTCCACTTGTTTATATGAAAGAATCAGCAAACTCAGCAGGACAGATCGTCAGAGGGGGTGAATCGAGATCACAATTTTTTTACGATTAATTGTGCAGCTCTATTTCACACACATATTTACTGCCTTGAGACCATCCACTCCCAAATGAACAGTCAGACTCAGGTGAATACACACTGCCATGTCAATGCTTAGATGCTTAGCCAAACACTAGGCTCGCAGTTTCAGAATGGTATTTCAATGCAAAATCCGCCTTCAGCTGAAAAAAATAAAAAAAATAGGCATCCACCAGGCAACCTTATTTGCCTTAGTCCGGAGTACTGAGCATGATTTGTGTTCCCTCTCTGTTCCCTCTTCTATCTGCGTGAGTCACTTTTGACAGGTCTTGCCGACACCATAGAATCCACCTTCTCCAGCACACAGCAGGTGATTGACAGCCTCAGCCATAGGTGTGCACACAGGGTGTGCCAGGTGTGCCTTGGTACACCCTAATCATCCTGGTGATGCAGATTCCCCCTGCCCCCCACCACAGAGTTATTGACTTCCCTCCTCTCCTATCCTGATGGCTGCTGTTGCAGGCACAAAGGGGGATGTTTCAGGATGGAGAGCAGGGGAAGGGGCCAGTAAATATGTCATATACAGGCCCTTTACTTTTCTGAATGAACACAGTGAGTGATCTGTAGCAATCACTCACTGTGTTCATTCATAACAGAAGCATAGTAAACTGTGTTTACTATGCTTCAGTTTGTGAATGAACAGGAAGCAATTCAGCACAGAGCACTTCCCAGCTTAGGCTACGTGTGTGATTGAGCTTTGGGGTGCACACCCTAATGCAATAGTCTGTGCACACCTATGGCCTCACCTATGGCCTCAGCTGTGCATGTTTTCCTATGAGACTGTGGGGGGGGGGGGGGGGGCTGTCTCCGCTCTCCTCTCTATGCTGTGTAGTGTGTGACATAAGATTCCCACATCCCCTGTCTGCTGAAGATGAGAAATACTTTTTTGATCTGTGTTTTCCACAAAGCAGAGGAGAGAGAAAAATAGTTACAACTTATGTAGTATGATTCGTTTGGTTTTATTGCCAAGCTTAACCACTAGCTCAACCAGCTCACACAGTTATACTGCGGCAGGTCGACTCTATGTACCTGTATGTTCGTCCATGCATAGGAGGATAGCTGGCGCGCCGCGGGAGCGTGGCCGCGTGTCCCACGGACTCGACGTCTGCCTACGACCCGCAATCATGGTGAGGAGAGGCAGAACCGGGACTATCTATCCCTATTGCAATTTTTTTTACCAAAAATATGTAGAAGAATATATATTGGCCTAAACTGATGAATACATTTGTTTTTTTAATATATTTTTTGGATATGTATTCTAGCAGAAAGTAAAAATTTTTTATTTTTTTTTAATTGTCGGTCTTTTTTTGTTTATAAAATAAAAATCGCAGAGGTGATCAAATACCACCAAAAAAAGCTCTATTTGTGGGTAAGAAAGGACGCCAATTTTGTTTGGGTACAGCGTTGCATGACCGTGCAATTGTCAGTTAAAGCGACGCAGTGCCATATCGCAAAAAAATGGTCTGGTCTTTAAGGGGGCAAATCCTTCCGGGCTGAAGTGGTTAATGAAACATGCTGAAGTTAGAATCTGATTGGCTACCATGCACAGCTGCACCAGATTCTGCACTCTCCAGTTTTATCAAATCTCCCCCATTGAGTAGGTCATCACTCTGCTGTCTTCCCCTCAACCTATTACTTGTCAGCTAATGTGTATGCAACACAGCCTGATTTTAGTGGATCTTAGTGCTACTCCTCTCCAATTTCTACTTTACTGGGTATTATAGAATTTTTGTATCAAGACAAATGAGGTTATTTATACCGGCTGCATTTAAATAGCATTTACTGATTTCATTAATGAATGCATTACTTGACAATTTCTTCTATTTGGCTGGAGTTTGTTTTAAAGGAAACCCATAATGAGAGAATACTAAACAAGAACAAGCAATGTGATAAACACATTCAGAACTCCAGATCTGCATACTTATTGCAGGTTAGTGACTTAAAAGATACTGGGGTTGATTTACTAAGGGAAAATAGAATTTACACTTTGCGAGTGTAGTTGCATTCATTTTCCCCAGAGCTTAGTGAGAGCGGTGAAGCTATGCTACTTGTCATCATCCAATCAGGTGCGAACAAAAAATTTAGCTTTTTTAAATTAATTTTCATGGCACCTGGTTGGGTATTCATTACAAAGTGAAGTGTCACTACATTCACTGAGCTCTGGGGAAAATGAGTGTGAGTCTACAGTCTATTTGCCTTTAGCAAATCAACTCCACTGAATCCATTGGATCAGCAGACAGCTAGGAAAATAACATCTTCGGGAGAAGAATTTATCAGTGGTAACCTATACATTCTTGCTGTACAGATTTCCTTGAATCCTTTTGCTGCCAGAATTTTTTTTGCATTTTTTTCACACATTTAAAAAAAAATCAGGCCTGTAGATTACTGAACCCCCCCCCCCCCCCCCCCCCCAAAGCATTATATATTTGCATTATATATTTTCTAAAAGCAGAGACCATAAAGAATAAAATAGTGGTCATTTCAGATTTTATGTTGCATGATATTATCGCAACATTATATCAAAGGTAAAATTTCAGTAAAAAATGCATTAAAGTTACTTTTAGGGTACACAAATGCTATATACTACACAATTTTTGGTAAAATATGAAAAATGACAACAAACTTTCTGTGCCCTAAAATTTTCCCTAGGCGCCCCTACAGGTCATCCTTTTAGAGTTACTCATAAATAATGAGCCTAGAATTATTGCTTTTACTCCAGCATGCACGGTGATAGGTAGTATGTGTAGTGCAATGTTTTCATGCGTAGGCACTCCTGAATCATATGTGTAGGTTCCAATGTTCGTGTGTGTGGGACGGGGCTCAATAGTTTTGGAGGGAGGATTTAAGTGCTTGGGTGTAACTTTTTGACATGTTTTTCACTAAAACTCACCTAGGAGAAAAAAGTCCCTATGTGATTTTGTTTTGGCGACAAGTTTTCTTTAATGAGACACCAGGGATCTAAAAGACCCCTGATGTCTCACCTACCCTCCAGTGAAGCTAATGGAGTGCAGGATGTGTTTCGTTAGCTTCTTCCTTAGCCAGATCGGTCAGAGAAAGTGACGCCAGTGTTTTACATGTCACTTTTGAGTTTATTCATCCATCTGTCTTAAAGGAGAACCCCATCCAAAAATAGCATGATAAATATAGCCCATTAAAAGATAAAATTATACAAAACCAACTTTTGCTGCAATATTCACTTTTAATCCAGAGATTTCCCCAATAAAACTTTTTCTGCCTCTACAATGCCTCAGTCTGATGGTTACCATTCTTTAACCCACTTCCTCTGATCCTTGTGAGATGCACATACTAGGTCAAATGTAGGTACCTACACTGCTTGCATTAAAACATTAAATAAAAACAAATGAATAATGTATTATTGATTATAGAGCTGCATTAATATGTTTTAGCGTTTAGCTTTAAGATATTTAAAATCTTATTGGTAGTTAAGGGTTTCTGTACTCTCTATATCATCACAGGTCTCTGCATTGCTTTATTGAAGCAAGCAGATATTTTACTGGAAACAGCAAGTAGGAGATATCATTTGGTCATCAAATGAATGTAATCTAAGTGCTAAGAAAAATAAATATATAAATGCAAAAATTACTTTGTGCATTTTTATAGCAAGAATACAAGATTTTTTATAATCATCGTGTAAAATGAAGTAAAACTCTTTTATTGAGAGGTGTATATTGCATTACCCTTATGTAAGGCATAATATTCAGAGAGAAACTCATTACACTATAAATTACGCAGTCTGTAAACTGAAATCATCAAATTAATACTGTAGATCAAACTGACACAGTTCCTATTAACATATTCACCATAACTCACAGAATTATAGCGTTGTTTAGGACAGTAATGAGCTGTGGCTGTGCCTATTGTGAGCTGAAGGAACAGTTAAAGTGACTTTGTCACTGAGTCAAAAAGTAGGACCCGGAAAAGAAGAAGGTTTCTAGTCACCAGTCCCACCACTGTTCCTCTGATCTTTGCTTTCTCATAGAGACTCTTCCTCTTCATAAAGTATTTGACACACTTCTGGATGTGTCAGATACCCTGGTACCCCACTGTATTCTATGGTTTCTCCATCCAGCCCCTAGGTCACTACATGACACAGTGATGATATAGGGGTCAATGGAAGGAACTGCATAGTAAGGCAGGGGACACTGGCATCCAACACATCGGAAAGTGAGTGACATGTAAAGAATTTAGATGGTTGTACCTCTTGAACAAAGCAAGATTGGATGGACACGTGGCAAGATATGTGAGCGGAGTGTATATGCTTTTATTTTGCAGCTCCTGCTTTTTAACTTTTCAATTGGGCAACAAAGTCACTTTAAAACAAGTGAATTTTTTGGGAATCATTTTCTATCACTAAAAGTTCCTTGTTAGACTTCCAGAGCCATTTCATAGCACTAGTGCATATCTGTCAACATTTCATATGTGGATTAGGAATACTTTGGAAGGAAACCTTAACTATATGGGGGCTACCAATGGTTACATCCTCACTTAGCTGTCTTTGGTTTTAGTACTTTCTGAGTCACTATGGAACATATTAATGAAGACAGAACTTCTTACCACCTTCCTTGTTTCAGATCAGTTACTTAAAAAGCATAGAAGCTACTGGAACAACATGGCAAGCAGGCAAATAGTTCTTTCAGACAGTCAGACCCATTGATTTATATTCTTTGTGGCTATTGAGGAATTCATTTAAAAGAAAGTATTTTTGCCTGGAGTTCAACTTCAAAGGAAATCTATAGTGAGAAAAATATGGAAGCTGCCCTTGCTAACTCCTTCTAGAAATGCTGGCTTTCAGGCGCCTTGCAGTTCTTTGGTGGTAATAATTGTATTGAAACAGAAAAAAAAAAATATTCAGCCAGTTAAAGTGAAGCTAAGACACCCGGGGCTCCAAGGGAACTTTATTCTTCCATGCACACTTAAGGCAAACGTACCTTTAAGTTTACCATCCTCTAACATCTACAGCTCCATGCGCTTTGTCGCTGCTCCTAATTTTCTAATTCTCTTAGAGCAGGGATGCCCAACCACTGGCCCGCGGGCCACATGACTTCCTGCTCCGGAATGGCGGGTTGGCAAGCCAAGATCAAGGGTTCCTAACCCGCCATTCCAGAGCATCAGTGTTCTGAATGGAGCTGGCGCTAGAGGAAGCACGGCTGTGGAGGGTACAGTGCCGCATAAGCCAATGCTTCCTGTATAGCTCTGGCTCCTGTCGCAGGTGGAGTGATACTTATTGCACTCAGCCTGGGACAGCAACAGCTGGCAATACCTGTAGTAAGAGAGATTCCTGGATGGAAGTTTATATTCTAAAATCACAGTGTATATTTGGTCTCTTCTACAGTGTTTACTGGGCTGCTTTAAAACGGATCTACAGGTGCACTGTGGTGCACCTGTGGGTTACTTGCACTGAGCCATAGACTTCTGTTATTACCTGCTGGTTTGGTGAACTTTCTGCCCACATTGTGACCCGTGATAAGTTACAAAGTCACTTAAGTGACCCTTGCTCTTCAAAAGGTTGGGCACCCCTCTCTTAGAGTGACAAGTCAATGAGAACAGGATGCTGTGTATAGCTTTTCAGATTCTGCTACCAGAGCGTGGTGTGGTGTTCATACCTCTGGCCTTTAGATGTTACTATTTACAGTTACACATATAGTACTTTCTATACTCTCATCAAATGAGTTTCAGTTCCTGTTTTATGGATTTTTGAGCTTATTATTAACTCATTTAGGACACTAGACATGCTACTTATGCCACAAAAAATCCACCCCTCTTTAACTAACTTCTGGTATTAGAAAAAAAAACTTATCCAGATACCAATTTTAGTTACCTGAAGCCACAGTAACATAATGATTCTTCTCTCATTTTCAGTTTACTTCCTGGGCTCCTTCTTTGGGTGTCCACATTACTGCCTGCATGATGTGGACACCTCCTATTGGTGGAGGCAATACTTCCAGTGAATCCTACATTTTCATAGGCAGGAGAGCTCATGGGGGTGGTGAGGGGACCAGTGCCCAAGAAGATAACAAGTCCCCAGTTCAGGAAATTAGCTTGGCTCATAGAGGAAACTCTGACTTTGATCCATTTTACCGCAGGATGTTTTAGGAAGAGGTGTTTGCAATCAAGGCTGAGGAGTAAAATAAACTATACACAATGCACTATTTAAATGTAATTTTTTATCTGGAGTTCTGTTTTATTAATACAATTATAACATTAGGGCTGTTTTGCATCCCAAGCCTTACAATAGCTACTGCCCTAAGCAATCTAATCTAATGGGAAAATGTAATCTGGTTGCTTAGGGCATCAGTTGAGGTCTTCTCTGGTCCCGGTTTCATAAACCAGCTTCTAAGAATTTTTCTCAGCATCAAGAAAAACAGAGGAATACAATTTATTCATGTCTAACTGAACAGAATCCCCTTCCAGAGAGAGATGTTTTTCTCCTTAGATAGATGATTCATGTTATGAGCAGCAGGTCAGAGAAACATTACTTTAGTGGAAATGACCCAGTGCCTCCATGTGACATTCAGCATCAAATCCATCAACTGCAAACAGATAATCTGGGAGAACTAAAAAAGAGTTACAGAGATAACACAATCCAAAAATGCACTGTAACAATGATAGAACCTAAACTTATTTGGCCTGCAGCGAAATTATTCAGCACAAAGAATCCAATTTTTCTGCACATTACCATTTCCAGTACAGCCTGTTTGATTTGTGAGGTGCCGTTTGTATTTTTTTTTTTTCTATTACTAGGCAGTTGACCAAAGCTCATCCCAATCTTGTTTTATGAAACGCATAATAATATCATTACCTACCTTCACTTATCCTATACTGCAGGATGGCTGAGGCAGCCATGTTATGTATTAAAGTAGATGTAATCTTAGTCACTTATTTAAGCTTAAAACTAAACTCTAGATAGATATAAAAGTCAAAAAGTAACACATCTCTGTAATTATTGTATATTTTAAATGCAGCCAGTGTATATATCTAAATTTGACCTTGTATCAGCCTCTTGTAGTCCCTGTACAGCAGAGCTCTGAATAAGCAGTAGCAACACAGGGAGCCAAAAGGTTTATGTCAGTCTTTCTCAACCAGGGTCCTGTGGAATCTTAGGGTTCTTCTAAAAGTTGCTAGGGGCTGCTTAAGTAATGAGCAACTTCTGCCTCTGAAATGAGTGACTACTGACAATAATGAGGGCCGCTTGCTGACCCTGTACCCCATTGGTTGTCCTGACTTTGCAAGTCCTCCTATACCTCTAACACCCTTGGTTCAGACATTTTTAGTTAAACAAATAAACAAAAGAGTTAAAGACACATACACAATTTAAGTGAGAAAGTTGTGTCGTGTTTACTGGAAGGTTATAAACATTTTTTTCCAGTGATATAAACTTCGCTTATGAAGAAGTTTCACAAGAGCAAAAGATAGCAATGATATAAAACATTAAAACTGAGGCAATAACTGATTGCAAAATATAAAGACTAGCTCTCTCTACAGTTGGAAACCTAGGTGAACAGACAGGAGGAGGGCAGAAGAGTGACCACTCTTATGTCAAACCACTCCCTTCTGTGCCTCAACACCACAGGTCAGATTAATCAGAAAGTTACAACACTGTCCTTAAATCAATGGAACCATTAACTCTTGAGTACTTAAACCCACTCAATCAGCAAATAGAGTCCTGGGTGTAGGTATTTGTACTCATGTTACTAAATGATTAGTCCCTTAGCGGGGGGAGAATATGTTGTAATCTCTCAGAAGAAAGAAGCTTTTGGTCTTTAGCCAGCTCTTTAGTGGAGATATCCTGTTAATTGGAAAAAGGTGAAATAGCTTGGTGATACCTTGACAGGCAATGTGTAGCAAAGTGTACTTGTGGTGTCCTGTGGAACAGGAATGTTACTGCTGTTCCACAAAGAGTCAGTGTAGCACCAGGTCCCATAGGCTTAGGCAAAGGAACAAACAGTGATGTCTGTATGCAGTTTCTCTTGTGGTAAAAGAATGGGCAAGTACCCGCTTACCAGTCCCAATGTCTCTTGGTAATGGAAGTGGCATGGGCCTCAGCAATAGGCCTTGGTAGAGCTCTGCTCAAGGGGTGCTGCAGTCCGGCGATACACTGCGCTTCAGCTTGGCTGGATCTGGCGTGGACATGTGAAGAGCGACCTTCAGGCTGCCACTGGACAGTCAAAAGTAGCTGGCAGTGCATGCTCCTGAGGTGATCAAATACCACCAAAAGAAAGCTCTGTTTGTGGGAACAAAACAACATCAATTTTATTTGGGTAAAGTGTTGCATGACCGCGCAATTGTCAGTTAAATTACCGTAGTGCCAGAACACAAAAAATGGCCTGGTCATGAAGTAAGGTAAATCTTCCGGAGGTCAAGTGGTTAAGGACCTAATTTGTTTATTTTTGCTGTGTGAGGTGAGCAGCCACCTTGTTACAGACATTTGTGTAAATGATGTCCCGTCAGTGATCTGCCTCTGGTTGCTTACCAGGAGCTTTTACAGCTACTAAACCAGAAAAAGCAGCATCTTTCTGCTAATTACTGATCTGTAAACTCACTTATAACAATACTTGTAGTTTATCAATGGCAGAAAATTTTATAGCTTTAAAATAGGATTGCAAGATGAGAGGCAGAAGAGGTGGCATGTGATGGATTTAAAGAATACTGCCAGTAAAGGAACCAAGACTACAGCTCACGGCAATGGCTTATCAATGTATATCCCACTTATAAATTTAGTAAGTAAGCAAGACATATATCGTATATATAACCAAAAACAGAATTTGGGATTTATTTTATTTTCATATAATGTGAACCCATATAATTGTCAATTGCACTCAGTCATTCATAGATATACATGTATATATATATATATATATATATATATATATATATAACATGAGTCAGTGTTGCATTTATTCCCCATGTTGCGAAATCATGGCCCTACCACTTATAAGGTCAGGGGGCACTTGTGGAGGCTCATTGTGGGTTGACATTGGGGCCACAGTGGCCACACCAGACATTCCTTCCACAGCATATGCTCAGGTCTGTATATTTTCAAGAAGAGACAACTGTCTCCAATGGCATCTTGGAGAGATTTCCTTCAAAAGAAAAAAAAATTGACAGGAGTTATTATCCATTGTCAAATCTATCCAAAATCAGAAAAAATGTGGCTTGTCAGCAAGAAGAAGACACACAATCCAGATAACAGTGTTTAGGTCCTTTTAAGGAAGCATTCCTTAAGTGGAACAGCTGAACTCCTGGGAAATGTAAAATCTATCCTTGTAGTGAAGCTCCTGTGCAGTGTTAAAGAGTTAAATGCTAATTTTTGGCTCTTGGAGGCTTTTATGTGCAACCAATCTCCTGGAGTCACTTCTCTTCAGGGCTGTGTCCATTGGTCACACTCTGCATCATCACGTACACATCATCATCATCACGTACAATGTAGGACCAGCAGTCCTGCATTGAAAATGAGGATGCTGAGGCCTTTTTTTACAACCCAGAGCATCAGAGGGAAGAAAAAATGGCTAGCTGCTTGGGGATCATAGTAAGTGTGGTTAGTAAATTTTAGTTTTTTTTTTGTTTTTCTTTAGATTTTTTTAGTTTTCTTCCAGACCAGCCTTTCTCAGCTAGGGTTCCTCCAGAGGTTGCTAGGGGTTCCTTGTGCAATGAGCAATTTCTGACCTTCAGATAAGTAATTACGGACCCTAATGATCTTTTAGCTATCTGTAAATTGGGAATCTCCCCAATGACAAACAGAATTAGGAGCATTTTTCTCACTGACCACCAGAGTAATGGGGCCCATCTTCCAATTATCATCAATGACAATGGGTCCTTTCCTCACTGCCTACCAATCTAAAGGAGCCTGTCTCCTCTGATCATCCATGTAGTGCAGGATTTCACTGACCACCAATATAAGGGGCATGTCTTAACTTACCTGTAGATACAGCAATTATTAGCAGGGGTTGCCCGAGACCTGAAAGATATTTCAAGGGTTCCTCCTTGTTAAAAAGGTTAAGAAACACTGTTCTAGACAAAAACAAGCACTTACCCCTTGCAGCATGATGGGTGCCTTACTGCAATGGTTGTTCTTACAGTTCCCCGGAGTTCAGCTTTAAATTCACTGTCCACTGTTTTGTTCCTATCATTATAATGTATCTGTGTATCCAGTAAGCAACAATAATCCCTTTCATGTGTTTTCACATGAGCCATAGATCAATAGAGAAAATGCACTTTATTTATACACCTTTACAATACACAACTGCTTGCCGTGAGACTATGCAGGCTCTGTGTGTGACTATACATTCAGACTATTGTTAGTGCTTGCTTTGTTATCTAGGCTAAAACTTCATGGGAGACGGAACAGAAATAACATTTCCTTGCCATTCTGATTTTTTTGAAAGTTTTCTTGCCATTCATTGTATAGTCTTACTTTGCCAAATAAACTGGTGCTTACGGCTCCACAAACGATGGAAAGGCACTAGGCAAGCATTATAGGATTTTAACAGCAGCACCTTTGACTCAGGGATAACGCCACGCTTGAAAATGCGTGTGATGTATTATGCAAAAATCTGAGATTCCCCAGCCAATTGGTTAAGAAATCTCACTGCTGCTTGCTGAGCACTTACATCAGTTACTCACTCTGGGGGAATAAAAAGTATTTAAAGCAGAACTCCAGCTAAATTTTACTTTTGAAAGCAACTGTAAAAGTTGGAATGAAGGGAGATCTCTCCAATGGTGGAAACAGCCATCAATAAAAATGCTTAAATATAGTAAAGGATGGATGAACTCTAGTGATTTACTCCTCTATTTGTCCTGCTGACCATTGTCACCAAGAAGGAAAGTAATAGGAAATCCCACCTTTTAAAGTTAAACAAGAGATAAGGAGAAATTTTCCAACCTGTTCCAGGTCCAAGGCCTCGTTCACATGGGTGTACATAAACATACGTCTGTGTGAGGGCTGTGTTTGCATGCATAGAGATGCACAGGTGTTCCTTGCATTACCCCTGCAGGCAGCCCGATTTGGGCCAATTAGGATGCAGAAGCTGCATGGACACAGCCACTACTCCCAATTGAACAGCCGTATGGGTGATTGTGTGTGCAGGTCCCCTCAGTTTGGGAGATTTCCTCTAACTTCCTAAAGGAAGTAAAGGAAAGTTTGCATAATGGTACATTGACATACAAATACTGAGAGGCATTTTAATCCTTCCCTACAATATAAAAAAAAATAAAAAAAGTCTTGGATGTGCATACACTTAGCTAACTGTGTTTGCTATATTAACATGAAGAGGAATACAAACAGAAGGAACTTCTCATTCACATGATTGGTTATTTAAGCAAACACAGGTTAAAAAAATGGTAACCTTGAGCAAGTCATAAAGGGAGAGGTTGCAACTGATCCATAAAAATGGGTACATAGCATAAAAAACTTTGCAAAGGCAGCAAGATTTACATAATTTGGATTTGTAGGGGTGACATTCCAGTCCAGGATTTAGATGCTGACCCGGGATGAAGCCCAAATGAAAATGGCACTGACTTTCTTGAGAGAACTTTTATCATTCATTAAAAAGGATATTTATTCTAGAGATATGCTGACCCGGGATAAAGCCCAAATGAAAATGGCACTGACTTTCTTGAGAGAACTTTTATCATTCATTAAAAAGGATATTTATTCTAGAGATAAAATTCAAATTCTACCACTTTACAAAACTCTAGATCAACCACATCTTGAGTATGCTGTCCAGTTCTGGTCACCAGACCTCAGGAAGAATGTTTTTGAACTGTAGAGAATCCAGAGAAGGGCAATGAAACTAATAAAGGGGCTGGAGGACCTCAGTTATGCAGAATGACTACAAACATTAAACGTATTCTCCCTGAAGAAAAAACACTTAAAGCGGAGTTCCACCCTAAAGTGGAACTTCCGCTCATCGGATTCCTCCCCCCCTCCGGTGTCACAATTGGCACCTTTCAGGGGGGAGGGGGGTGCAGATACCTGTATAATACAGGTATCTGCACCCACTTCCGGGTACAGCTAGCCGCAGCTAGCCGCAGACTCCCCGCCCACCCCCGTTGTGTTGTGGGAAATACACAGTTCCCACAACACAACGGGGACCAGTGAAGACGCGCAGCGCGACTCGCGCATGCGCAGTAGGGAACCGGGCAGTGAAGCGGCAACGCTTCGCTTCCTGATTCCCTCAGTGTGAATGGCGGCGGCAGCACCCGAGGATCGAGGGACGGCTCGGTCTCGGGTGCCGACATCGCTGGACCCCGGGACAGGTAAGTGTCCTTATTTTAAAAGTCAGCAGCTGCAGTATTTGCAGCTGCTGACATCTAATTTTTTTTTTTTTTGGTGAAACACCACTTTAAGAGGAGATATGATCACAATATATAAATATTTAAATGGTGGTTCTAGCACAGAGAGAGAACTATTCAATCTCATGTTGCTTAAGAAGACACACGGCCAACTCAATGAAGTTGGACAAGAAGAGGTTCAGTCTTAAACTGAATAATACTACCTGTTATTCCCTGTACACACGACCGGTTTTGCCGTTGGCATAAACTCCGAAGGTTTCTCCGACAGAACTCCGACGGAATTCCTTTCAAGTGGTCTTGCCTACACACTATCAAACCAAAGTCCGACCAAAGTCTGACCGTCCAGAACGTGGTGACGTACAGCACATACGATGGGACTAGAAAAAGGATGTTCAATAGCCAGTAGCCAATAGCTTCCGTCTCGTACTTGCTTCAGAGCATGCGTCATTTTGGTTCCGTCAGAACAGCATACAGACAAGCAGTTTTACCGATAGAAATTGATTCCGTCGGAAATATTTAGATCATGTTCCATTTCTAGGTCCGTCAGAATTTTTTTTTTTAAAAAGTCAGATGAAGCATACACACGATCAGAATAGACAATGAAAAGCTTCCATCGGACTTTTTCTGTTGGACGCGGCATTAGAGCAGTATGGAGTCAGTGGTGTCAGTAGGAAGTGTAGATAAAGTCCAAAAACATTTAGATGTGTGTCTAAGCAAACACAATGTGCAGCGAAAATATGGAAATTAGTAGCGATATAAACACAAACACACTTAGGCTGAACTGATGGTCTTATGTCTTTATTCAACCTTACCAAGTATGTAACTATGGGGTTGATTTACTAAAGGCAAATAAACTGTGCACTTGGCAAAGTGCAGTTGCACTTTGCAAGGGCAGCTGCTCCAGAGCTTAGTAAATGAGGTGAAGCTTCACTTTGCAGCATAGGCGTGCGCACAGGGTGTGCCGGGTGTGCCCAGGCACACCCTAATCACCCCATGCGCATTAGTGTTATCGCTCTGTGTAGCAGCAGGAGCATGGTAAAGATCTCCCTCTTACCTGCTCTGCCATAAGAAAAGTGTTTATGCTCTTCTCTTTCACTATGGCGGCAGGGAGATCAATGTGCCGGGTTCATATATATGTAGACACATACACATGCATGTGTGTTTGAGCTTAAGGGTGCACACCCTAATGCAATAGGCTGCGCACACCTATGCTTTGCAAGGAAAACCCAATCACGTGCAAAGAAACAAAAAAATATATATTTTTTTTTCCTTGCACATAATTGGATGATGGAAGTCAGTAGAGCTTCTGCTCATTCCTTAAGCTGGGGAGCAACTGCTCTTACAGAGTTCAACTGCACTTTGCAAAGTGCACAGTCTATTTGCCATTAATAAATCAACCCATATGAATCTATGTAAAGGAAGATGAAGACATTGTAAGGAAAGTATTGTGATACATTAGTCCTGATAAACGAATGGTGGCACAAAGTGAGAAATTCCACCAGTAAAATTATGTGCGAAACTCACAAAAAACATATAAATTATCTATTATGTTGCAGTGACTAGAGTGTATAAGGAATCCTGCATGACCTACTGCTTTTTACCAATATGTACCCATAATATATGCAATATTTTTTTAATATAGGGCTCACAAATTGTAACATCCATGTAACTGCTACAACTAGGGATTTTCACATTTCTGATGCTCACGTCGCCCTAGTATAAATATTGTAATCTGTAATATTATAATGTTATGTGATAGACAACACACAAAACACAACTGGCCCAATAACCTAACGCATTACTTAGCATGCGTGTAACATAAAAAATGTAATCTTACACTGGGTCTGCTTTAATAAATCACCAGCATTGGGAATTAGAGACTCTATAAGTCACATTCCATCTGCGGGATAAAACAAGCATGTTACTTATAAAAACGTCTTATATATTGTAGTTCTTATTGTTCTAAGTAACGCACAATCTTTGATATATATTCATGTCATTTATTGTATGACACTGCTGTTTTGGAGAGATTACAATATAACATCCTAAATGTTGCACAAAGTCCTCTTTTCCCTTATAACGCTTGGTTATACATAATAATATCATTTACAAATGATACAGTGAGATTATCATACAAACCATATTTCTATTCAATAAAAAATAAAGATGTGTGAAATATAGCCATATAGTGTTCAGCAATACACTTCTTTCAGAGTAGGTCTTCTCTTTTCAGAATAATTGATACTGTCAGTGAGCATTTCCCATTTTAACAGAACACTTCCCACCAAGAGCAGATCCAGAAGCAAGAGACCAGTATGTTACAGCTGGTGTGTTGCCTCCTGTTATTCTAGTAACGATTGTGAATAGTTTCTGGAATTCTCAACAAAATAACACATTTGCTTTTAATGGATTTGATGCCCGGGTGTCTGCTGATGACAGGGGTTATTTACGCTGAACTGGTCTGACATTGACATACTGATCGTCTCATAAATCATCCATCTGAAGTAGAAAACATCTCTGGGACATATTAGTCTATTGTATGCTGTTACCGTTCAACTCATAAAGTTGAAAATAGATAATTGGTTTGTGAATATACTGTAGCTTTTTATATAATGAATAAAGCACTATTATATTTTGCCAACATGTTTTCATTAGGATTGAAGATGAGTCCAATGTATTGAAATCATTCATTACATAGTTACATTGATCCAGCTTGAACCAATGTAACTATGTATATATATATACCATGCCTGGAAATCACTGAAGTATGCACTTCAGTCTCCACTAGCCTTCTGGTTGCATGCTGATTGGCTGTCCTGGTGCTTTGTGGACACAGGCGGTTTCCCTTTCTTAATAAATGCAAAGTGTTCTCTGAATGGACAAAGTGAAAAGGTGTTAACACTTTCCAGCCTCATCCAAATTGTATTCATTGGGAACATACAAAGCATTCTCTAAATGGCACCTGTGCTGAGTCGGCAACTTCCTGTGTTCAGAATGCAGCAGGGAAGCTATTGGAGATCAATGGAGAGGTGGTGCCTACTTCAGTGATTTCCAGCTTCCACAGGGATCCCACAGATATGGCATATACATAGTTACATTGGTTCAACCTGGACCAAAGTAACTATATAAAAATATCCATGCCTGGAACTCTTCTTTAAAACTCAGCTTTTTAATTTTTAGTGAGGAAGGGTTACATTCTCTTTCTGTTTTTGGCCACTGTAGAAATTTTCAATTACTTCTTGTCCTGGCGATGCCTTGCCACACCCTACAATGAAATGTGGCAGCTGATCGAAACATTTCATAATCAGCAAACGGATATATGGTTAGGACAATGCAAAGAGAAATATTAAAGTTTTTTTGGTGCATACATTTGAATATACATGTAAAGGCTCATGTACATGGGCTGATTAGGACTATACACCACCCAGATTAGCGTATTTCTGTAGGGGATACGGCCAGATGTTTCCAATCAGCCATGGACAGGAAACCTGTACAAGTCAATGTCAGCTGTTCACATATAATCACATAATGAGGAACAACTACAAACAATAAGTGTATTCTCCCTGGAGAAGAGACAACCAAGCGGAAATATAATAGCAATATAGAAATCTTTGAATGGTGACATTAGGAGGAAACTATTTAACCTAAGGCCTCTAAAGAAGACACACAACCATACAATGAAGGTGGATATGAGGTGGTTCAATCTTAAATTGCGTAGGGATTCTTTAATGTTAGAGCGGTGAGGATGTAGAACTACCTTCCACCGTTGGTGGTGTCAGTGGAGAGTATAGATACATTCAAAAAATGTTTAAATGTGTTTCTTAGTGAACATGATATAGAGGTATATAGAAAATGGTAGTGACATACACCCAGGTTGAATTGGATGGAATGGTGTCTTTATTCAACCTTACCAACTCTGTAACTATGCACATGCGGTGATTACATGTGGTTAGCGATGGATGTGTGCCCTTGGAGGCTGACAGTTCAACACCGGGGGTGCATACTGTATCTGTCCTTAACCACAGGTAATTGTTCCATGTGACAATATCATGCCAATAGCCTCGGACGGTGTCCGCCTGTCATTGATTTGTACAGGCTTTTGAAACAGCTGGTCATACCCACTGCAGAATTACACTTATACAGGTAGTGTACAGCTCTAATTGGACATGTAAATGAGCAGGCCATAAGGCAGGCCATAGATTATGCATTTTTTTTTCTTCCACCATGTCTGGAAGGAAAGAAAATTGCTTGATTTCCTCATTAACACAGTCAGTTTATTGTGTTCTACCTATAGTGAGCACAGGGAGTCTTCCCTGTCGGCAGAACATAATTAGGGTAGGGTCTATAGCCAGCCGTACTAATCATTAAGGAAAAATTATAGGTTGATTGTACACAAGGTGAACCAGCCAATTTTTGATCTTTTAGCCCTGGTTCACATTGATGCTACTTTGAAAGTGAAGTAGCGCAATTCCAAAGTAGCAAGGTCAGCGCGATTTCAGCTGCTACTTGATAGACATCTGTGTGGCTTAATGCACAGATGTCTAATGAAGTCACACCTGAAATCGGCAAAAGTAGTGCAGGAACTACTTTTGCAAATCGGTGCGGCGCTGCAAGATCGATGTCGCACCGATTGGAACAGCGCCATTGCCTCCAATAGGCTGCGACTTGTCATGCGAATTGATCTCTCAAATTGCATGACAAATCGCTCCAATGTGAACCTACTGTAGGCACTAGGTCAGTGGTTCTCAACTCCTGTCGTCAGGACCCACTAACAGGCCAAGTTTGCAAGATAACTGAAATACATCACAGGTGATATAATTTGCTGCTCAGTGATTGCAGTATTCTAGTCTGCATCTTCCCAATTTAATACTTAAAATCTGGCCTATTAGTGGGTCCTGAGGACTGGAGTTGAGAACCACT
Organism: Lithobates clamitans; assembly: GCA_037952925.1. Taxonomy (NCBI): domain Eukaryota; kingdom Metazoa; phylum Chordata; class Amphibia; order Anura; family Ranidae; genus Lithobates; species Lithobates clamitans. The sequence continues at coordinate 2,854,004 of JBBGZY010000998.1, read as the reverse complement.
GTTCTACAATGTAAGCTCTAACTAGCAGGGTTCTCTGATTCCTCCTATATTGAATGGTATTGTAACTGTACTGTCTGCCCTCATGTTGTAAAGCGCTGCACAAACTGTTGACGCTATATAAATCCCGTATAATATAATAATGTATGACCTGCCTAAGTCTCTAAAGTATCTGAACTTTCTACTTAGAATACATACTGTACATAGCAATGAATGAATTTCGAGCACGTTTACTATATAAGGCAGCCCAATCCTTCCACAACAAAAACCGATTGCCCAGATCCACTCAATGCAGCCGAAGACTTAAATGTGGTGTGTGACTGCACAAATTCCAAAAAGCATATATGGAAGTCTCTTAGATTAATCAAATTTTATTACCCTATTAGCCTAAAGGAGGCTCATAAACCAACCTGACAAAATTTATAAACCTTCTCCATTCTATTTTAAAATAAACTTTTATTAATACCGCTTTGTGTCTCTGTTGGAGAGGTGTGACTGGAAGGCAGGTATAGGGGAAAATGTCTTGAAAGAGGACAGAGAAAGCAAAAAGACCTTTTCCCAACTCTTTTGGTGAAGTGGGTAAGAAGAGCTCCATCATGTCCTAAATAGACAATGCGATAAATTCACTATTTTATCACTATTTCACTAAATTCATAAAAAGCAGAGTTAAACAGCCAGGAGGGTCTTCCTACGGTCCTGGACCTCTACGTACAGTCCATCGCTCTTCATGGTAAAGAAAGATCTGAAAGCACTCCTGTACCTGGAAAAACTGGATGCTATGCTACAGAACCTTGGAACCACCAAGCGCTTCTTCACACGCTGGAAAGTCTTTATAGAATACTCTTTCTCACCGACGGAAATCCAACAACTCATGGTCACCTTTCAATACACCACCTGGTATGCCAAGGCCAACCTTTCCAATTCCTTGGGAAAACTAAAGCTACCTGACTCTAAACCCAACCTGGGCAGTGAACCCCCTCACCCTTGCAGAGAGATGTCTACACCCACCTTCTAATAGGCTTGCCATCATTCCTTACTCTTTTTCTGAAATTTTAGTACTGTATTTACTAGTTGTGAGCCCTTATAAGGTGTAAAGAGTTATATTCAGCACCAATGTACAGCGATATTTGATGGAGTTACCCCTACCTCCTAGGTCTGTACTTTATTCTATTTGGTTTGGATACATGTTAGCCTGTTATGCTATTTCTTCCGAACACTGATGTAAAAAAAAGCAGAGTTAGAGTAAAAATAAACCCTAATGAGGAGTTGAACTGGGTTTTCATTAACGCATCATTTCCATAAAAACAGTGAGATTTTGGCAAAGTCTGACCACTTTGACAACTGCATTAAAGTCAACGGGGAAAGCAAAATGAAAGTATAACTGAATCCTAGGCAAAAACGTCTTGCTTACGGTTTAATATTGTCCAAATAACAACTGTGGTAGCCACATAAGGAGTGGGATTGGATCTTGCTGGATTGCTGATACTGCTGATAAATACTCACTGTCTCTAGCTTTATTTTTGTCAAGTTGCTAACTTTGTACTGGTGCAACTTGAGCCACATATCAATCCCTGTGCTAGCAAAAGAACATGTACATTTGAAAAACATTAACCCTTAACAAATTCTGACAAATCTAACTCTACATCACACTGGTAAAATAAAAATAAAAAATCCAGGGCTAAATGTATAATACAACATAAAAAATGTTCTAGTGTACACACTATAATCTACAAGAATAATACAAATCCAAAAAAATACAAACAATAATAAGGATAATAATTAAAGCAGCCTCTAGAGAGAATGCATAGAAGAGAAGCAGAAATGAGATTTAGAGAAGCACTTAATGATCAGCACAATACCAGGACTGATTAAGTTTTAAACAAATGCATTCAGTGGGACATGTCTATTTCATCTCTATTTTATGAGAATCCCAAAGTGGCGGAGTGGCAAGTGTCGCCCACTCTCTATATCTGGTTCCCGGCTTCATCCCCTCCTCCAGACAGCTCTTTATATCGCACTGTCTGAATGCAGGAAAACGAATACTTTGATCACAACGTAGCAGGAACATATCCTTTTATACCAAGACCCGACTGAAAATCAGATTGTTTGCATTTCTGAATTTGCATAGTGTTTTTTAACAGTAGAAAAAGTAGGCCATATATAATTTAATCATTAGAAAAAAGTGTATGTTCAACTAGTTTTTCCTGTGTAAATTTGTCAAATCTAAGCAGTTTAATATGCATATGCACTGAGGAAAATAACACCCTATTTCCTGGGAGCACCATTAATTGTAGGCAAACTTTGAACTTTTTCCTGTTGCATGCTGGCAGCGAACAGATTTAGATCTGGGTTTACCATCAGTAGTAGGTTTGTTCTTATGGGAGACATTCTCCTGTATAGTCTTTTTCTCCATCATCGCTAGAAATACAGTTATCTCATATATGCCTATTTACAATTGTCACAATATTTAAAGTGAATCTATAACTATTTTTTATAGAGTGGTGAATAGTTTTAAGCATTTGTTACTTTGGGTTGATTTACTAAAACTGGAGAATTCAAAATCTGGTGCAGCTCTGCATAGAAACCAATCACCTTCTAGGTTTATTTCGTCAAAGCTTAATTGAACAAGCTGAAGTTAAAAGCTGATTGGCTACCATGCATAGCTGCTCCAGTTTTCGCACCCTTTTTTTTTTTGGTAAATCAACCTCTGTCTGCCTCCTCGGGGGGCCATTTACTCTCTCTATATGTCCTAATTACCCATCATACTGAGAGTGAAAGTGAGGGAAAATCCAAAATTTTGAGTTGTCAACAGAAGCTGAAAGTGAAAGTGAAGCTGGGCAAGACTGTTGTGCACAAATATTAGTGGGGTGAAGACCCTGGAAAAAATTGACAAGGGTTACGTGTCCCTTGTCTGGAGACAAAGGGCCTTTTGATCCCTGAACCCCCTCTGGGATGTAAGGCACTTGACAGGGCAGGGTACTTTGGTTCACCTGAGCAGGGGCCCATTAGATGTCATTTCCTAGGGACCAAAGCTGGGCTTTGACTGGTCCCTAAGGGGTGGAAAAGACCAAAGGGTACAGATCCCTCTCTTAAAGCGGAGTTCCATTCAAAAATTTAACTGCTTATCCCCCCCTCCGGCGTCACATTTGGCACCTTTCAGGGGGGAGGGGGGAGCAGATACCTGTCTAACACAGGTATTTGCTCCGACTTCCGGCGATAGATCGCCACAGAATCTGCGGCGAACTACGCCATGTCTGGCCCCTCCTCCTACCCCACTGTCTTCTGGGAGACACACAGGTCCCAGAAGACAGCAGGGACCAGTCAGGATGTGCAGCGCGACTCGCGCATGCGCAGAAGGGAACCAGGCTGTGAAGTTGCAAGGCTTCACTTCCTGATTCCCTTACTGAAGATGCCGACACCTCCACCCAGAAGCCAAAGGACGGGTCGGCTTCAGGTGAGGACATCGCGGGCGCCCTGGACAGGTAAGTGTCCTTATTTTTAAAAGTCAGCAGCTGCAGCATTTATAGCTGTTGACTTTTAATTTATTCATTTTTTCGGCGGAACTCTGCTTTAACTTCATAACAGGCTACCAAAACCCTGCATCCTATAACATCTGTGGGGTGCCAACTGCTAAGACCAGGCTGGCCATGCATCCAGTGTGCAAAAATTGCTCCAAGTTGGCCAGAAGGCCTGTTTAAGGAAGCACTGAGCAAGTAAAGGCTTAAGGTGCCATGATTGTGTGCCAGTGGCTCACAGTAGGGTCCCCACTCCCATAATGATCCTCTGGCACCCTTAGCCCCAGAGAGCATATGCACTGCAGGCTCTCTGCCTTCCTTTCATCTGCCAGGATCTCGGATGACCTGTTCCAATCAGGAGGCTCTGGATCCCTCAAAATTCCTGACACTACAGAAGCATTATTTGCCCCTTTAAACAAGGTGACACTTGTTTCAGTGATAGATTTGTGTGGCAAAGAAGTAGAAATTCTGTTTTTATTTGCTGTATGTGTTGCCAGTGGGGAGATTTCCCCACATTTCCAGTGGGAACAAAAGATGTTAAGAAATCTTCCTCAGGGAATTCGAAGGCTGCCACAAATACTTATCTTTTTTTTTGATAGAGAGAGGCCATTATCACTGTCTATGTGTTCCTGTCCCAGTGATGACCAGTTATACGATTTCTTGTCCAATTGTCACAGTGAGGTGAAATTTTCTTACAGCGGAACTTTACCCATAACAACTTGATAAAAAACAATGTTCTTTAGCAAGGAACATACATTCCACAATAATAATTATCTACCAGAAAAAGTGTGTGCTGTAAATTACCTCCAGCATTGCTCCTGTGTCTTCTTGATGGAGGCTGCCATTTTGCTGAAGCCCAGGGCGCTTGAGCAGCACTAAATCATAAAGTGGAACTAAACCCATACATTTAATGGTTTCAAAAAACAATTCCATTCCTGGAATGCCAGGAATGCTAACTGTAACATTTGCTTGTGTCATTAACCAAACTGTCAAAACCATGGCAGTTGCAGATCAAACAGAAGCAGCTTCCTTGGCTGTAAAGGATAGAAGAGTTTAATTCTGCTTTAAGGCTGTCAGCAAATGGGCCTCTACAATGTCGGCAGTGCCTAAAAATGCCTAAAAATGGAGAGAAAATGAGCATGTGCAGAGCAGGGTGAGACAATGTATTACTGAATTTTTTAAGTGTGTTATAGACACTTATTTTTAATGTTTTACATATGTATACCTGCAAAAGGGGCCAGCCTGAAAAGATCTAGCAGGACTTCATTTTCTGACCAAAATTCCACTTTAAAGGGATATAGGAACTAGGTTAAGGAATACCTATTATGAATGAACTACATATGTCAATAGTGACCATTCTTTGGATAATGTTAGGTTCTAGGCTGTCATACCTTTTTCTTTGCTCAGTGGGAGGAGAGAAAACCACATGGCATCTGATAAATTCGGGTGGTCAATGGTTACTTGGTACTCTAACCAGCATTTTTCTATAAAGAAAATTCTTAAGAAACATTGGGGCGTTCTATGAAATGACAGAGTTCTTGGCCCTGTCATTCCAGAACAACCGGTTTTAATATTTAGGGACGCTCCTTCTTTGAGACACAACATTGCCCCTAATGTTATATACCCTCCAAAGACATTATCTTTTTTTCAGTCAATGAAAGGTTTTTTTCCATGCAGTATCTGTCAGATCAATGCCTTTAAAGAAAGGAAGTGTGAGGCCTCCCAATCCACTGTGACTAACAAAACTTATGATATTGAGTCATTTATAATTTGTTCTACACAATTTGTAGTTTACATAATCCAATGCCCATGCTCAAAACAATATATAGGTCGTACCAAAAGTTACATGTACGATTAGCTGAACATGTAGGTAAAATCAAACGAAGTTTTAAAAAACACAATTTGTCTAGGCACTATGATAAATATCATGATCGACAACTAAAAGGAACATCGTTCTTGGCTATTGACACCATCTGCCCACATTGGAGGGGTACTAACATGGTTAGATCTATCTCAAGACTTGAGACCAGATGGATTTTTAATATGAAAAGTTTTGTACCTTTTGGCCTCAACGTTGATTGGGATATAAATTACATAGTTACATAGTAGGTGAGGTTGAAAAAAGACATAAGTCCATCAAGTCCAACCTATGTGTGTGATTATATGTCAGTATTACATCGTATATCCCTGTATGTTGCGGTCATTCAGGTGATTGTTTTATAAATAATTCCTGAACTTGTCCTCAATCATTTTTATATCTGTAATTTTTCTTTTTATTAATTAATTTAATAATTTATTTTTTTAAGCATTTTTATACCTGATTATTAAATTTTGGTATATTAGGAGCTTATTGACATCATTGTAGCAGCTCATATAATTGTTGTCATGTTTGTATCAAGCTGACGGTGTTACTATTAAAACTCCAACGTTTCCCTTTCCTCTGTGTTCGGTATCCACCTAAATTACTTAGATTTCTTATTTCGCCACTAGATGGTGACGTTATCTATTGTCTCTATTCCCCTATTCCTATTAGTAGCCAACACTTAAAATGGAGCTGCTACCATTTATTGTCTATGATATTGCCCCGGTTGCCAGTAGTTAAAATGGCGCTGTAGGCATATATACACCTCCGTAGTGATGACACATCCATTCGGCCAATCCCCAGAAGACGTCCGCTCGTGACAAAACGCGTAGGGTGGAGCCTCTGATGGTGATGTAATCACGCTAGCCGTCCACGACGGTGGTGAGACGAACGCTCTAGGAATAGGGAGAAGCAAATAGAGACACCGCGGCTTTTATGTGACACAACCACTTATGATGACACTTCGTTCCTGTAAGTGCAAACTTTTTCTTTAATAAATTATATTGAACTGACATACTGCACTATGGAATTTTCTATTTTTTATCCTTGAGCAACAATAGTAAGATCTTAAGTTCTGGGGAGACTTTTAAATTCCCTGTGCTGGGTGAGACTGCTAGTAGCAGTCATGGCTTTTTGGTAAGCAAGCTACCTCACTTTTGGGTGTTGACCTGAACACACGTTGGTTTTGCATTGGGAAGATTGGTGTCACAGCTTCTGTTTTCTGCAATTCATCTTTTCTCCTGTGGAGGCATATTGCTTGTGGATTTTCTCATTGATCACTATGGGACATTGCTTTAGTTTTCTCCTTTTTCCTTTTTTTCTTTTTTAAATATTTTTTCTTTTTTTCTTCTTTTTATGTAGTTATTTTTTGCTTTCACTTACCATTGTATGTATCACTGTTTTTTGATTATTCCACAATTTTATTATCATAAAGATATCATATTCTACATCAATATTAGCGCTGCACTCGCTGTGTTGTTTATACCTTTTGCTTTGACAATGTTTTTGAGTCCCTGGTCCACAACAAGTTTTGAGATAAGGAATTCCAACAGTTTCCTGACACTTTTGTGCACTATACTTTTTCCAGATCTGTTACTAAAAAGTGCTGAAGCAAAACACAGCCAGGCAGCTAGCATTTTCAGAAAAAAAGGCAGCATAGCAACCCCCATACTTCTCTCAATACAATGTACTTTAAGGCTGCAGGTAACATTAACAATTGAATATCCGGAGTCTAATTCATTTTATACCTCTTTACTGCTTCATTTCCTTCGTACCCTATATCGTTAGAATGCAGTAATCTTTTTTTTTTTTTATTGTTTTTAAAAAGCATGGTATAAGCTATACTTCTTTAAAACTAGATGTTGTGACATCTTCAAGACTATATAAAAATATGCCCTCTGCTGCGACAAGCGCGGTGGAATCCGCGTGAGGAAAGAACAGTGTGCTTTTGACGGGCGCAACCAGAATGACAACACGCACTTATGAATAACTGCCCTACAGGGAAAGACAATGTGATTCTTGCTGGATTTAATTGTATGTAGACACATTCCTGTCTCCAGACTATGATCAATTCCCCACTGTATTTACTGACTATTAATGGTGCAGCAGTCTGTAAGTCTTATTATTTCTGCAACATTAATTTTCAGTTTCGAAAAATTCACGCTATATTTCCATTGTTGTTTATTTTAAGCTTTTTTTTTAAGAGGTTCTAATGAGCAGATCTGAAAGACACTCTGTTAAAAACACTTTACACTTGCAGTTCTACCCTTATAATTAATGTGTAGCAGTCTTACTGGATAGAAGAGTTTCCTTACTATTGTATAAAGCCGCATCTACGTACGATAGAAAGATTAAATACTTGTTTCTCCAAACTATCCGTGGGCATAGAAAGATGAACACAATTAGGGAACCGGAATTGTATGTTGGTGTCAATAATAGTAGGAATCATTCATGGTTAAGCAGAAATTGGGCTTGTCTGATTTCTTTTTTTTAGTAATATATACATATTGATATTTTTTATTGCCACAAAACCATAGTAAAAATAAATTAGATTAGTATTATTTTTGATAAATATTTATGTATATATATATATATATATATGTATGTATGTATGTATGTATAATTTGTGGTTCACAAACATAAATACAGGAGATAGTTGTACAGTGTCATAGATTCTCATGGAAAGAAGTCACAGAGGGAAATAGATGGCATGCAAACAAGTATAGAATCCTGTAGGATTAGTAGGATTAGATTAAATGCTTCTTATTTATTCTGTGCCTGGCACTCACAGTGGTTGCCGGTTTCGCTGTGCTTGCTGAGTGGTCCCATCATCTTCTGAGACACACACAGGGACACACACCGGTCCCAGAAGGCAGCAGGGGGAAAGAAGGAGGGTCCAGTGGTTGAATATTTTAAGCAAATAGTATGTTTACTTTGCAAGGGAATTTTCACTTAGCCTAATGAAGGCGGCGAAAATGTAATTTGCAAAGAATGCCCAATCGAGTGCAAGGGAAAAAAAAAAACGGTATTTGATGATGGAAGTCATCTGATCTTCTCATCTCACTCAGTAAGCTAAGGGAAAATTCTATTGGAAAGTCAAATACTCCTTGCAAAGTGAACAGCCTATTTGCCTTTAGTAAATCAACCCCATTTGTGTCCAGTTTACAAAAGGAATAGACAATTTTCACTTTGAAAAGTCAATGCCCAACGTATCCAGGTCTCCTTTGTAGTAAATGTTGCTGTTATCCTGTAGACTTCTGTATACTTCAATATATAAGTAATTTAGCTTAGTAAACACAGTGAAGTTGTATTCACTTCAGTCATTCAATAAAGTGTAAGCAAAAATCCTGTTTTTGTTAAAATTTTCCTTGCAGACGACTGGGTATTCAGAGGAAACATAGCTCTACCTTAAAGGGGAGTTCCAACCTGTACAAAAATATGTATAAGGACACTTACCTGTCCAGGGTTCCGCAATGTCGGCACCCCAAGCCAATTTGTCCATCGGCTTCGGGTGCAGGCGCCGCCATTGCATCTAAGGGAAACCGGCAGTGAAGCCTTCAGGCTTCACTACCGGTTTCGTACTGCGCACACACGAGTTGCGCTGTGCTTGCTGAGTGGTCCTATCATCTTCTGGGACACACACAGGTCCCAGAAGGCAGCGGGGGGGGGGGGGGGGAGAAGGAGGATCTAAATCACTCGGGGAAATGATGTACCTCGTCGAGGCGGGGTACAAATGAAGTGAGAATAGCCATAGAAAACAAGGTAAAACAAACACAGAAAAAAAAAAGGTAGCCAATACATTTTTAAGATGCATTAATTGAATAGATGGTGCAAAGTCTTATATGTGGGTGGTACTCCGCTTTAAGTACGTAGCTAAATGAATATTCACTTTATTAGTAAACATCCTCTGCTTCTTTTGTAAATCGACCCCAAAGTATGAAGATGTAAAAATGTAGTATAATATTGTGTAGAAAAGCCAGTAAAAATAATTCTTTCTGCAAGGCTTTTATATATTTTCTAATCATTTCTGCAATTGACAAGTATTGTCAAGTAAAATTATATATGTATGCAATTAACCTGTTCTATCTCTTTTATTATTTTATTGCTATTTATCTATTATTTATTTTCATATATTATTGGGCCTGTAGACCTTCACCAACTGCTTTTATCAGCTGACCCAAATTGTAATTTATTGAAACACAGAGCAAACCTTAAAGATATAGGGATTGATTTACTTAGGGGCGTAACTACCACCATAGCGACCCATGCGGGCGCTATGGGGCCTGCAGCCAAGTGGGGCCCAGTGAGCATAAGAGCACCGCCGGCACAGTCTCCCAGCCAGGGGAAGAGAGAGGAGAGGAAGAGGCGAGCTGTCCGTATCAGCAGAGAGCTGAATTGCCCGATGTATGAGCTTTCATTAGAACTTACAGTGTTCCCGGGGCTCACGTCACATAGCTCCACCTTTTGGCCCGTGCCTTTGATAGACAGAACGCCGATCCAATGTGGGACATGTGACGTCATCAAAGGCGTCGGGCCAAGAAGTGGGGCTATGTGACGATGAGCCCCGGGAAGACGAGAAATTCAAATGAAAGCTATTACAGTGGGCAATCCCACTCTCTGCTGATCCGGGTGGCTTGCCTCTTCCTCTGCATAGGTGGGGCTGTATGGGGCACAGGCAGACCAGGCTGTATTGGGCACAGGTCACGCTGTATGGGGCACAGGTCACGCTGTATGGGGCACAGGTCACGCTGTATTGGGCACAGGTCACGCTGTATTGGGCACAGGTCACGTTGTATTGGGCACAGGACACGCTGCATTGGGCACAGGTCACGCTGTATGTGGCACTAGGACAGCTGTGGGGGGGGGGCTGTTTGCAGGGGGCCCCATACAACATTTTGCTATGGGCCCTGCTATTTCTAGTTACGCCCCTGGATTTACTAAAGGCAAATAGACTGTGCACTTTGCAAGTGCAGTTTCCCTCTGCAGGGACATTTGCTCCAGAGCTTAGAAAATGAGAGGGAGCTCATCATCCAATCACGTGCAAGCAAAAATACTGTATTCTTTTATTTTCCTTGCATGTGATTGGATATTCTTTGCAAACTGAAGCTTTACCTCATTAACTAAGATCTGGAGCGAATGCCCTTGCAGAGTGCAACTGCATTTATAACGTTTATTTGCCTGTAGTAAATCAACCCCATAGAATAGTGCTTAACAGACTGTGATAGCCTAGATACTAAAGGCAAGTAGGCTGTTCATTTTGCAAGGCAATTTGCCACAGAGCCTAGTAATGGAGTGAAGCTCTGCTGACAAGGATCATCCAATCATGTGCAAGTAAAAATGCTGTTCTTTTTTGTTTTCCTTGCACGTGTTTGGGTATTCTTTGCAAAATGAACTTCACTACATTTATTAAAGTGCTACTAAACCCACAACAATAAAATCAGTCTGTATATGCAGTAAAACATGCTTGTTGAACTCACTTTGGAACCTAAGGGGTTAATCCTCCGCATTGTGTAAAAAGGCTGTTTGATCCTGTCTTCTTTTATTGCCTTCAATTCATCTGCTGATAGTACAAAACTCTAGAAGGCACTCTGCACATGGTCAGTTTGTTTTCTATTGCTAGAGACTTTTTTTGGGGGGGGGGGGTGCATGTGATCAGCTCAGGGCCAATCAGCACTGTCCAGACAGGGTCAGGAGTCATGCAGCCTCATAAGACCGTCAAAGAAGAATGAAAACTTCTCCTACAAGCTTTAACCAGTGCTCAGCCAGACATTGATATAAGTCACAAGACTGATATATTCTGCTGATGAGAAAAGGTATTTAGCAGTTTATATTTACTAAAATGATTGTATTTCCATGTTCTGTGTACTGTGGGGGACCAGATATAGTGAATACAGGGTCCTGAGTTTAGTAACACTTTAAGCTCTGGGACAAACTCCCTTGCAAAGAACAACTTTGAGAAATCAGCAGAGATTCCCCTCATTTCAGATCTTCCCCAAAGATCTACAGTGACTGCACTTCCAAGTGCACTTGTAGTGCAAAGTGGATTTGCCTTCAGTAAATAAACTCCTATTTATCTTTACAAAATCAACCCCTCTGAGAGGGTAGAAGACCATCGATCTACTCTCTACATAGACTACATAAAAAAAAAGACAACTGAACATGTCAAAATTGCTGCACGCATCTACTTCAAACTTATAAAGAAAAAAACAACACTATAGGGGGTTATTTACTAAAGGCAACTCCACTTTGCACTACAAGTGAGGGGGACATGCAAGGAAAATAAAAAACAGCATTTTAGCTTGCACATGATTGGATGATAAAATCGGCAGAGCTTCACTTGTAGTGCAAAGTGGATTTGCCTTTTCGTAAATAACCCCCTATATGTCAAATCATATATATATATATAAATCACTGGCAACAAAAGTGAGTACACCTCTAAGTGAAAATGTCCAAATTGGGTCCAAAGTGTCAATATTTTCTGTGGCCGCCATTATTTCAAGCACTGCCTTAACCCTATTGGTCATGGAGTTTACCAGAGCTTCACAGGTTGCCACTGGAGTCCTCTTCCACTCCTCCATGACGACATAACGGAACTGGTGGAAGTTAGAGACCTTGTGCTCCTCCATCTTCTGTTTGAAGATGCCCCACAGATGTTCAATAGGGTTTAGGTCTAGAGACATGCTTGGGCAGTCCATCACCTTTACCCTCAGCTTCTTTAGCAAGGCAGTGGTCATCTTGGAGGTGTGCTTGGGGTTGTTATCATGTTGGAATATTGCCCTGCGGCCCAGTCTCCAAAGGGAGGGGATCATGCTCTGCTTCATTATGTCAGAGTACATGTTGGCAATAATGGTTCCTTCAATGAACTGAAGCTCCCCAGTGCCGGCAGCACTCATGCAGCCCCAGGCCATGACACAACCACCACCATGCTTGAATGTAGGCAAGACACGCTTGTCTTTGTACCCCTCACTTGGTTGCCACCACGTATGCTTGACACCATCTGAACCAAATAAGTCTATCTTGGTCTCATCAGACCACAGGACATGGTTCCGGTAATCCATGTTCTTAGTCTGCTTGTCTTTAGCAAACTATTTGCTGGCTTTTTTGTGCATCATCTTTAGAAGAGGCTTCCTTATGGGACAACAGCCATGCAGACCAATTTGATGCAGTGTGCGGCGTATGGTCTAAGCACTGACAGGCTGACCCCCTATTCCTTCAACCTCTGCAGCAATGCTGACAGCACTCATACGTCTATTTCCGAAAGACAACCTCTGGATATGAGGCTGAGCATGTGCACTCAACTTCTTTGGTTGACCATGGTGAGGCCTGTTCTGAGGGGAACCTGTCCTGGTAAACTGCTGTATGGTCTTGGCCACTGTGCTGTAGCTGAGTTTCAGGGTCTTGGTAATCTTCTTATAGCCTACGCCATCTTTATGTAGAGCAACAATTCTTTTTTTCAGTTCCACAGAGTGTTCTTTGCCATGAGGTGCCATGTTGAACGTCCAGTGACCAGTTTGAGAGAGTGAGAGCGATAACACCAAATTTAACACACCTGCTCCCCATTCACACCTGAGACCTTGTAACACTAACGAGTCACATGACATCGGGGAGGGAAAATGGCTAATTGGGCCCCAATTTGGACATTTTCATTTAGGAGTGTGTTCACTTTTGTTACCAGCAGTTTAGACATTGATGGCTGTGTGTTGAGTTATTTTGAGGGGACAGCAAATTTACACTCTTATACAAGTTGTACACTCACTACTTTACATTGCAGCAAAGTATCATTTCTTCAGTGTTGTCACATTAAAAGATATAATAAAATATTTACAAAAATGTGAGGGGTGTACTCACTTTTGTGATATACTGTATATATATATATATATATATATATATATATATATATATATATATATATATATATATATATATATATATGTGTGTGTATATATATGTATATATATATATATATACATCTACATACACTTACAAAAAAGAAAACCTTGCTTGGCTTGAGCCTTCCATCTGCAAACACTTAACAGCTGCCTAGTATATTCGGTGTTATAGCCTTTCACGGTGTTAATATCTGAACATAATAAGCTTAGCTTTATGAAAATTTTTTCCCCAAACGTCTGCCAAGATGAGAGTGTTTATAACTTTAAATGCTTGATTTCTTTTCCTAAACAAAACTTAAGTATTCAGCTTTTACTGTTCGAAATGTTGAAGATCCAATATGCTCCTTGGCACACTGCCTTCGTACTTCATGCTGGAAACATCTCATGCTTTTTTCAGCTTTATGCTTTAATAATACTGCAAACAGACTACATTTAAGCCATTTAAGGGACATATAACCTAGATTGATGAATTCATTTGTATCATATATAGGTCAGTGACACCTGCTTGCATAGCCTACAGGCCTTTCAGTAGCTCCTAGTCTACAGTTAGTTGCCTTTCCTGGAGGCTGTTCTATAGCACTGACTTTGTTATTGGTGTGGAATACAGACCCTGCAATACTAATATGTCTTTGAATATATGACAGTTTAATTATGTAAATCCAAAGGTAGCATAAAAAAGCAGCATTATTGATCTGCTTAACAATATTTTACTCTATCTGCCTACTTGGCCTCTGACCAGTTTATATGCTCTGCTAGATAAGGAGGTTCTCAGGTTTATGTCAGTTGTTTTGACTTGAAAATAGGTAGAAGAGGGCTGATAAAGTCCCATTTCTATCTTCAAGGGGTTGATGATTTAAAGTTTACCTTTTAAATAAAAAAAAAAACTGGGCAGTTTAGAAAAAGGTAAATGCCATGCCTGTAGACCATAAGCAGCACCACCACAGGCTGGTCAAAAAATTTCCGTGGCAAGCAATCAACCTCATTCTTGCTAGAAGCTAGGACACGCCATACATTGAATGTTCATCCCCAATATCACAGGAGCCAGTGCTCTATCTCCTTCAAAATTTGTGCATGCGCACATGCGTTCTCCCTCCCCCTGAAAGATCAATGAGCATGCATAGGTTTTGGATTAGCAGACCGGGGCTGAACACTTTCAATGGCAGTTTTTTGGCCAGGCAGTGGGGGTGTTGTTCCTGCCATACTGGCATGGCATTTAAACTAAGCCAAATTTTCTAAACTGCATGGTGTTTTTAATCTACCTAAGAGCTAACCCAGTTGACTGTGTAGTCAGTTTTATTTAAAAGGTGAATTTAGCTTTTAAATTAAAATCCCAATTTCTGCTTCACCTGCTGAACACCTATTCCCATATGTGACTAATTTACCTTTCCTATTGCTGTTAAGTGATTTATGCCTGTTTCAGTTTGCCTAGCCTAAAAAACAACCTCCTTATTTGTTGTGGCACATAATATATATATATATATATATATATATATATATATATATATATATATATATATATATATATATATATATATATATATATATATATATATATTTTATATATATATATATATATATATATATATATATATATATATATATATATATATATATATATATATATATATATATATAAATTTTATTTTATTTTTTTCATAGTACTAATGTTTTCTTTGAGTAAAACACATTGTGCTATGGTCTCTAGAAAACACTTTTTATTCATGTTGATGGCTATAGCAGAACAAAGAACATGTCAGTGTACAATACAGACCCCTTCTTGATCACTTACATAAGAGTAAATACAATACAGAACTATTTCATTTACACAGGTATTGTATAGTACATTCTATTATAGCTATTTCTAGAGTCTGATGCACAAAACAAATTCCTTTTCTACTGGTTAATGTGTAAAACATGCCCTTTCATTTTCCTGAACATATTCATGGTAAGTGCAAACAAATAGGAGGCGTTTCATTCAGTAAACCTTTCCAAACTTGAGCAAGACTCCAGGGGTATTGTGTATTTCTTGAACAGTTCTGAAGATCTTGAACAGTTATTATATTATATAATTTGGGGTTGACAATAGGAAACAAGCAAATATTATAAATGTAAAAAATAGCTACAAAAACTGTGGTGGCCAGAGACTTTTTGGACGCCAGCCCAAATAGACACTTTCTGCAGACCTCTCAGGATGTACAGTTGGTGGAAGACAGAATTTGGGGATTTGATGTTTACTAACCTATATTCACTAATGACCTTTTAATGGCGAGTACACACGGCCGGACTTTCGACGGACTGAATCACGTCTGACTTTTCAACGGACTTCCGACGGACTTCCGACAGAGTTTTGACAGACTTCCGTCGAATCGGACTTGTCTACACACAATCACACCAAAGTCCGACGGATTCGACCGTGATGACGTACGACCGGACTAAAATAAGGAAGTTGATAGCCAATGGTAGCCTCCACATTCTCTTGGTATACCCATTTTCCTGCAATATCCATGCAAGTGTAGCGGTACCCCCGTAGAGGCTGCTGAAATTTTGGATTGTCTGTCACCCTGCCCAGCCTGGCATTCACCTCTCAGACACTCAGAGACATAGAACAGTCCGTATGCTTTTTTTTTGTTTTATTGAGGGGATTGAACTTGGATGGGATAAGGGAAATATGGGATGCCCAGTAGATTTGGAAGAACTTGCTTGGGACAACTATATACAGTCCAGTATATACACTTCATTGCTCCTCCTGCACATCACTTCCTCTCTAATCTCCAGGTCTTTCTCCTCCAGCACATCACTTCCTCTCTAATCTTCAGGTCTTTCTCCTCCAGAACATTGCTTTCTCTCTAATCTTCAGACACAGCTAGCACAAAGCGGTTAGGCCTGAAACTGGCTCAGCCAGGCCTTTAGCAATTGCTCTTTGCAGGCATGGACCGCGGGCCCCTATAGTATAGCAAAATAGAAAGTCTCTGGTGCTAGCTGTCCTACACGTGGTTACTGAGCCCAGTAAGCCATCCTCAGGCCCTGCCAGCCCACCTGACTGCAGCTGCCTCTCTCCACTGCCCCTTCCACCACAGTCCACACTGGTTCTGCACCCATCTCCGACTGCAAGCTCCTAGTCCTATCAGGCGTGCCTCCCCAGTCCTCCCGACTGTGCCTCACTCACCAGCCCTCCTGGCTGCGACCAGTTGTTTTCCCTGGAGTCTCTTAGTAGTGCTCTCTCCCGCTGTCCTCTCCTTGCTCTCTCTTGTGCCTCTGGTCCAGGACCTTTTTCATGCGTACTTGAAGGTGGTCCCAACTGCACTCGAGCCCAGGCACAAGGGCAACCCCCCCAGACTGGGGAGCTCCCTCAAAGGCCTGACAGCCTCGTCACTCTCTTACTCCAGCTCTTTTACCCAACAACCCCCCCCCCCAGCTGGGCTGACCCTGGGTATTTAAGGAGGCCTGTGCCCTGCCAATCCAAGTTGGGCATTGGTCAAGGCTCCTTAGAATACCCCAGACAGCTCCACCTCTCCTCTCCTCCTCTCTTTCCAGAATCTTCTGGAAAGAAGAGGAAGGTCTTGGTGATGCTGCCTGTGAGTCACCAGCTGCTACCCTGAGTCACTCCCAGCCCAGAATGAATCAAACCACACAGGCCTGACTGCCAGCCAAGCCTGTCTAAATGTACCTGTTCACAAAAATCACACCTCTATCACCTACCTACCTAGAGGGTGCTACACAAGATTTATCTATCTATCTATCTATCTATCTATCTATCTATCTATCTATCTATCTATCTATCTATCTATCTATCTATCTATCTATCTATCTATCTATCTATCTATCTATCTATCTATCTATCTATCGACAATTCCATTACAGTTGATTTTTTTTTTTTTGCACTTTTTTAAGTTTTGTTGCTTTTTTAGGCAGAAATGTGTCTGAGTTGCATGCTCCAGCGTTGCTCTACTTTTGACACAAAGTGAATCCTCTCTATGCCATATGTTCCAAGCAGTCTTGCTCTGTTTGATAGATAGAATGAGAGCAAAAAGCATTCTGCGTCCTGACCTCCCATTACTGTCTGTGTACTTTCCTGTGCCATGCACACAAATTATATTGAGATAGGATCTCTTGGGTCTGGGTGCAGCTTTTCTCCTTGAGTTCCTACTACTGATGCAAGGAGACTTTCCCCATTGTGTTACAGATGCCAAGCTTTTCCAGCTATAGATGAGTAATGCTTACACAAAACTAAAGAGTATATATGGTACATATATAGTATACAGTATAGGTTTATTGATTGGCAACTAGAAAGGACTGGGTGTTGAATAACTTATTGCAGCCAATCAAAAATGTAATTTGATTGGTATTATTGTACACAGGCTTAAGATTTGCAGGGGTGTCAAAAAGTATATCCTTTTAGGGAAAATGGCCTGTGTCTGTATGAATTTTAGAGTTTCAGGACATGTTTACGATTGACTTGTATGGAATAATAAAAGCAGCACAATAATATGCATTCCAAAAGAAATGATTCATGTGAATGCATACAGCTCCATAAGATCCAATACAAACCACACAACACTGCATTACAGATCCTTCAAAACAACGCTTATATACATGCCTAGCCCTCTAATAAATTGTAGAAAGCTGGTCTCTGGCTGGTTGAAGCTTAACTCATACTGTATATAAAAAAATACATTTTTGCAGGTATGAATACATGATTAAACATAACATTAAATGTAATTTACAGTGCAACTAGCATAGGTACCTATATTAATCACATTCTAATCTCCTACACAACAGTACACACACTGGAAGAGGGTGGGCCAGTACAGACAAAACTATAGGCACAATCTTAACTGATGGGGGGCATTTATGAAAAGCTAGAATAGACAGAATCTTTAGCAATTGTGAATAGGAACCAATCTGCTTCTAGCTTCAGCTTTTTTGGTTAAAGGAGAAGTATGGCCAAAGCTTTTTTGCCTGTACTTCTCCTATGGATCACAGGAGTGCATTACGTTGTGCACTCCTGTGACCCGATTTCAGCCGTCAGCGGGCTAGAGTCCGCTGTCGGCTGGCGTCACTTAGCCGGTCCAGGCTGGGGAAAGATCCCAACTTAACAGTCAGGATCCACCCAGATGCCTGGACTGATAGCTGACACAGCCTCTCAGCTGTGCCAGTAGGAGACTGAGCCAGCCCCTTCCACTCCTCTACAGCCCGGTGCTCCAGTGAGTGCTGGAGGGTGAGTGCTGGTGACTGACAGTCACTGCTCCCTGCCAAGAGCGGAGGGGATAACTGAGCGATCAGCAGTGTTTGATTGCTCAGGTCTCAGTACAGAGTTGGCTGGGGACAGATGGATTGATGCCACATCCAGCTAGGTGAGTATACTTTTTATTTTTTTGCGTACTATGAACATCTGCTCCAGATTCTGACTGCTCCATTCTTAGCGCATTTCACCTCAATATACAGTATCTCACAAAAGTGAGTACACCTCTCACATTTTTTGTAAAATTTTTATTGTATCTTTTCATGTGACAACACTGAAGAAATGACACTTTGCTACAATGTAAAGTTGTGAGTGTACAGCTTGTATAACAGTGTAAATTTGCTGTCCCCTCAAAATAACTCAGCACACAGTCATTAATGTCTAAACCGCTGGCAACAAAAGTGAGTACACCCTTAAGTGAAAATGTCCAAATTGGGCCCAAAGTGTCAATATTTTGAGTGGCCACCATTATTTTCCAGCACTACCTTAACCCTCTTGGGCATGAAGTTCACCAGAGCTTCACAGGTTGCCACTGGAGTCCTCTTCCACTCCTCCATGACGACATCACAGAGCTGGTGGATGTTAGAAAAATTGCACTCCTCCACCTTCCATTTGAGGATGCCCCACAGATGCCCAATAGGGTTTAGGTCTGGAGATATGCTTGGGCAGTCCATCTCCTCTACCCTCATCTTCTTTAGCAAGGCAGTGGTCGTCTTTGAGGTGTGTTTGGGGTCGTTATCATGTTGGAATACTGCCCTGCAGACCAGTCTCTGAAGGGAGGGGATCATGCTCTGCTTCAGTATGTCACAGTACATGTTGGCATTCATGGTTCCCTCAATGAACTGTAGCTCCTCAGTGCCAGCAGCATTCATGCAGCCCCAGACCATGACACTCCAACCACCATGCTTGACTGTAGGCAAGACACACTTGTCTTTGTACTCCTCACCTGGTAGCTGCCACACACGATTGACACCATCTAAACCAAATAAGTTTATCTTCATCTCATCAGACCACAGACATGGTTCCAGTAATCCATGTCCTTAGTCTGCTTGTCTTCAGCGAACTATTTTCAGACTTTCTTGTGCATCATCTTTAGAAGAGGCATCCTTCTGGGACAACAGCCATGCAGACCATTTTGATGCAGTGTGCGCCGTATGGTCTGAGCACTGACAGGCCGACCCCTACCCCTTCAACCTTTGCAAAAATGCTGGCAGCTCTCATACGTCTATTTCCCAAAACAACTTCTGGATATGACACTGAGCACGTCCACTCAACCTCTTAGGTTGACCATGGCGAGAGCTGTTCTGAGTGGAACCTGTCCTGTTAAACTGCTGTATGGTCTTGGTCACCATGCTGCAGCTCAGTTTCAGGGTCTTAGCAATCTTCTTATAGCCTAGGTCATCTTTATGTAGAGCAACAATTCTTTTTTCAGATCCTCAGAGAGTTCTTTGCCATGAGGTGCCATGTTGAATTTCCAGTGACCACTATGAGAGAGTGGGAGCTAACTTTTGTGAGATACTGTACATGATGCAGACTATCCTATGATATATTTCTTTACCTTTTGATCCTGTCATGAGATCTGTTATTTTTACACATCCTTTCACAGAATACAGACACTATCACCTTGTGGACAGGACAGTCTGAGCTGGACACATAGTTTCGAATGGATCTTAAGAACGCAAGACAAACCAAGTTCTAGCTAATTTTTAAAGCAATTACAGCAAAAGTGAATAACAATAGGTTTTAAAACCCGTGAATCATAACTTACAATTGTCAGAACCCTTGGCAGTGGTTTGTCCCAACCCAGTAACTTTTACTTCTGCTGTACAGCTTGGTCTGCATGGAAATGTAGAGAAAATATGAATAAAGGCATGTAAAATAAAATAAGAATTCATCTACTAAATACTATCATTACAGTTACTAACCCCAAAGTTACCCAAATACAGTATTTTTTTGGTATATTGCTGCTTTATTTGGGCTCTGCTGCAGTGAGCAATTGTTGAAAATAGGCTCACTGACAGCAGGAAGCAGCAAAGTGAGCAGTAGGAAAACAAATCAGTGTGCTGCTTCTCCTTTACTGTCCCATCAGCAGACCGGAAGTGTGTTCTTGCCCAAGTCAGGCTTCTGCGATAAATGTGAAGGATTAATCTTTTCTGGCAAGGGTGACTAGACTGGTTTAAAAGAGTTAAAAATCTTTTGGAAAGTAAAATAGTTTTATATATACATGTTTCAGCTGTAGCCAAATAAGTGTTATACGGAGGTGTTCTTAAAAGGTTCACTTATCCTTTAAGACTTGCCTAAGGAACTTTTAAAATAAAATAAGAAATGTTCATACATAAAATGTATAACAATCCAGATATCATCCATGACTTTGTTTTTAGATGAAAAGGAAAGGTTTCATTTTTGAGACCGGTGTACCTTATATGACACATCGAGATATGGTTCATTGATGTACCTCTCCTAAGCCTGGATGCTGTAAAATTCTTTGTCTACAAATCATGTACCCATAGTAAAAATCATGGTTCTTTTGTAATATAAAACAAACTTTTTTTTTATATTCTTTGCCGAGTGAATAAAGATTCATTACAGCTCAGGGCCAGCTCTGCAAAGATCTGCACTCCCTTTATACCTGTATTATGCTAGCGAAAACACATCGTTTCTGGGCCAAGAAAAGAAAATTTTGATTTTATATCTTGTTAAAACTCAGCAAGCGCCCCCTTAGCTCTTCCTCTCTGCCTGCCTATTTCTTCAGGATTTTTAATCAAATTCTGATGGCTTTGCAGGCTATGTGATTAACCCTCTGAAATCCTGCTTTAGTTTTTCCCTCCTCTAATCTACAACTTAAATGTATTAGAAAAGGGGATTATGAAAGTGCATAAATAATGCTTGTCAAAACTGCCTGTATGCTATAGCGCTGCAAATCCCTACACTCTTTGGCTATTTGACCTCCATTTGTGCTTAGATTCATTATCGTAATTCACAACAGGAAAATCTGCTTGCTTAGTGAATTGTTGTATATCTTTGGAGATGTCAAAGTGTCAGATATGGTAATTGTAGACATATATGAACATAAGTGCTTGGATATATATGTGTGCTGCCACGGTGGACCTTTCCTGAAAATGTTAGTTTCCTGGTTTGGTTGCTGATGAACAAGTTTAGTTTAGTTGGTTTCTCCAGATCTGGGGCTTTGAACCACCCACCCATGCTGAAGTATACTCGGTCCTTGACCGTGGTAGCATGATCATCTAAACGTCAACTAGCTTCCATATGAAGCCATGAGGACAATGTCACACTAGCAAATCACCAACAACAGATTTGCAAAAGTCTACTCATCTTCACCTATGGCATTGTTCCTTCACTGGCTGAACCAGTTGAGTGTTGCTTTCTGGCTTAGTTATAAAGATTCCTCAATGTTCCGTCCTGTGAGGAACTTACATACAATAGTTCAAGCAGTGATGTTCTTCTGCGCTTCTGTCGCTAGCAAGAAATCACTAGTGGTGGAATCACCAGTTTGATATCAGCAAAAGGTTGTCTAATGGGAACTGAAGTTAACTGATAATAAGGACATATCTGCAACTTCTGATAGTAATATAATCAGTGTAAAAAAGGTAAAGATTTTTAAAATGAAATCCGGGGACATATTTTTTTTTTTACTAGTAATGGTGGCAATCAGCGACTTATAGCGGGACTGCAATATTGCTGCGGGGAAATCAGGCACTAATGCCACATACGTTCAGAATTTCAGACCAAAAGGTCTCATCGGAGTTTTGCTGGCAGAATTTCCGATCGTGTGTACGCCGCATAAGTGACACTTTTGACACTTTGTGAGAACCAGTGATACTAATACAGCGATCCGTGCTCAAAATATGCACTGTCACTGTACTAATGACACTGCCTGGGAGGGGGTTAACATCAGGGGTGATCAAAGGGTTAAATGTGTTCCTAACCAGTCTTCTATCACCGTGGGGTAGGTGCTTTTACTAAGGGAAGGCATAGATTCCTGTCCTACGCTTTGCAGGGACACAGGATCAATGTCTTCCATACTGACAGAACGACGATCTGCCTTGTTCACATAGACAGACCGCCATTCTGTCTGTGTACAGAACGATCGGTGGGTACTGGCGAACATGGAGTCCGCCAGACCCGCTGATCGTCTCTGATACCCGGAAATGCAGGATCACGTATATATACATGATCCTTTGCAGAGCGACTGCCCTTTAGCAGTAAATCTGCTATGGGGCGGTCGGCAACTGGTTAAGATCATCAGCATTATGATAACACACAGGCAGCAGGCACTTTATCATGGCTCTGGCTGGCTCTGTCACAGTGTGTCACATAACATGGCTGCTGAGTGTTGATTTTGTTAGCTTATAACCAATTAGTTAACAAAATCAGCACCCAGCAGCCATGTTATGTGACCCACTGTGAAAGGTCACTGCCAGAGGCATGATAGAGTGCCTGCTGCCTCTAATGATACCATCCATTATGCCAGAGAGACAGACACAGTGCAATGTAGTCTATTTACAGAGACCCCTAAAGCACACCTGTGTTGAAGCCTTGAAGGTACTGGCAGCCCTATGGTTGGATCCGCTTCCCCTCTGTTACTGCTGCTGGACTCTGTCAGCTGAGCTCAGCTGCCTTTCTCTTCCTGTCGCTGCCACCGCCCGCCTGAGCCGCCTCACAGCCACTAAAGTCTCACTCTCCAGCCCCTGCTACTACTGGGTGGGAAGCGGAGCTGAGCATAGGGAGATCAGTCCGCTGGGGAAGGCAAGGATGTAGGCAGGCAGACGGTTGAATTCCACGGAGCGGAATGGGCATGCTCCCAAAACTAGAGAAATAGTCTATAGTCAATAGTCGCTCCGACCAGCACACGATCATCAAAAAGGGGCACAGATAATGGAAAAAAATACATCCCCCTATTAGGACTGTCTGAAATTGTTCGGGCTCCTGTATAAATCCAATCCGGGGACAAAACCGTGGACAGATTTGGTTTGGGGACAGTGTCCTCAGTCCAGGGACTTTCCCCGGAAACCAGGGATGTCTGGTAACCCTAGTGTAAAAATGTTACAGTAGGACAAAAACATTTCTATAAAACATACATGTACACATACATACATAACATGCATATAAGCACACTGGGGACTAAATGTAACCCCCCCCCCCCCAATAATCTATAATTTCCAGTTTTCTCTGCCACTCATAGGTCTCAGATTATATTTGTGTAATAATTTTAGTTTAAAGAAGAATTCCAGGTTTGGCTATATTATAGTTATATTGGTCTAGCTTAGATCAATGTAACTATGTACATACCATGAATGATATATAGAGTGATCAAGTATTGCGCACAAAGAAAAAACCTGGTGACCCTCCACTGCGCTGATGTAAAATAAAGTGATTAAAGCTGCCAACTTAAAAAGAATAAATCAATATCACAATATTCCAAAAGAATATATGAAATAGTGGCACTAATATAACCTAAATACTAGTGATTAAATGTGAATAAACCACATAGGCAAACAGTCATCATAAATCAAACTAATAACATGAAGTGACTAATGAAGTGAATGTATGAAACAATTAAATCAATCAAATAAATATAGTAAATAGATTAGAGTCCCATATAGTCAAAAAATGGGTGAATAAATAATGTGAAACAAACGAAAAAAGTCCAGACTCCAAAAGCTCATAGAGTTAAGGTTGTGAGCAATGAATGAAAAACACAGTGCCACTGAAGAGGTTAAAATGCAATGAATCTTCAAATGCCTCTACGCCTTCACCACACCAATAGTGAATGTGATTCCCCTAGTGAAACCTCACTCACCAAATGAATATGCCTTGCATTCTCATGCGCGACAAACAGGCTTAGTGTAGGACCCCCCAAGGGGTGACACAAATCCACGTGTGTTTGGCTCTGCCTCAGCCTGCAGAGCCAAACACACGTGGATTTCTTCAGAATAACAAAAGCCTAGCTCGTTAAGGAGGTCCTTCTGCCTTTGATCCAACGTACTTCAGTCTGTGTCACCCCTTGGGGGGTCCTACACTAAGCCTGTGTGCCGCGCATGAGAATGCAAGGCATATTCATTTGGTGAGTGCGGTTTAACTAGGGGAATCGCATTCACTATCGGTGTGGTGAAGGCGTAGAGGCATAAGCGATTGAAGATTCATTGCACTTTCACCTCTTCAGTGGCACTGTGTTTTTCATTTATTGCTCACAACCTGGACTCTATGAGCTTTTGGAGTCAGGACTTTTTTCTTTGTTTCACATTATTTATTCACCCATTTTTTGACTATATGGGACGCTAATCTATTTACTTTATTTATTTGATTGATTTAATTGTTTCATACATTCACTTTATTAGTCACTTCATGTTATTAGTTTGATTTATGATGACTGTTTGCTTATGTGGTTTATTCACATTTAATCACTAGTATTTAGGTTACATTCATTTAGGTTATATTAGCGCCACTATTTCATATATTCTTTTGGAATATTATGTACATACCATACCTGGCCTATGCTCATAGGCATGCGCACAGGGTGTGCCGGGTGTGCCCAGGCACACCCTAATCACCCCATGCGCATTAGTATTATCGCTCTGTGTAGCAGCAGGAACACGTGAAAGATCTACCTCTTACTGGCTCTGCCATAAGAGAAGTGTCTATGCTCTTCTCTTTCACTGTGTCGGCAGAGAGATCAATTTGCCGGGGTCATATATATGTAGACACACACACATGCATGTGTGTTTGAGCTTTAGGGTGCACACCCTAATGCAATAGGCTGTGCACACCTATGCCTATGCCCCTGGAAGCTGGACATCACTGAAGTAGACAACACTAATCCAATAATCTCCACTTACCACACAGAGTGGCTGACCTGATGCATTGTGAACATAAAAGGTCAGCTGCTCAGCACAGGCACCATTCAGAGAATGCTTTTCCTTTTCTGAATGAATTCAAAGCATTCTAGGGTTGGACAAGGTGGCGAGCATGCCCAGCACTGCCCCACCTCTCTACCTCGTCCAATCAAAGTACACTTTGCATTCTTTTAGAAAATGCAAAGCATTCTCTGAATGCCGCCCATGCCGAGCAGCTGAAATCCTGTGATCAGTAAGCAGAAGTGCAGCCACTCGGCGTGGGGCCAGGCAGTAAGTGGAGAAAACTGGTGTAGCTGTGTTTTCTTTAGTGGTTTTCAGCTTCCAGGGGCATTATCCAGGTATGGTATATACTGTACATAGTTGCATTGGTCCAAGCTGGCCTAGTTTAACTATGTATAATATAGCCATGCCTGGAATTTTTCTTTAATGCAAAGGGTTTGTTAACCCATATATATAAAACTATGCCAGCCCCTCTATTAGAGGTTGGCATTTCACACTATGTCTTTAGTTTTACAAAACGAGCGGTGTAAATACCTAATTTGAGCTGTCTTCAGGCCGGTCACATGACTCATGGCTGCTTTCCAGCTCTGATGGATTGCTTCTGAGGGAGGGGCTGTGATCTCGCTCTGACGTCAGCCGGGGAGATCACGTGACCGCTTGTCTCCTCCACAGAAGCCATGTCTCGGAGCTGTAAAGTGGCCGTGAGTCATGTGACCGGCCTGAAGATAGCTTAAATTAGGTATTTACACTGCTCGTTTTGTAAAACTAGTGACATAGTGTGCGATGCCAGCCTCTAATAGAGAGGCTGGCAGTGAAAATGTAATGATTTTATTTTACAGGAATAGCGGCGCGGGGCGGGGCTGGGCCGGAGACAGACACAGAGGGGGATGATAGGGAGGAAGGAGGGGGGTGAGAGGAGCAGAGGGGACAGCGTATGATGGAGGGACGCCCTTAGACCACAGTGATCAGGGCGGAGCTACTCTGGTTATCGTGGTCTATTTAGAGTGGGAATACAGGAAGTGGCAGGTTCAGGGTTTTTTTTTTTTTTACAGTTTAGAGGGGGGCAGTTTACACAGCATAAGCGCTGTGCTGTGTAATCTGCTTAAAGGCACCAGAATCTACATTTTTTTGGGGGGGTTAACAAACACGTTAAGGTTTGTATCACTTTATATTGACCTTATATATTAAGGCCCAAATTCTTTGTGGCATAGGTTCAACAAGGTGTTGGAAACATTTCTCACAGGTTTTGGTTCATGACATAACAGCATCACGCAGTTGGTGCAGATTTGTTGGCTACACATCCATGATGCTCCTGGGCAGGATGGATCCATGCTTTCATGTTGTTTATGCCAAATTCTGACCCTACCACCTGAATGTCTCAGCTGAAGTTGAGATTTATCAGACTAGGCAACCCTTTTTCAATCTTCTATTGTCCAATGTTGGTGAGCCTGTGCAAATTGTAGCCTCAGTTTCCTGTTCTTAGCTGACGGGAGTGGCACCCTGTGTGGTCTTCTGCTGCTGTAGCCCATTTGCTTCAAGGTTTGATGTGTTGTGCATTCAGAGACAATATTCTGCATACCTTGGTTGTAACCAGTGGCTATTTGAGTTACCGTTGCCTTTCTATCATCTTGAACCAGTCTGCCCATTCTCCTCTGACATCAACAAGGCATTTTTGTCCACACAACTGTCGCTCCCTGGATATTTTCTCTTTTTTGGACCATTCTCTGTAAACCCTAGTGATAGTTGTGCATGAAAATCCCAGTAGATCAGCAGTTTTGGAAATACTCAGTCCAGCCCGTCTGGCACCAACAACCATGCCACGTTCAAAGTCACCTAAATCCCCTTTCATTCATATTCTGATGCTTGGTTTGAACTTCAGCAAGTTGTCTTCACCACATCTAGATGCCTAAATGCATTGAGTTGCTGCCATGTGATTGGCTGATTAGCAATTTGTGTTTCCAAGCCATTGAACAGGTGTACCTAATAAAGTGGAGTGTATATATACTGTATATATAACTTATATACAGTAATAATGAACACTTCCAACTCATGAGCACTTGATTTTGCCCTTTTGCAGTATAGAAGACATGTAAGCAATTCCAAATATCAGCAGCCATGCCTTCTTTAATCTACGAAGTCTTCCATCCCTACTCCTAATATAAAGTGCCCTTTGTTCCCATCTACTTCCATTTGTACACTCACTCCCGTTTTTGGCAAAGCCCCATGAGGACTGACAATCAGCACCAATCTACCAAAGCAGGAAGTCCTTGGTAAATGTATATAATTCTGATGACCGTTGACTGGCACAGTAGTATGGGATGTTGCCTAGTAACTAGTGACACCTTTATATCTTTGTTCACTAAAGACAGTGTGCTAACGAGCAGAGAAAAAGGAGATACAGAGCCCTAGCATTATCTCATTAATTCTACCGTGGGTTAAAACTGTATGTCATGTCTACATTCGCCCAATGCTGACATATTAAGACAGTTTTTATGATATATACAGTTCCAGCATATTCCACAATGTTTTACTGAACACATAGACCATTAACATTAACACCCCTACCACAGTCATACAATCACAAATACACTATAGTTAATTAGGAAGCTGAATAACTTCATATTATCTTTGTGGGTGTTCAGTGGGAAATCATATAAAACAGGGGTCTCCAAACTTTCTAAACAAAAGGCCACTTTACTGTCCTTCAGACTTTAGGTGGACAGGACTGTGGCCAGTGGTAGTAGATGATGCCTCGGGCTTGGTGGTGAGTTGGAATAAAACATTTACACTCCTTACATTTAGCACTCCTGTGGTCAGGAAGAGAAGGAATCGTGCCCCATCATTGGTGTCAGTGGCAAAAATAGGGTCCCATCACTGGTGTCCGTGGAAGGAATATTGTCCCATCACTGCTGTCAGTGGGAGGAATTGTGCCCCATCATTGGTGTCAGTGGGAAAAATAGGGTCCCATCACTAGTGTCCGTGGAAGGAATAGTGTCCCATCATTGGTGTCAGTGGAAGGAATATTGCCCCATCACTTGTGTTAGTGGAATAAATAGTGCACCATTATTGGTGTCAGTGGGAGGAATAGTGCCCCATCACTGGTGTCAGTAGGAGAAATAGTGCCCCATCACTGGTGTCAGTGGAAGGAATAGTGCCCCATCACTGATGTGAGTGGTAGGAATAGTGCCCAATAATTGGTGTCAGTGAAAGAAATAGTGCCTCATTGTTGGTGTCAGTGGAAGGAATAGTGCCCCATCTTTGGTGGTAGTGGAAGGAATAGTGTTCCATCACTGGTGTCGGTGGAAGGAATAGTGTCCCATCACTGGTGTTGGTGGAAGGAATCGTGTCCCATCACTGGTGTCAGTGGGAGGAATCGTGTCCCATCACTGGTGTCGGTGGAAGGAATCGTGTCCCATCACTGGTGTCAGTAGGAGGAATAGTGCCCCATCACTGGTGTCAGTGGAATGAATAGAGCCCCATCACAGGTGTCAGTGGAATGAATATTGCCCCATCACTGGGGTCAGTGGAATGAATAGTGCCCGATCACTGGTGTCAGTGGAATGAATAGTGCCCCATCACTGGTGTCAGTGGAATGAATAGTGCCCCATCACTGGTGTCAGTGGAATGAATAGTGCCCCATCACTGGTGTCAGTAGGAGGAATAGTTTCCTATCATTGGTGTCAGTGGGAGGAATAGTGCCCCATCACTGGTGTCAGTAGGAGGAATAGTGCCCCATCACTGATGTCAGTGGTAGGAATAGTGCCCCATTATTGGTGTCAGTGAAAGAAATAGTGCCTCATTGTTGGTGTCAGTGGAAGGAATAGTGCCCCATCTTTGGTGGTAGTGGAAGGAATAGTGTTCCATCATTGGTGTCGGTGGAAGGAATAGTGCCCCATCATTGGTAGTAATGGAAGGAATAGTGCCCCAATAATGTTGTTAGAAGAACTTATGCTCCATCATTGGTGTCAGTGGTTGGAATAACACCCCATTTTTTGGTGTCAGAAGGAGGAATAATGCCTCATATCAAGGGCTGGATAAAGGTAAGCAAAGAGCTGCATCCAGACCATGGGCTGCAGTTTGGGGACTACGTCAGTAAAACATGAGGAAAACATACAGACTTCATGCAGAAAGTTTCTATGGTGGGAACGGAATTTTGGGCTCAGAGACGTAGGTAATGAGAGCTACATACTTAGCTATCATACATTGTAAGCAAATATGTGAGTTTCTTCCTAAAAGAAGAGGTCTCACTTAAATTCCTAATGAAATGTTCTGTTCATCAAGTTACAAAGAACATGTGGTACTTTGTCTCATCTTCCTACGTGATGTCTAAGGCTAGCTGTGATGTTGGACAGGACACCCTCCTGCCTCCACAGCTGTCCAACAACGCAGCTAGCAAAGAGACCGCTGCCTTGATAGATAACACTTTTCTCCATCTTCAAGCACCTGCCAGACAAGTTTCAAACATTCCCATAGACACATTCCTAAACCTTGTGGACAACCTTCCCAGAAGAGTTGAAGCTGTTATAGCTGCAAAGGGTGGGCCAACTCAATATTGAGCCCTACGGACTAAGACTGGGATGCCATTAAAGTTCACGTGCGTGTAAAGGCAGGTGTCCCAATACTTTTGGTGATATAGTGCATGTAATCTGATTGGTAGCTAAAGGTAACATATACTTCTTTACAGTTCCATTATTCATACCTCTCAGCGGACAATCTGTACCATTTATTCTTCATTAAAAATCACAAGCATGCTTTTCTGGTTTGTCACCTGACCTTTCAGACTCCGGGATTCTCTGTGCATTCTTAATAAGTGACCAGGGTCTGTACTGTTCAGTGGAATTCCTATCAGGTGACTGGCACTAAACTCCCCTCAGTGGAGCTCTTTCTCTAATACTGTATTTAATAGTCATACTAATCTCTATGTGACCTTCAGCCCCATCTCTCTGTCCTGGCCCCTTTCATTTCCCAGTAGGATCCTACTCAGTCAGGTTGTTCTATAGAATCCTAGACCGGAGATTAACAAACAAAAGCTGCTTTTTAGTTTTATTATCCACTATAAAAAGTATTATTATGATTATTATAATAATATAATAATAATAATATAAATGATTATTATTGTCTGAAGGAATAATGTAATACTATGTATAAGGTGTAGTAATAAAATAATGTGTATAGGGTCCATGAAAAAGGCTTGGTGTGCAGCAGTGGGATTTTTTAAAAATGTGTGTTGGTCTTCAAATTGCGACAATCTGTACCCAGATAGTAATACGCAATGTGTACCCAGATAGTAATACGCAATGTGTACCCAGATAGTAATGTGCAATGTGTACCCAGATAGTAATACGCAATGTGTACCCAGATAGTAATGTGCAATGTGTACCCAGATAGTAATACCCAATGTGTACCCAGATAGTCCCGTGCAATGTGTACCCAGATAGTAATGTGCAATGTGTACCCAGATAGTAATGCGCAATGTGTACCCAGATAGTAATGCGCAATGTGTACCCAGATAGTCCAGTGCAATGTGTACCCAGATAGTAATGTGCAATGCGTACCCAGATAGTAATGCGTAATGTGTACCCAGATAGTAATGCGCAATGTATACCCAGATAGTAATGGGCAATGTGTACCCAGATAGTAATGCGCAATGTGTACCCAGATAGTAATGCGCAATGTATACCCAGATAGTAATGGGCAATGTGTACCCAGATAGTAATGCGCAATGTGTACCCAGATAGTAATGTGCAATGTGTACCCAGATAGTAATGCGCAATGTGTACCCAGATAGTAATGTGCAATGTATACCCAGATAGTAATGCGCAATGTGTACCCAGATAGTACTGTGCAATGTGTACCCAGATAGTAATGTGCAATGTGTACCCAGATAGTAATACCCAATGTGTACCCAGATAGTAATACCCAATGTGTACCTAGATAGTAATGCGCAATGTGTACCCAGATAGTAATGCGCAATGTGTACCCAGATAGTAATGTGCAATGTGTACCCAGATAGTAATACCCAATGTGTACCCAGATAGTAATACCCAATGTGTACCTAGATAGTAATGCGCAATGTGTACCCAGATAGTAATGCGCAATGTGTACCCAGATAGTAATGCGCAATGTGTACCCAGATAGTAATGCGCAATGTGTACCCAGATAGTAATGCGCAATGTGTACCCAGATAGTACTGTGCAATGTGTACCCAGATAGTAATGTGCAATGTGTACCCAGATAGTAATGTGCAATGTGTACCCAGATAGTAATACCCAATGTGTACCCAGATAGTAATGCGCAATGTGTACCCAGATAGTAATGCGCAATGTGTACCCAGATAGTAATGCCCAATGTGTACCCAGATAGTAATACTCAATGTGTACCCAGATAGTAATACCCAATGTGTACCCAGATAGTAATGCGCAATGTGTACCCAGATAGTCCCATGCAATGTGTACCCAGATAGTAATGCGCAATGTGTACCCAGATAGTACTGTGCAATGTGTACCCAGATAGTAATGTGCAATGTGTGCCCAGATAGTACTGTGCAATGTGTACCCAGATAGTAATACGCAATGTGTACCCAGATAGTACTGTGCAATGTGTACCCAGATAGTAATGTGCAATGTGTACCCAGATAGTACTACTGTGCAATGCGCATGCACACAGATAGTACTGTGCAATGTGTTTACAGATAGTACTACTGTGCAATGTGTACACAGATATTACTGTGCAATGTGTACACAGATATTACTGTGCAATGTGTACACAGATAGTAATGTGCAATGTGTACCCAGATAGTACTGTGCAATGTGTACCCAGATAGTAATGTGCAATGTGTACCCAGATAGTAATGTGCAATGTGTACCCAGATAGTAATACCCAATGTGTACCCAGATAGTAATGCGCAATGTGTACCCAGATAGTAATGCGCAATGTGTACCCAGATAGTAATGCCCAATGTGTACCCAGATAGTAATACTCAATGTGTACCCAGATAGTAATACCCAATGTGTACCCAGATAGTAATGCGCAATGTGTACCCAGATAGTCCCGTGCAATGTGTACCCAGATAGTAATGCGCAATGTGTACCCAGATAGTAATGTGCAATGTGTACCCAGATAGTAATACGCAATGTGTGCCCAGATAGTACTGTGCAATGTGTACCCAGATAGTAATACGCAATGTGTACCCAGATAGTACTGTGCAATGTGTACCCAGATAGTAATGTGCAATGTGTACCCAGATAGTACTACTGTGCAATGCGCATGCACACAGATAGTACTGTGCAATGTGTTTACAGATAGTACTACTGTGCAATGTGTACACAGATATTACTGTGCAATGTGTACACAGATATTACTGTGCAATGTGTACACAGATAGTAATGTGCAATGTGTACACAGATATTAGTATGCAATGTGTACACAGATAGTACCACTGTGAAATGTGTACACAGATAGTACTGTGCAATGTGTACATAGATAGTACTGCATAGCTCCCAACTGTCCCTGATTTCAAGGGACTGTCCCTGATTTGGAGCAATGTCCCTCTGTCCCTCTTTCCTCCTCATTTGTCCCTCATTTTGATCTGATCCATATACCTGTATATAAAATACACTTTTTATCTTTCAAAAAGTCTTTCCCAGTGCTAAACCTTTCATTCAAATTATAAATTGCTGCATTTGTAAATTCCAAAAGCCAATATAAAGGAATAATAGTGGAAAAAAAGCACTTGTGGGTTTAACTAATTTAGTTTTTTTGTACAATTCTCCTTTTAGGGGGCGTGGCAAGGGGTGTGTCCCATACCTGCATACTTTTGCTGATAGGTGTCCCTCATTCCCATCTTAAAAAAGTTGGGAGGTATGAGTACTATGCAATGTGTACACAGACAGTTCTGTGCAATGTGTATAAAGATAGTTCTGTGCAATGTGCACAGTGTATGTATTGCTGTGTCAGTACATAGCAGTGTATGTATTCCGGTGTCAGTACATAGCATTGTATGTATCCCGGTGTCAGTACATAGCATTGTATGTATTCCGGTGTCTGTACATAGCAGTGTATGTATTGCGGTGTCTGTACATAGCAGTGTATGTATTGCGGTGTCTGTACATAGCAGTGTATGTATTGCGGTGTCTGTACATAGCAGTGTATGTATTGCGGTGTCTGTACATAGCAGTGTATGTATTGCGGTGTCAGTACATAGCATTGTATGTATTCCGGGGTCATTACATAGCAGTGTATGTATTGCGGTGTCAGTACATAGCAGTGTATGTATTGTGGTGTCTGTACATAGCATTGTATGTATTGCGGTGTCTGTACATAGCAGTGTATGTATTGCGGTGTCTGTACATAGCAGTGTATGTATTGCGGTGTCTGTACATAGCAGTGTATGTATTGCAGTGTCAGTACATAGCAGTGTATGTATTGCGGTGTCAGTACATAGCAGTGTATGTATTGCGGTGTCTGTACATAGCAGTGTATGTATTGCGGTGTCTGTACATAGCAGTGTATGTATTGCGGTGTCAGTACATAGCAGTGTATGTATTGTGGTGTCTGTACATAGCATTGTATGTATCCCGGTGTCAGTACATAGCATTGTATGTATTGCGGTGTCTGTACATAGCAGTGTATGTATTGCAGTGTCAGTACATAGCAGTGTATGTATTCCGGTGTCAGTACATAGCAGTGTATGTATTGCGGTGTCTGTACATAGCAGTGTATGTATTGCGGTGTCTGTACATAGCAGTGTATGTATTGCTGTGTCAGTACATAGCAGTGTATGTATTCCGGGGTCATTACATAGCAGTGTATGTATTGCGGTGTCTGTACATAGCAGTGTATGTAT
Organism: Lithobates clamitans; assembly: GCA_037952925.1. Lineage (NCBI taxonomy): Eukaryota > Metazoa > Chordata > Amphibia > Anura > Ranidae > Lithobates > Lithobates clamitans. The sequence continues at coordinate 2,819,780 of JBBGZY010000998.1, read as the reverse complement.
TGCGGTGTCAGTACATAGCAGTGTATGTATTGCGGTGTCTGTACATAGCAGTGTATGTATTGCGGTGTCTGTACATAGCAGTGTATGTATTGCGGTGTCTGTACATAGCAGTGTATGTATTGCGGTGTCAGTACATAGCAGTGTATGTATTGCGGTGTCTGTACATAGCAGTGTATGTATTGCGGTGTCTGTACATAGCAGTGTATGTATTGCGGTGTCAGTACATAGCAGTGTATGTATTGCGGTGTCAGTACATAGCAGTGTATGTATTGCGATGTCTGTACATAGCAGTGTATGTATTGCGGTGTCTGTACATAGCAGTGTATGTATTGCGGTGTCAGTACATAGCAGTGTATGTATTGCGGTGTCAGTACATAGCAGTGTATGTATTCCGGGGTCATTACATAGCAGTGTATGTATTGCGGTGTCAGTACATAGCAGTGTATGTATTCCGGGGTCATTACATAGCAGAGTATGTATTGCGGTGTCTGTACATAGCAGTGTATGTATTGCGGTGTCAGTACATAGCAGTGTATGTATTGCGGTGTCAGTACATAGCAGTGTATGTATTGCGGTGTCTGTACATAGCAGTGTATGTATTGCGGTGTCAGTACATAGCAGTGTATGTATTCCGGGGTCATTACATAGCAGAGTATGTATTGCGGTGTCTGTACATAGCATTGTATGTATTCCGGTGTCAGTACATAGCAGTGTATGTATTGCGATGTCTGTACATAGCAGTGTATGTATTGCGGTGTCTGTACATAGCAGTGTATGTATTGCGGTGTCAGTACATAGCAGTGTATGTATTGCGGTGTCAGTACATAGCAGTGTATGTATTCCGGGGTCATTACATAGCAGTGTATGTATTGCGGTGTCAGTACATAGCAGTGTATGTATTCCGGGGTCATTACATAGCAGAGTATGTATTGCGGTGTCTGTACATAGCAGTGTATGTATTCCGGGGTCATTACATAGCAGAGTATGTATTGCGGTGTCTGTACATAGCATTGTATGTATTCCGGTGTCAGTACATAGCAGTGTATGTATTGTGGTGTCTGTACATAGCAGTGTATGTATTGCGGTGTCTGTACATAGCAGTGTATGTATTGCGGTGTCAGTACATAGCAGTGTATGTATTGCGGTGTCAGTACATAGCAGTGTATGTATTGCGGTGTCTGTACATAGCAGTGTATGTATTGCGGTGTCTGTACATAGCAGTGTATGTATTGCGGTGTCAGTACATAGCAGTGTATGTATTGCGGTGTCAGTACATAGCAGTGTATGTATTGCGGTGTCAGTACATAGCAGTGTATGTATTGCGGTGTCAGTACATAGCAGTGTATGTATTCCGGTGTCAGTACATAGCAGTGTATGTATTGCGGTGTCTGTACATAGCAGTGTATGTATTGCGGTGTCTGTACATAGCAGTGTATGTATTGCGGTGTCAGTACATAGCAGTGTATGTATTGCGGTGTCAGTACATAGCAGTGTATGTATTGCGGGGTCATTACATAGCAGTGAATGTATTGCGGTGTCTGTACATAGCAGTGTATGTATTGCGGGGTCATTACATAGCAATGAATGTATTGTGGTGTCAGTACATAGCAGTGTATGTATTGCGGGGTCATTACATAGCAGTGAATGTATTGCGGTGTCTGTACATAGCAGTGTATGTATTGCGGGGTCATTACATAGCAGTGAATGTATTGCGGTGTCTGTACATAGCAGTGTATGTATTGCGGTGTCAGTACATAGCAGTGTATGTATTGCGGTGTCAGTACATAGCAGTGTATGTATCGCGGTGTCAGTAAATAGCAGTGCATGTATTGCGGTGTCAGTACATAGCAGTGTATGTATCGCGGTGTCAGTACATAGCAGTGTATGTATCGCGGTGTCAGTAAATAGCAGTGCATGTATTGCGGTGTCAGTACATAGCAGTGTATGTATTGCGGTGTCTGTACATAGCAGTGTATGTATTCCGGTGTCAGTACATAGCAGTGTATGTATCGCGGTGTCAGTAAATAGCAGTGCATGTATTGCGGTGTCTGTACATAGCAGTGTATGTATTCCGGTGTCAGTACATAGCAGTGTATGTATCGCGGTGTCAGTAAATAGCAGTGCATGTATTGCGGTGTCAGTACATAGCAGTGTATGTATCGCGGTGTCTGTACATAGCATTGTATGTATTCCGGTGTCAGTGTATATATCTAGGCATGGGCAGATTTTCTTTTTCTATTCTCTATCAGTCATTTCTAAGCGCAGTCACGGAGGATTGGGGACATCGGTGTAATGATCCCATTGTGTGAGTACAAATACAATAGGTGTTCACACACTCAGAATGGCAGAGATCCTCTTGTTGATAATACGACATTGCAGAGTTGTATTGGTGTATTCGGTGCACATTGGACATTCCATAGGTGAGTGTGATTCATTTAGGAGAGAACGATGTATTAGAAGATGATAGGTGTACTCTATAGACACCATTGTGTGCCCAGATTTCCCCAGAGTCCTAACATGGCTTCAATGTTCCTCTCCTGAACACAGCACATCCCAACGTTCCTTGATATTACAGTCATGTCCCACGTCTTCTAAGCTCGGTGACCTCTGAGTGTGAATACGCCACCTTCCGTTACATTGTTCCAGGCTGACATAAAGCTATGGATTTCTTTGTCTCCGTAGTCTACACTAAACCAGCCTAACCCTGATTCCTGCATCCAGTATAGAAACATGTCTGTATCTCTATATGGAAAAAGAAACCTGGATGTGAGCCCTCTAGCGGTGTACGGAGAACACTTCAAGTAAATTCATTTAATGCAGTTGAATCTGTAGTAGAAACCATTGCAGTATAAAGAGCCAACCTATCATCAGATACATTATGTAGACAATACTTATGCATTGACTTATTCTTGTGTTGGGATTCCTTATTACCAATCAGTGCAATGATCAGGCAGTGAAGATGATTTGGTGACACAAACACTGTTTAAGAATAAATCTGACACAAAGTAAAACACCTGTGTGAGAACACTGTGACGGAAGAAGTTATTTCCAAACTCATGTACACCATCTTAGTCCTAGGGCAGTATTATTTAATACAGCTATTCTCAATCAAAGCTCTGTGGTACCCCAGGATTCCTCCAGACCAAGGGTAGGCAACCCGAGAGATAGAGATCTACCTGCACAACATGAAAGAGATCAAAGATCACTGGAGTTCTGTGCTCTTTTTTTAAGCATTTTATTAGTAAAACATAACTAAATATTTAGGAAAATATAGAAAAATATAATAAAACAAATGTCACTGTAAAAATATAAACTTAACCTACCTTAAAACTGGACAGTATCAGTCAGTAGAGCAGTGGGCTGTGTGTGGACAGAGTACATAGGGCAGTGGATGGTGTCAGTTGGGCAGTGCAAAGTGTCAGTAGAACAGTGGACATCATCAGTAGAGCAGTAGACACCATCAGTACAGAAGTGGACATCATCAGTACAGCAGTGGACATCATCAGTAGAGCAGTGGACATCATCAGTAGAGCAGTGGACATCATCAGTACAGCAGTGGACATCATCAGTACAGCAGTGGACATCATCAGTAGAGCAGTGGACATCATCAGTAGAGCAGTGGACATCTTCAGTAGAGCAGTGGACATCATCAGTAGAGCAGTGGACATCATCAGTAGAGCAGTGGACATCATCGATAGAGCAGTGGACATCATCAGTAGAGCAGTGGACATCATCGATAGAGCAGTGGACATCATCAGTAGAGCAGTGGATGTGTCAGTAGGGCAGAGGTTGGTGTCAGTAGAGCAGTGGATGGTGTCAGTAGTTTTTTTATTTTAATTACTTTATTTTTTTTTTAATTTTTACAATTTTTTTTACATTTTGTTTAAATTACTTTTTACAATTAATGTTAGCAGCCCTGTTGTGGGCTTTGGGGAATTATCAGGGGTCTAAACAGACCTCTGATGTTTCACCTTTGAGACAGAGAAAGGAACTTGAGGACACGATCCTCAACCCCCATCTCTGCAGCTTCAGCTGCACAGAATGAATGAATAGGAATAGCTCTGTACAGAGTTTCCCGTTCATTTACAAATCGAAGCATAGTAAACACAGCTTACTATGCTTTAGTTATGAATAAACACAATAAGTAAGTGGTCATATTCACTGGCCCCTTCCCCCACTCTCCATAATAATGATCCCCCACAGCAGCCGGTGGGAGAGGAAAAGAATCTGGCAGCGCTGGGGGAGGAACACACAGGGCAGCAAAAGCAAGGAGACAGGAGGGGCAGTCGGATCGGAATTTACTGGAACTCAGATTTCCTCCGGCAGGAGCTGAATGTCATCAGGAGAGAGTGAAGGAGAAGCTGGTTTTCAGCTGCTGCTGGAGGAAAGGGGATTGGTTCCAGTAAATGCCCCCTGATCACTAATGGAAGGGGGCACATTCTTCTCACTGACCACCAATGTAAGGAACATTCTTCCCAATGACCACCAATGTAAGGGGACATTCTTCCCACTGACCACCAATGTTAGGAACATTCTTCCCACTGACCACCAATGTAAGGAGCATTCCTCCCACTGACCACCAATGTAAGGAGCATTCTTCCTATTGATCACCAATATAAGGAGCATTCTTCCCATTGACCACCAATGTAAGAAGCATTCTTCCCACTGACCATCAATGTAAGGAGCATTCTTCCCTCTGACTACCAATGTAAAGAACATTCTTCCCACTGACCACCAATGTAAGGAGCATTCTTCCCTCTGACTGCCAATGTAAAGAGCATTCTTCCCACTGACCACCAATGTAAGGAGCACTCTTCCCACTGACCACCAATGTAAGGAGCATTCTTCCCATTGATCACCAATATAAGGAGCATTCTTCCCACTGATCACCAATGTAAGGAACATTCTTCCCACTGACCACCAATGTAAGGAGCGTTCTTCCCTCTGACTACCAATGTAAAGAACATTCTTCCCACTGACCACCAATGTAAGGAACATTCTTCCCATTGATCACCAATATAAGGAGCATTCTTCCCACTGATCACCAATGTAAGGAGCATTCTTCCCACTGACCACCAATGTAAGGAGCGTTCTTCCCTCTGACTACCAATGTAAAGAACATTCTTCCCACTGATCACCAATGTAAGGAGCATTCTTCCCTCTGACTACCAATGTAAAGAACATTCTTCCCACTGACCACCAATGTAAGGAGCATTCTTCCTTCTGACTGCCAATGTAAAGAACATTCTTCCCACTGACCACCAATGTAAGGAGCATTCTTCCTTCTGACTGCCAATGTAAAGAACATTCTTCCCACTGACCACCAATGTAAGGAGCATTCTTCCCACTGACCACCAATGTAAGGAGCATTCTTCCCACTGACCACCAATGTAAGGAGCATTCTTCCCTCTGACTACCAATGTAAAGAGCATTCTTCTCACTGACCACCAATGTAAGGAACATTCTTACCACTGACCACAAATGTAAGAAGTATTCTGGCCACCAATGTAAGAAGCATTCTTCCCACCTACCATCATTGTTAGGGGACATTCTTCCCATTGATCACCAATTGAAGGGGCATTCTTCCAACTGCCCACTATCGCAAAGGGCATTTTTCCCACTGACCACTAATGTAAGGAGCATTCTTTCCACTGACCACCAAAGTAAGAGAATTCTTCCCAATGACCACCAATGTAAGGAGCATACTTCTCACTGACAATCAATATCTCCCACTGACCACCCATGTAAGGGACACAGTTCCCAATTAACTTCAATGTAAGGGGCATTCTTCTCACTGACCCTGATGTATTTTAGCAAGAGGTCCTTGAATATTACTTTAAGGGTTCCCCCTGAGTAAAAAAGGTTTAGAAAGTCTGATTTTTTTGGGTGTAGCTTCACCTTCCCATCCATAGCATTAGCTAGTGAATTGCTGCTTCCATCAAAGCCTTCTTACCCTGGTATTGTCCTTCATGACAAAATACATTTAAATGCTATCTCCATGTTAGAGCTGACCTTTGTTACAGTCAAAGTGAATGATCCCTGCATCCTGCATGCTGAAAACATTCCTCTAATTGCCATTACGTTTGATGAAAGCCCCACATATGCTATGCTTAACTGTGCACCTTTTCTAATTTTAAAACTGACATCTAATGAATGAGATGACTTTTATTGTTCTAAATTAAAAAGCAGGTCCCTGCACAAGCAAAAGAAATGAGTGAGCTACTAATACTACCCAGAGAATGCAGCAACTGTGTTAAACTCTGAAAATTCACTGTTAACCTTTGTACAGGAGATTATTGCATATACATACAGAAAATGCCAGCAACAAGAATCATTCCATTCCTGCAGTTGGGATCACAGGTGTATGCAATCAGCTATGGACTCTCAGCCTAAACAAAGCAATGACAGGCTGAGGGGAGCCATCGCTCTTCGCAGGTATTCGCACATCCAGCGGTTGCCTACAATTTGGGGACAGTTGTCTGACCTTGAACACTGTTGTCTGTGGCCAAGCTATGAATATTTCAATATTTACATAAAACCTTCACTGACCTCTGTAGTTACAATCATTGTGGAGTACTTCATTCCTACAGTTTAAAGCAGAATTAAAGGCTAAGTTCACCTTTGTTCACATTTTTTTTCTAAATTCCAGCTCCCCTATGTACCAATATAACAATAATACATTTATTTACCTCACTCTCTTCATAGCTGTTTAACCACTTCTGCCCTGGAATATTTTAACCCCTTCATGACCAGAGCACTTTTTACAATTTGGCACCGCGGTCATTTTAACTGATAATTGCGCAGTCGTTCGACACTGTACCCAAACAAAATTTACGTCTTTTTTTCCCCACAAATAGAGCTTTTTTTTGGTGGTATTTGATTACCTCTGCGGTTTTTATTCTTTTGCGTTATAAACAAAAAAAGAGCGACAATTTAAAAAAAAAAATATATATATTTTTATTTTAGCTATAATAACATCCCCAAAAGTTTAAAAAAAAAACAAAACAATTTCTTCATCAGTTTAGTCCAATGTATATCCTTCTACATATTTCGCAAAAAAAATCGCAATAAGCATATCCTAATTGGTTTGCGCAAAAGTTAAAGCGCCTGCAAACTATGGGAAAGATTTGAGGCATTTTTAAGGCATTTTTTTTTTTTACTAGTAATGGTGGTGATCTCCAATTTTTAGTGGTACTGCGACATTGCGACGGACAGGTCAGAGACTTTTGACACTTTTTTGGGACTATTGGCATTTTTACAGCGATCAATGCTATAAAAATGCACTGATTACTGTGTAAATGTCACTGGCAGGGAAGGGGTTAACACTAGGGGGCAATCAAGGGGTTAAATGTGTGTTCCCTCAGCATGTTCTAACAGTGTGGGGATGTGAGTGACTAGGAGAGGAGCCATATCGTTTTTCCTACTTTATAGGAAGAAACGATATGGCTCCTCTCCTCTGACAGCACAGGGATTTGTGTGTTTACACACACAAATCCCCATTCTGGCACTCGTGCACACGATCACGCGTGGCCAGCAGCGATCGTGCCTGCCGGACACGCGCATCGGGTGCCCCACGTGCGCCCTCTGGTGGCTGTAAAACGGGTAGGACGTACCCGTACGGGATTTTGCCCAGGAGAGCCATTGTGCCGCGATATATCTGCGTGACACGGTCGGCAAGTGGTTGAAGACACTACTTCTGCCTTACTTCCTGGTCAGACTTTAGTCCATGACATAGGAAGAAGTTGACCAGCTGATCTCATTAGCACATACCCTGCATCGTCTACCCTCAGCTGGTCAACTCCTTCCTCTGTCATGACCTAAAGTCTGACCAGGAAGTAAGGCAGAAGTAATCGAGCAGTGTGTTTAAACAGATATAAAGACAGTGAGGTAAGCTGGTATAGAATTAATCGAAAGCTGCTTTTTTTTTGTGCAAAAATACATTAATGATTAATGTTAATGCTATATTGTTACATAGGGGAACTGAAATTTAGAAAAAAAGGTAGTTCATCTCTGGTATCACTACTTTGCTCTCTAAAGTCTGGTACACACTATCTTCTTTTTTTTGTTCAATCTAGCAGGCTGAACGAAAAAAAAAAGTGGAGCTCACTGTACTAACTATGCAATATTAGTATAGCGTACTCCCCACTGAGCAATTATGTGCTGATAGGGGGACTGTTGTTCAGCAAACGTCCATTGCAGACAGGAACTCTCAGTCCCTTGACAAAGTACAAAATTGGGCTGAGCACTAATCCCAGTTCAACTTGCTTGCAGAATGTTAGCCAACCTGGCTGCCACTAGCCGCACTTGGCAGTTTCTCTTCCCAGTCCTCCCGACTGACTCTCTGCACCAGTTCTGCCCGAGTGACACATACACGTGGAGACTCCACAGGGCAAGGTTGATGAAGACTTGGCACATTGCTGTCTTCAAGAGAGCACTGCTACAGCTGGCAGTCTCTCCCCTTGTCTGTCGCTGCACTGTGCTGAGCTACTCACTGTCTCTCCTTGCTCTCTCTGCTGCCTCTCTTGCTTGAATCCCTCCAAATGCCTCCTGTGGTGCGATCATTCCAGGCCAGCCTCCCAAGCTCCAGCCCCCTCCCGACCGGTAAGGGATCCCTCATGGGCCACTGACAGCCTCCCTCAGTATCTTCCACCCATCTCCCCCTGCTGGCATGGCTCATGTCTATTTAAGGGCTTCTTTAGATCCCTCCCAGGCCCACTCCTGGGGATTAGCTAAGGGCCCATAAATATTTAAGCCAGCTCCTCCTCACCTCCACCCGCTATTTCCAGAACATTCTCCAACATTCTGGTAACAGGAGGAGGTACCATAGAGCTGCCAGGATGAGTCATACAAACCTGGCCTCTAGTAACCCTGACCCAGATTTAATGACTAACGCAAAGCCAGCTATGTTTTTTTCTACTCTCACTTCTAGTAGCATACACTAGAGGGTGCTACATACATATCTGGTCAAATGCGAAATCTGCATAGTGTTGGCCACTGGAGGTGCTCACAGGGCTGGAGGAGATGTATAGGTGGTCCACCCCCAAGATGACATTACTTCTGCCCTATACCACAGTGGTCCGAGAAATTTTCCTCCAGCCCTGTGAGTACCTCAAGCGGCCGTGATTTTCTATTATCGGTGGAACCAGGACACTATGTAGATTTAGCATTTGACCAGATATGTACTTAATGTGAGTTATAACATTTTTAATAAACTGCCTACTAGATAGTGCTTCCCTTTCTATACACACTCACACATGAGCAGTGAAGCTTAACCTGGAGTTTATCTTCGAGGGATTGTAAGAAGCCTGCAGTGGGTGTTTTTGGGAATATCGCTTCTGCATTAAAAGCAGGGATTTTCAGATCACCAGATAGCCAGCAAAAGAAACGATGGTGGTCTGTTAAATAACAGCAGTGCCTGGATATAAAAATCATAGTTTTGAGCAGGTAGGCTGCGCTCCTTGTTGGTAGCCCAAGCTTTAAATGTGCCTGAAGTGTACATTTAATTCCCACACATTCCAATCATTGCAAGCAATACTTAAGACTGTCACAATTTCAAATATCAACTGCATGTAGCTGTAATATTGTGAAGCAAATAACAGTGCTCAATATGTACTCAAAATCTATGACCTTTACCGAAGAATTTTGCAGAACAATAAACATGAAGAATAGTAATGTAAATATGTTGAAGGATACTATCTCAACAGCAGCCTACAAGAGATTCATTTTGATAAAGTTCTGCCGTGCGAGCAAAAGGTTCTTGTATATATCGAGCACAAGACACAGAAAATGAAGTATCCAGTGTGCAGGCAGTAAATCCCAGTGTACAGGCAAAGGTTTTTACACAATTTTTGATGTTTCAGCCAACTTGGCATGGACACCTGTTCATAATGGAGAGGCCCCATCCCATACTATGCTTGGACATCCTCAAGGTATCTACTAAGGGTTGTAAGTCTAAAAGTACATGTTTTATGTTAACTTATGACTTAAGGCTCCTGTGTCTAAGGCCTGGTTCACACCTATGCATTTTTTGGTGCTTTTTCAGTTTTGCAGAAACACACTACAGTCCCTTTAACATGGTTTCCTATGGGTCACATATGCGCATTTTATGGACAGAGCCATGGACTTTTTTTTTGGTTTTTGATTACATAGACTTCAATGGATCAAAAAGATGTATTAAAAATGCAAAATGCACCTGGAATATGCAAACCGCAACCTGCATAGATGTGAACCAGGCCTAAATCCTCCATTTGTGTCTCACAAGCTTCCCCTCCCAGACACTGCAGTTCACAGTGGGAGGGTTTTAGTAAAAGAGGCAGCACTGTCAATACAGAAAGCAGTGGGCAAGGCAGGACTAGGTGCGGTCGGGTGATGATCGACAAGCTACAGGCTTGTGAATCACTAGTGACAATGCTATTAACCACACTCCGTACAACAATTTTTATCCCATTGTAGTGCAAGCAGGCACAGCCTACATGGAAGTGGCAACTCTGATTTGAATTTAGGAATAGCGCAGCATTGTTGCCACATCATCAAAGGAAGCTGCATTAGGTGGACTTCATTGGCAGGCTCAACAGGGACTTTTCCGGGGGACTAAGAGAAAACTGTGAGTGCAGATTTTATCATTTAGTCCTGCAACATGTTATTTACTTTTTTTTTTTCATTCTTTATTTAAGGAATAGTATCAGCTAACAATACAACATAGAGCAGATACAGTGGTTGTAAAGCTCAACCAAAGAGGCAATAACTGATGATCAAAGCATATATAAACATTCTTACTGACAAATAGAGACAATTAAATAGTGTCCAATGAGAGCAATAAAACAAATATCCAAGAGTCCAAGGTATTTATTGATAAAATTGATTTAAAACCAGAAAAAAACCCAATGTGTTTTGGGGAACAAAAACACGCCCCCTTCCTCAGGGGTAGGGAAAGTCCATACTCATGCAGAATATATTAACTAGCAGGATAATATTTAATTTTTTAAATACTATTTATTAATTTGTACATAATATTTAACACGTAATATAATAAATATTATAATTAAAATAAATATAATCACTATTAAATGTAAAATGTTATTTTAATTATTTTTTTATTTAATTATAAGTACATTTTAAATAAAATTTGTATTTCGAATTCTATTTTAAATAAAACAAAATGGCTGCCTGGGCTATTATTCAAATTCATTTATATTTAAAATAAATATAATATTATTTACAAAAATATTTAGTACTTATTAGCAGGATCACAAGGTACAATTAGAGGCATGCTATCCTCAGATAAAATGACCCAGGCAGCCAGGGAATGTATTATGCAGCCATGCAGGTGACCCATGACTCCGTAGATCCACTCAGCAGCCCACTTGTCATCTGCCATGCAGATGTAAAACTCCCTTTCTGGTTCATCCTCTGTGTTGTTCAAAATTGGAAAATTGGAAGCAACAAAAAACCCCACATTATTGCGAGGCCATTACACACGGTGATGGTGTCAAGTGAGCAGGTACAGACCACCAGGGTGCCAACCCAAAACAGTTACCCAACCCATAGTTCTACTTTAAGCGACTGAAAGAGCCACATCTCCAGGCTCCTTGTGCATGCTGCCGAGCTAGCTGATGGGATTGACTCAGTCACTTTTAAAGGTTAAGAAGTATTGTATCCGCCACAGTGAGCTTGCTGTGCAATCAGAAACAATGCTGTTTGAAGGTGAAATAGAGAACAAATCATTTCAGGTGCCAGGATGGTGCATAGGATCACAGAGTGGGTAAATATACATTACATAGTCTCCTTAAAGGAGAAGTTTGGGGCACGTTAAAAAAAACAAATCTTTATAATCACCTTTATGCTGCAGCATCAGTGTGGTGCTGCAGATGTCCCATGTCGGCTCCAAGGTCGAGAACTGAGTGACCACCGCACTGCCCCTCAAGCCCTCACTGGAAGCGGGTGCAACTGGCTTCAACTCTCAGCCATGTGCTGAAAGCCAGAGCCAGCTGTCAATCAGGCATCTGGGTGGATCCTGACAATATGGTTGGGAACCTTCCAAAGCCTGGATGCACTCTATGACATCAACTGATAGCGGACAATAGCCTGCTATAAGCTGACTCAGGAGAGCAAAAGTAAGTGCACTCATGTGACCCAGAAGGGAAGTATGACCAAAAAGGCTTTGGCCATACTTTTATTTTAAGTATCCTCATTGTGGGTAGTCAACTATCATTTTGTAATTGTATAGCTGTTTGCTTGGTTTCTTCTTCCATATAATGCTACAAATCCCCTTTCCTTATTATCTGTAATTTCCTTTCCACTTTGTCTTTTTCGCTGCAGGAAGTTTCCCAATAAGCCACACTTCGCACTTTGATGCATGTAACACCCTTGTTTCGAAAGGTTTACTTGTGCTATACATTAGCCAAGTGCAGGCATTAATGTATGGGTGTACGTGTGACTTTCCCTCCTGCAGAGATAGCACGCTCCAAGTCCTTCTTCTACTGGAGTGATTTATATATTTTGCTGCATTACCAATTAAAAAGAAAATCAAATTTCAAATGAATGAAGACATCTGGCCTCCATTGCAGCGTCTTTCTCTACTTATGGGGAAATTGGATATTGATCCTGCCAACTATGAGCAACCGTTACTGAAAAGCACACAAACGTGTATGTTACTTATTATTAAAACATGGTGAGAGGTGTGAGTATTGGGGGTGTTTGATCTAATTAGGCTGCATCAAAATGAGAGTACGGGTGTCCGATCGCTAGCTTGTCTCCCAGCACTCAGTGACAGATTAATGACTTACTCCGGACAATTTTATATATATATATATATATATATTCTTTTTTTTTTTTTTAGGTAGATAGGAAATGAGATTGACATTTGACAGGTTTATATATTACATTTCTGGTAGGTTTATATTTCTGTCTATTACCTCACTGGGGAGATTTGGAGATTTCCCTTCACTTTCTGTCCTACTAATCCCAAAAATTTGTAAAAAAACAAGGATATGTTCAAAGTGTATCTAAACTCAAAACTGAAAATGTAATATATTGCATCTTACCAGTTCTTAGATATAGTGGCTACATTACATTTCTTTTTCAATCTGTTTTTCCCTTTATTTACACTCATGTGTGTAGAGGTGCATTCTTCCCTTTAAGTAACGTTAGGCAGGTGCCCTTTCGTGCATCCTTGTGCATTTCCTTTGTGTGTTGACATACATTATTGATATGTGTTGACTATGCTTTTTTTAAATTTAGGATTTGAAGTGGATAGGGAGAACAGCCCTTGATCTAGGTTTGTTCAAGAGTTATTGAACTCAAATTTTGAAAAAAACACTTACAGGCAGGGTTTTTATAACAGAAGAGACCATCATAAATGCCTCCCCCTACCACATGCACAGCTCAGACCACATTCATGGCACTTGATGTGTGCCATGGTGATGTGACTTTCATATGCATGTGCGGAAATTATGTCATCACAGCTTGGCCATTCAAGTGGCTGAAGAGAAGGAAACCAGGAGGAAGACTATCATGAAGATGAAAGCGCCCGGAACCTGCTGAAGCCAGGACAGAGCAGCGCTGGAGGGCTCAGTTTGACAAATAGCACATTATGGAATAACACTGTAGGGGGCCCATTTTTAAATTTTTTTTTAGTTTAATACCGCTTTAACACCTGTTATCAATGCATCAGAATGCATTAAAACACACGTTAGAGCAGGATTTCTCAAACAGGGTTCCTTGGAACCCTAGGCTAGGGGTTCCTTGAGCAATGACCAATTTCTGCCTCTCAGATAAGTTCCCACTGACATCATTGATCTTTTAAACTATCCGTAAGGGGGTAAGGCTGGCCATAGATGATTCAACAGGAACCGGCTGAGATTAGAACCGTGTGTGGTAAAGCTGAATGTACCAAGTTGATTGATCAATCAACTTAGGTACAACCAGCCGACCAGGTTTTACTTGCTATAGCCCCCTAGCAATATTCACTGTCTTCTCCCGGCGGGGATGGCTTACCCTGCCCCCTTGCCTGGACAATACAATTCCCCTGTCAGCACTGTCTGTGCTGATGGGGGAATCCTGTTAATTACTTCAAAGGAATTTGATTTGTCTACAGCCTGCCTTATTTTTCTTAATAACCACAAGTGTAAGGAGCATTCTTCCCAATGAACGTCATACTAATGTATCTTAAGTTGTAGATATAGTAAGTTTTACCATGGGTTCCCAGATACTGGAAAATTATTTCAAGGGTTCCCCTGTGTTGAAAAGGTTGAGAAAGAGTGCATTAGAATTTTAATGCATTGCCCTTGACTTCCATAGAAGTCAAAGGCAATGCATTAAAATGCCCACACATGTTTTAATGTATTCTGATACATTGGCCATAGGAAACAATGGGGCTCAGAGGCCCATAGAAGTCAATGGCAGTACATAAAAATGCTAGGGTGTGTTTTAATGCATTTTGGTGCATTGGGACACAGAGAAAAATGGGTGTCTTATTTGGAAAAATGCGCTGCAGAGATGGTAACAGGCACTGTTTAGTATAGAGAAGCTGGACACATAACAAAATCACAGAATTTTAGTCTTAAATGTTATTAAAAACACTTTTTTTTATCTTTTCTAACATATCACTTTGCTGGTGTTATTAAAAATCTAGTATGTAAAGCCGAAATCGAAATTGGAGAGACGAGGTCAGCAAAGAAGCATATTTCAAGGTCAGATTCATTTATTTTAGGGTAAGAAAAGATGTAGCATGGCCTAGTGTTTTAGCCAAGCATGAAAGATCAGCCACTTTCATTTAATACAGGTAAGGGCTAGAAAAATGAGCAGAGAAATGTAGAGAGACTGTGCAATGTTTATTGCATGTTAGTGTGAACGAAAGATGGAGACCAATGGGGCATGGAACATGTAATAAATATTACGGCAGGCTCTCAATGAAACTTTAATGCCTTTCCCACTGTTCGCCTGCTTAAATTCTTATGTGATCTGATTGTCTTTTGTTTATTTCCCATTTTCATTTCACCATTTCAGCCGTCGTTCTAGTCTTCATTCAAGCAGATCAGTTGCCTGAGGACAAGTTTTATATGCTAGATGAGGGCTTTTTGTGACAACATGTCCATTTATTTATGTAGATAGCAGATAGCACCCAACTTATGTAAAGGCTATGTTCTATGAATGCTTATGTAACTTGATTTTTATTTAAAGGGGACCTGAGAGGAATGGATTAGGGGCGCTGCAACTGTTATATTTTTAAAGCGTAAGTTCTACAGCTGTCACCCTCAGCCTGGCTTCACAAATTAGTGATCACTGGCCTGTAACAATTTCACTGAAGACTGAACTCTTCATAGAATTGCATGACAGCCCTGGAGTATGGATCTTTAAAAACAAGTCTTGCAAAGGCACAGGTTATGGTTATATTTTTAATCAACAGTGTAATAGCTGCTCATGTGCATCTTTTGCCTTGCAGTACATTTGTACACCCATCCGAAGCCATAGTTTACTATTTCTATAAAATATGATAGCTATGTCTTACATGGTTTTTCTTTAGTGAATGTTAGTCATCTAGGTGCATGTGTGAAACACCTCTTATCTTCCCTCTCTTGAAATGTTAAATGCACCCGGACATATCCGGGTACCTTATTGAATCCTCTCACTTTAAACTCTGCATGTATGCAGACGACGTTATGCTTTTTTTGACTCAACCCCAAATCTCCCTACCCAATTTATTTTCCATATTATCTAAATTTGCCTCTATCTCTGGATGTACAGTAAATATTACAAAATCTACTGCTTTTCCAATTAATATACCCGCTGCTCAGTGTGAGACCCTCTGAGGATCCTTTCCATTCCAATGGTTGATTGACAAAATACCCTATCTAGGCATTTACATCACACCACAGTTGTCTTTCATTTTTGCTGCAAACTATCCACCATGTGTATCCCGACTTCGGAACTTGCTTAAAGTCTGGAGTTCCTATCGCATTTCATTTTTGGGAAGTCACGGCTGTTAAAATTACCTTTATTGACAAGCTACAACAAGAAGTTAAAAGATTTATCTGGGAGAACAAAAGACCTAGATTTTCTAGACACGTTTTATATAAATCTCAAGCTACGGGTGGCCTAGGATTACCTAATCTATGGTTTTACTTTCTAGCAGCCCACTTTTCTCAGATGGCTCAATGGAGTATCCCGAACTGAAAGGTGCTTTGGGTGAAGTTTGAAGCCAACTCCATCCGCGCTTATTGCCTCCCATATATATTATGGTCACCCTCCGACTTTAACTGTAAACTTACCCTCCTAAATTCATAACGCAATCCTTAATCCTCTGGAACTGCTATAAAAGTAAACTTAGTCTGATCTCATCTACACCCCAAGGTTCGTCCTTTCATTTACCACAGCTTTCCCTGGTCACTTTAGCAGATCTCCAATTAGGTGGTACATTTGCCACATTTGATCTCCGCTCACAAAAACAAATCCCACTTCGGGAACATTATCACTATATGCAAATAAGACACTTTTAAATCTCTCATTATAGTCTTACCCCATCTTCCCCTCCTACAACCTTTGAACAGATCTGCCGTGACTCTCCCAGAGACAAAGGCCTCATTTCAGTTCTCTATAAAACAGCATTGGCTTCATATTTCTCTAGTGAGCTTCCATATAGGAATAAATGGGAAACTGGCTGTGATACACAGTTTGCTCCAGAGGATTGGGATATAATGCTGGATAACCTACGCAAATGTACAAAGTCCCTAGCAGTCAGAGAAACGGCCTATAAGGTATTGATCAGATAGTATTATACCTGCTTCAGACTCCAAACCATCTTCCCAGGAACTTCTGGACTTTGTTTCCAGGGATGCCAGCTCCTGGGTACCTTCAAACACATATTTTGGGAGTGCAGGCTACTTTCTCCAGTATGGAATAAAATAACTTCTATAGCTATCGGGTACTCCCCTACAACTCACAATCTCAATGTGTCTCATTGGAGCGCCAATCCCAGGTGTCTTCCGCAAGGTGGAAAGACTTATACAAACTATTTGCGTATCCACCTTATGGGCTATTGCTCTACATTGGAAGTCCCCAGTAGTACCGCTATCCTCCATACTAGACAGGGTTGATGCTGTTATGCTAATGGAGAGAATTTTGTATACCCTACAGGATAACATGCACCCGTTTGATCGTAGATGGGATGCTTGGGGAACTAAGGCATATTCTGCTATCCTAGGATATATTACCAGTTTAAGTAGCCATGCTTTGCATGCATAATACCCTCAGGTATACCCCCCCCCCCCATTCTTTATATGTTTGCAATTTTTGACAGTGATTGATCCGTATTTTCTAATGATTCTTCTGTATGCTTCTAAATTGTTTTTTATTTTTGTATTCAAGAATATCCTTGTGACGTCAATCTTATGGTGTATATTGTCACAAGAATGTATATTTTATATACCTTAATAAAAAAACATTTCTAAACAAAAAAGAAATGTTAAATACAGATGGTATGCATATTTGGGACTTCAAAGATTTACACAGCCCTGCCACACAGCACAGCCCTGTCTTGGGAAGGGGAAGGGGACCTTATGAGCTTCAAGTCAGCGTTTTTCTGCACACCTCCACATATATATATGGTGTGAACAGGGCACATAGAAAACTATTCATATATGTGTAGGGGCATGTAAAAAAAACTTAGCTCAACAGATATGGAGTGAACAAATCATAGAAGAATCCTTAAAGACGAAGTAAACCCTGATGGGTTTTACTTCCTCTTTTGTTCCCTGCAAAGTAAAAGCATAATAGGCTAGTATGCATCGCATACTAGCCCATTATGTGCCACTTACCTGCAAACGAAGCCTGCAATGTCCCCAAATGTCCCCACTGGTGGCTGCGTCTATCTTCACCACTCTTCCTTCCAGGGCCGTGGGCTCCGGCTCTGTGACTGGCCAGAGTGGCATGACGCCACTCCCGTGCATGCGCGCAGGAGCCAACAGTCATGGCACGCTGCTGAAGAAAGGGCACAATCATGCCCTTTCTTCAGTGCGCATGCACCGTTGACGTCGGCGCAAGCGTATATGGCAAAAATATTTTTTTTATTAGATATTTCCAGTACCTACAGGTAAGCCTTAGTATAGGCTTATCTGTAGGTAAAAGTAGTATGTAAGGGTTTACAACCACTTTAAAGGAAAAAACGTAGGATTTTGCAAGTATTACACCAGAAATCAATTAAGAATTAACATACTTTATTAAAACCACTTGCAGGTCACCCACCGTACATATACTGTGGCAGGGCGGCAGGGTGGCTGCTCAGTGTTCGATCACATACTTAGTTCGTGATCTGACACCTCCAGGTCTGAGGCATGCGCACGCCTCCGGCGACCCGCTCCCGCTGTTGCTGGTGACATATTTCATCCAAGGTGTCTGATCATGTCACCCAGGCACTAGGAATCCACTCTTTGACATCTATCAGATGCTGACAATATGGGGTTGATTTACTAATGGCAAAAGACGGTGCTCTTTGCAAAGTGCAGTTGCTCTAGAGCTTAGTAAATGAGGTATGGCTTCACCTTGCAAAGAGTACCCAATCACGTGCAAGGAGAATAAAAAAACACCACATTATTGGATAGTGTTCGTCAGCAGAGCTTCTACTCATTTACTAAGCTCTTGAGCAAGTGCACTTGCAGAGTGCAACTGCACTTTGGAAAGTGCACAGTCTTTTTCCCTTTAGTAAATAAATCCCTATGTGTTGCAGAATACCTAGCAAAACCACAGCTAAAACGTGAGCAGTAGAATTACATACTATTATGTTGAATCACATGTTATTAGACTAAATGTGAATAGTCTAGAAATATTTAAAGTTCCACCTTAAATAGTATCAAAGTAATGACTCCTACCATAGCAGTGTAGACATGCAGGCAGTAGGGGGAGCTGTGTTTACCTCTGGGGTAAATTGACAGGTTGACAGGTTCAGGAGGCCACGGGAGGGTTGAGGTTATAGAAAAATCCAATCCCTGCCATTCATGTTTAACAGGCCATAATTCACCTTGACATGATTATAACCTCATTAGTCTGTTTCTGCTATATTCCAGAAACTAGGTAAAAAAGCCCATGATTTTCAATTATGAGCATTTTATACGAAAATGACAGATATATATCATGTAGCACTATACAATAGGCACAAATTGATCATTACATACATTTTACATAAAGAGCTAATGGAGTAAAAATCAATCCCTACATACAATGCCGTAATCACGAGAGGATTGCACCAGCACAAGTAGAAAATCCTTCATCTAATAAAGTGATATAGGCCGGGAATTAAATCCAATCTCCAATTTGCACTTTAAAAAATTTAGCTTCCATTGTACAAAAATAAACACAATGTACACAACACACACAGGCACGTGGATGAATTATAGCTTGCAGCAGCCTAGCAACTAAAAAGGCCTTTAATTAAATACATCTGCTGCACGCTGAACACAAATCTGACTGGCTGCTGTAGAAGAGGCTTTGGTTATCATATATTGCATCAGGAATTTAATGCATACATTCAGATGCAGATCCAATACATCAATACAGTACGTAGTGTGGCGGTGTATCCACCACCTTCCTCCTGCTATGGCTGGCCATACACAAGCACAGCTAACAATACAACTAATTAAAGCGTGTCTTTAATAAGTAGGGTCACAACACATACAACCTGGAAATAGGAAAAAAATAATGATACTCATTGCAATCAAGTAGTTGTTTTATTGGGTACTGTAGACTACAATCATAGGTTACTTGGGCACAAAGTAGAACACATTCTACAAAACAGCCACAAGACTCCATTGAGGCTGCAAGCTGAGTCTGTTAATGGAAATTTTCTGGTTTACTGTAACTCTGAATAACTGCAAATGGAAAAATGGGAGAGGGCCACCATTACCAGGTACCCCTAAACATGAGAGCTCACAGTACCTGACAGGTGGCATTTGCTTCTTCCATGGTTAGTGGACATAAGACTTGTCCCTACTATTCCAACTATCTAGCTACTGTATCTAATCTAATGTAGGCTCGAGATCTTGGTTTCTAGAATTCTTCCAAATCTGCTTATCTGCAATTGTACTCTGGTAAATGGTGAGGTAAGGATGAGCATGAGTTAAGACCACAATACATATATATATATATATATATATATATATATATATATATATATACATATATATACATTGCAGTTTGGAAGTGGTTTACTGGGGCTATGGCTGCAGCTGTCAGCCATAACCCCAGTATTGTTTTTTCTGCTGACATTTCTCTCTCTGCTAAAAACAATCTAAGCGGCTGATTAGCAACTGGAAGAAGCAACTTTTAGAAGCAATGGAACCCGCCACTCTCTGGTGTTTCTGGGGCTTACCCATTGCACTGGGGAGTCCGGGAACCAATCTGTTATAGCAAGAGGAATAGTTCTACCTCCAGACCTCTTTCGGAAATCTAAACTGGTAACCTCTAAAAATTTTTAAAGCATCACCTATGGAGATTTTTAGGTATAGTAGTTTGTTGCTATTCCATGAGCTTGCGCAATTTTAAAGCGTAACATGTTAGGTATCTACTTACTTGACATAACATTGTGTATATTGTGTTTTTTAGCATTCACATAAAAAATTGCAATGACCGCCATTTTACTCTCTAGATTCTCTGCTAAAAAAATATATAATGCTTGGGGGTTCTAAGTAATTGTCTAGCAAAAAATACTGATTTTTACTTGTAAACAAAAAGTGGCAGAAAAGGCCTGGTCTTAAAGTGGTTAAGCAGAAAAATGTTTTGATTATTGTCGTTTCCACTGGAATCCAGCTATGACAAGGTACCCAGGTCCTCAGGATTCTTTGCACCTTGTACTGGATGTCAGAAGAGCGGTTTGTTTCAGTGAGTTTAACATTCATTGTGTTCAGCTGTTGGTAGATTGGGGATCTCCGTTTTATTTTAAGATTTTCTAACATTGTGTAGTTTGCATAATAAAATGTTGGCTCAGTTATGATGATGTCATGTTTGCTGTTCTAACCTTCTAAATATCATTACATATTTGAGTTCACAAACTGCAAACTAATTTACTGCTTCCTTCACTGTTAAAGTGGACCTTGAACCACAATTGCAAGGTTCACTCATTTAGTATGTCCCCAATCTCAAAATGTTGAGTAAAAAAAGAAGAAAAACACCTTCGGAGGGATAATTTAGTTATTATACTTACCTTAGTCATAATCTTGCCTGCAGGGTAAAGTCACCATCCTTCTGGAAAGATTCGGGGGGAATGCTGGGTAGCCCTAATTTTGCAAGAACTCACTATTGCAAGGTACTAATTTGGGCTACTCTGCACACTTTAGACCCTCGTTGCAAGGATGGTGATGTTATGCCCTGCAGTATGGAAGCTGGGGACAATATGTATATTGACTATATCCCCCAGCCCCACCCCAAGTGCTGTTTCTTTTTTTTTGCAGTAGTTTGAAATGCGGGAGGGGGACTGCACAAAATTAGTGGAACTTGCATGGAGCCAGCTTTACAAGATGGATGGCATTTCTACACATACACTGAGTGTTTGAACTAAAGTACGGTCTACTTTGTTCCTGTTATCAACAGCAGAGAACTAATGCAAGGCGTTTATTGAATTTATTTTCACTATAGGAGCATGGAGTAGGTAGAAATTTATAAAAGATATGAGTTTTCAAGCTATGGTATAGGTTCAATGATGACATCTTAGTGTACATTAGTTGATGTTTGCTCTGTTCAGAAAATTGCTCCCTGCATACATTGAGCTAGAGATCTTCTAAGAACCAATAATAATAATATGTTGACACATGTCCATTTCAGCATTGCAGTGGATGCTTGACAACAAATTTTTAAGAGAAGTAAACAATTGTTTAAAATGCATAGGAAGGCAAGGAGAGACCTCAAATGGTACTCGGGTAAACCAGTTATTAGTTTGCAAACACAGAATTTTAGAGTAATAGAGTAGGGAAGTGTTACAACCTCACATTTTTATTGTCGCTTGTGTCCCTCTTGGATAAGAAGTCATGGTAATCCAAAAAACTATTTTTAGTAGATTGGGTTTCTGTTGATGTCCATGGCTTCCCATGCTGTTCCTCCCACTTCCTATATCAGCATTACAAGGACAGGAAGTCTGGGAGACATTCATCAAAGACAATTACAAAAAAAGTAATTATAATTTGAATTCTTCCCCTTTATCCAAAACGAAAAAATAAACTATTTTGGCTGGAGTTAGGATTTAATGTCAAATGATTGTTGTGATCCTTTTTGACAAGTATCTATGCTGTAATTTATAAACCTCTCTAGCCAAATAAGGGAGGATGGAATGGGAGTGTTTGGTGATTCTTATCTGCTGTCACTTTTCTTGGTTCTATATCTTTCCACCTCAGCATTAATGGTCCATTCATTGACACGCATGCAAGTCAAGCAGATTTGATCATTTATAGTGAAGAATGAAGGACTGCAATGCACACTTTTCCTTCTTACCTCATTTTAGGCACAGAAAACCTACCCAGTTAAACTGCAGCGTGGAGACGTATTTAATACATGCCCCGCTTTCCAAGACTTGTTCCCAATTTTGTCAGTGATTTAAATGTGTTTTCACTCAGTCAGTCCCTATATCTTTGTACAGCGCTTTCATGCTCCAGTGAGTGTTGTGTTAGCCACTAATGTATTAGCTTAGAAGACTTTTCAAATATCGCTGCCCCTCTACTAAAAAAATAGATCTTGTAGCTCGAGTTTAATTTCTTGCCATCTCCTCCTTGCTTGGTGTGTTGTGGCAGTATATCTTATAGGGGCTTGAAGTTATGAATATATATGAGGGTGTCTGAGTCATTAAGACTTATTTATTTCCTAGTCAATAAGTTGTAAGCCACCGCTGAATGTGTCCCAGGCTTGATTTTACAGAGCAGAGCCTGCAAAGTCTGACCTCATGCAACAAATCGAGTGAATGAACCTTGGTTCATGTTGTGTCATATTTTTCTTTTTTTTTTTTCAGTTTTCTAAATTGATTTATGTATTTTTTCCAGGATGCCGAAAAAGGAACTTACATTTTTATTGGTGTACTTAACATGCAGTAAGACTAACAATTCCAACCATACAGAAACATAAATTTTTGCAAAAAATAAGTTTATTAAGCTTGTCTATAAGGTAAACACATAAATACAAATAAATACAATATTCATAAACCAGTATTAATATTTCGCCACACAGGTATATATATATATATATATATATATATATATATATATATATATATATATACAGTGGGGACGGAAAGTATTCAGACCTCCCTTAAATTTTTCACTCTTTTGTCATTTTTTATCCATTTGCTAAAATCATTTAAGTTAATTGTTTAACTCATTAATGTACACACAGCACCCCATATTGACAGAAAAACACAGAATTGTTGACATTTTTGCAGATTTATTAAAAAAGAAAAACTGAAATATCACATGGTCCTAAGTATTCAGACCCTTTGCTCTGTATTTAGTAGAAGCACCCTTTTGATCTAATACAGCCATGAGTTTTTTGGGAAAGATGCAACAAGTTTTTCACACCTGGATTTGGGGATCCTCTGCCATTCCTCCTTGCAGATCCTCTCCAGTTCTGTCAGGTTGGATGGTAAACATTGGTGGACTGCCATTTTTAGGACTCTCCAGAGATGCTCAATTGGGTTTAAGTCAGGGCTCTGGCTGGGCCATTCAAGAACAGTCACAGAGTTGTTGTGAAGCCACTCCTTCGTTATTTTAGCTGTGTGCTTAGGGTTATTGTCTTGTTGGAAGGTAAACTTTCGGCCAAGTGTGAGGTCCTGAGCACTCTGGAGAAGGTTTTCGTCCAGGATATCCCTGAACTTGGCCGCATTCATTTTTCCCTGCAGCTGAAAAACACCCCCACAGCATGATGCTGCCACCACCATGCTTCTCTGTTGGGACTGTATTGGACAGGTGATGAGCAGTGCCTGGTTTTCTCCACACATACCGCTTAGAATTAAAATGTTCTATCTTGGTCTCATCAGACCAGAGAATCTTATTTCTCACCATCTTGGAGTCCTTCAGGTGTTTTTTTAGCAAACTCCATGCAGGCTTTCATGTGTCTTGCACTGAGGAGAGGCTCTAGGAGGGGTTCTGGTCGCCCCAAATATCTTCCATTTAAGGATTATTGAGGCCACTGTGCTCTTAGGAACCTTAAGTGCAGCAGAAATGCTTTGGTAACCTTGGCCAGATCTGTGCCTTGCCACAATTCTGTCTCTGAGCTCTTCAGGCAGTTCATTTGACCTCATGATTCTCATTTGCTCTGACATGCACTGTGAGCTGTAAGGTCTTATATAGACAGGTGTGTGGCTTTCCTAATCAAGTCCAATCAGTATAATCAAACACAGCTGGACTCAAATGAAGGTGTAGAACCATCTCAAGGATGATCAGAAGAAATGGACAGCACCTGAGTTAAATATATGAGTGTAACAGCAAAGGGTCTGAATACTTAGGACCATGTGATATTTCAGTTTTTCTTTTTTAATAAATCTGCAAAAATGTCAACAATTCTGTGTTTTTCTGTCAATATGGGGTGCTGTGTGTACATTAAGGAGGAAAAAAATTAACTTAAACGATTTTAGCAAATGGCTGCAATATAACAAAGAGTGAAAAATTTAAGGGGGTCTGAAGACTTTCCATCCCCACTGTATATATATATATATATATTACGGTTTTGTTTTTTCATTTTTTTGGATTACAGTATCAACCAAACAAATGATGTTCATCAATTGTGAATATAATACAGGAGTTGTATATGCTGGTAACTTCTAAATAGTGGGAATTGCTTTTATATATCATACTGCAGCACTCTACAATGTGATGCCCCCATATGTGACCTTCTGTCTCACAGTTATCACTAATATATTAAAGCGCCATTGACAGAATCAAGGACAGTTAGAAACTTGAAACTGGCTTGTTCAGTATTGTAACATCTATATCATTGTATAATATTTCAGTCTGTCTATATTTTTGGGTGAATGTCTATAAAAAATGCAAATTCAAAGACAGCGACCCTGCCTGGAACAGGTACAACATGTCCTAATTCACAATAAGTCTCTATCTATTCCCTGTGAGCTGCATTCCAAATATAGACCATGCCATAAATAGATTTAGACTTGCACATGACATAGTCTGCATTCAGGACTATAAGAAACATGTGACCCCCGTAGAAAGGATTTGTACCTACATTGTTGAAGCTATTGCTGTTTGGCCAAAGGGCAAGTGCTACCAGGGGCACCAATGCATAAGTATATGCATAGGTAAGGTCTTCTCTCGACATTAGTATCTAGGATTTAAGATACTGATCCTATGAGCTACTGTAGAATGATGAAATTTAAATATTGAAACAACATAAAGGATGAGCTGGAAATAATGGGTACCACATCCAAATGAATCTAATGAAGGCTAGATAATTATTGGAAATTAAAGGAATTTTCTGATACCCTAAACAGATATGTACACATTAAAGAAATAACATAAAATTGTAAATATTTATTGCAGGTACTTATATAGTGCCATCAATTTACACAGTGCTTTACATATTTATTGTACATTCACATCAGTCTCTGCCCTCAAGGAGCTTACAATCTAAGGTCTCTAACTCACATTTATACAAACACATATTAGGACCAATTTGGACAGGAGCCAATTAACCTACCAGCATGTCTTTGGGGTGTGGGGGGAAACCAGAGTACCAAGAGGTAACCCATGTAGGCACAGGGAGAACATGCAAGCTCCAGGTTGGTAGTGCTGTGGTTGGGATTTGAACCAGCAACCCTAGTGCTGCTAGGTGGAAGTGCTAACCATTTCAGACACTGATACTTAGAGGTGAACAGTATAATGAACCCAAACTTTGGGCATTCGTCCTACCCAGTCAGCAGGCCTGTAAGGCTGAGGCCTCCTAAACGGCCTTCTAAACTGGCAACAGTGCAGGAGGAAAAGGCCTTTCTGAAAGGTACTCCAAAATATTTATATCCTTCCCTAGAATGCACCGCTGGCAATAAAGCTCATAGTGGTTGTCCAGGGAGACATAAATATTCATAACTCAGCAATATTGTTTCTTTTTAAACTATCTGTTTAGGAACAATCCTCTGCAACAGTCATACGCACCAACCTTAGGGAAAACCCAACAAAATCAGACTCTATGAAGACTCAGAGCTTAGGCTGACTACAGCCTAGCTACAACACACAAACTTTAGACACTCCTTCTTGGGGCAGGGTCTTGCAACAGGAAACTAGTATTTTTAGGAGAGATCTGCGTTGGCTGTCTCCTTGTGTTTTCATGATAGGTTTGTTAAAATGTTATTTTTTTTTAAGTTCCATTATCACTACTTTATAAATACATGGAAGAACAGTCAGGGAATTCCACCAGGAGACCAGCAGACAAGAAGGTGTAGACCTGATTCGGTTAACTTGCCTGTATACAGTTCCCTATGAGTGCAGGCTTCCTGAAACTGAATCTAATTGACAGAGGGGTACATTTTAATGCCAAAGTGTAGATTTGTACACTTACACTTACAGTGTAGGTAATTTGTCTATTCTGTAAAATACAGCTTAAAAACAAGCCAGTTGCTTTGTCACATAGCGAGGTTTTGATCCGAATGGGGACGTTAAATCCTTATATCACAGAATTGTTGCCGTCAGTCGCAATCCTGTCTCCTGTGCTGTCGTCCTGGTCACATATCTTCCATTACTTTCTATTTGATTATGCTCCCTCTCTTGTTCACTGTATCCTTGCAGACACATTGATTTTTGCCGCCTAGCCAAAATGACTTTGATTAATTGAAAACCGGCATGATCTTGAAAAGTAGCTGCACAGCAAACTGGCAGCGTCACTCCAAAAAATACAAATATAATCTCCTGATTCTGCAAGGGGCATACATATCCAACCATGGCATGACAATACAGATTCTTCTATCTTAAGTCTTTGGGGCTTATTTTATAGCAGTGGTTATTATGGACTATTATCAAACTGAGGAGGGAGTCAAAGAGGACATCTGTTGGATCTTTTGATGGTACTACTGTGTAGGAAATGTTTCTCCCTATCCCTGTAATATTCCATTCTGTGTATTTTCTTTAAAGCTGAAGTGATGCCAAAATCTATTTTTGTATATTTCCACAGTAAAAATAAATGACCTCTAATGAAGTTTGCTTCATCTATGGCTGAATGGTTTGTTAAATCTCTTACTTTTTTTAGCCCACTGTCTCCAAACATCTAATTCTGGGACTGTAGTTCCAGCTGCAGTACACTGCTCACAGTGGGTTGATCGCTCAGCTCCTCCTCCATTCACAAAAAGCCTTTCCGTTTTTTACAGCATGTATGGTATTTTGAAAATAGAGGGCGTGTGGATGAAAGTCACAATCTCCCCTCCCCCAATCACAGAACACCTTGCATTTTTTGAAAAGGATGCAAGCTTTTTTCTGAATGGAGAAGGAGCCAAGTGTACCACAACCAGAAATATAAGTCTTAGTGCCAGATATTCAACGCTGACAGGCGATTTCAGGCTGAAAACAAGTAAAAAATATAAAAAGCGTTGCAACGGCCAGAGATGGGGCACACTTTATTAGAACGTATTTATTTTTACTGTGCAAATCAACAAAAAATATTTTTTGGCTATACTTCAGCTTTAATGTTTATACATTTATTAGCATGTGTATGCTCTACTGCTTATAATCAGAAGAGATTTAAGAATGAACTCCATGTAGACAGACACATGCAAAATTGAAATATGCATATGTAAATGTTTCTGCATGCTGAAGGATTTGTGATGAGGCCAAACCATTCTTGTGTTTTACTTAGCTCTGCCAGAATGCATATCCAAGTTAATGGCCTTTTTTTCACTGCAGTTAAAGTGTATGTAAACCCTAACAATGACCCTAGGGTGGTTGCTTGACTATTCAGACATTTGCCTGAGCCATGCTATGTGATTTCGCAGCAGGGCCTTTAACATGTCTTTTTTTGTATTTTGAAAAAGCTTCACTAACTAAAATAAAAAAAAACAACAACAATAAGTCTCTTATTCGTTCTGTTGAAAGCATTTCGTTATTTAATGTTAATAAGTTAAAAAAAAAAAAACTGTGGATCTTGTTAGAAATTCTGAACTGCTCTGTGCGCACATCCTGTATTTATCTCAAGGAGCCCTCCTAGTTCTCATTGTTGACCGCAGACTTCTGGTTTGAAGAAGCACTGAGGTCAGTGTGAAGCTCACCTGTCACCTCCTGGGTTCGGACACTCTGTCTTGGTTGGCTGTTTATTGCTATCTTTGGAGTAAAATCTTTGGAACATTCCTGTGGTGTGCAGCTATTCTTTTCTTCCTGACTGCAGAATTATAAAGACCTGTGAGTGGCTGAGTGGTCTAGCGAAAGAAAACTGGGCAGGGCTGACACCACTCAGTCCACAAAAATCCTGTTTTGTCAGCTTACAGCAAGACTTATGCTAAAACATTTTTTGTCCATGCATCGGTTTCTGAAAGATACAATTCCTTCATCAAAACAATTGTTATATTGAGCAAATTGTATCATTATGTATGTGACCAGAAGAGCTTTGCCCTTCTTTAGAGTTGCCTGTGGGTAAGAAAAGATTCTGTTCCGTTAACATGATTAACAAAGGGACAAGCTTGATCCATGTAGTCTAGCTTCAAATGTTTCTGGGTGTCGTTTTAAGAAGTAAGTAAATAAATTACACTTGATAACAAACTTTAGTTTGGAATTGGTTTCCTTCATCAAACCTAATGCAATAGGAAATCCTAATTCTAATCATATTATACAGAAAGCAATATAATGACCAGAAGAGTATTTAGAGATGGGAATGTTACACATATACTAACTCCCATAAGTATTTCAATGTATACAGCCGGATCTTCTATTACAACATCTGCACCTCTGGTGATCATAAAAGTTCACAAAAACATTTTGCTGTACATCCCTACAGTAGGGAATGAGATATTTTTTAGGACTAATATACAGAGAAGTACAGGCTGAGCACTGTGGCACTATGGTTTAAAAAGTTAAATCCATGTTTTATTTCATTTTAACACAATTTAAAATCCAGGTGATTGCCAAGTCAGGTTGCAAATATAGAGCAAGTTAATATTGCTGACAAAGTGTGATAAGAAAAAAAAAACTGTCAACTTCCGTACCCCATTATACTTCACTCTTTTTCTGTAGATGGAAGTTGGCAGAAATGTTTTGTACTTGTGCCATGGCAACAGTCTGGGTTTTAAGTGGTGGTTTTCAATTTTTTTTGGAATACTCAACCTCTGCCTCTGTATATAACTAACATTTTCTATTTGTAAGTTTGAACCTCATTGGTCCTAGGAATTCCACATCATAACACGTTGGGGTTGATTTACTAAAACTGGAGAGTGCAACACCTGGTACAGCTGTGCATGATAGTCAATCAGCATCTAACTTCAGCTTGTTTAATTAAATCTTGACAAAAAAAACTAGAAGCTGATTGGTTTCTATTTCTCTTATAGCTGCAGATTGCCAGATTTTGCACTCTCCAGTTTTAGTAAATCAACCCCATTATGACATTAAATGGAGAGCTAGGGCCAATGTTTTGCCCATAAAATTTCAGAGTATGCTACTATTTTCCTCTTGAGTATGAAAGCTCTATTTTTGTAAAAAGTCAACAATTGTCATCTTTTGTGGGCCCTGGGAAGGTTCCCTTTTTTGTGCTTGTTAATACAGTCCTGGGTTGGAGGTAGAGAGTATCAGGTCTTATCTAGTCTTTGTATTTTACAATAGAAATGTTTTAAAGTTCAGGAAGTCTTTTAGGTAAATGTACACACACTTCTAACATCTGGTATCACTGCCAACAAGTTGCCAATCAGAACAAATCATGTTTTTGTGCCTCTTTCCTTGTGAAATAATTGGTTGATAAGCAGGAACACAGAGATTGTACCCCTTATCACAATACACTCTGCAGGTGAAGTGCCTTGATAGGGATATTGACCTGCCAATAAGGTGCACAAGGTTTTAACATGGCTCCTATGTTCTCTCGCCACCAATGTGTAGTCTTTCTCAATGTCCAGACTTGATCAGCTAGGGTAGAACCTTAGGGTCTCTCCTAAGGTTTCTAGAGGTTCCTTGAGCAGTGAGCAATAATGAATTGATCTACCACTTCGACAAACCACCAATGTAAGGGATCACTTTTACACTGACCAATAATGTGGGGGAAGACCACATTTTTTTTTTCAAAATTATTGCTGAAAATTATTTTCTGAAGTAAAAATGTTGAGAAAGGCTGGTATACCCACTTTCTCTGTGTCCTGTAACTAATGATTACAAGCAACTGGAAGTGTGTTGCTGCCTGGGAGTCTATGGATTCTATTGGGTATACCAGAGCAGGGAAAATCTCCACTACTGCTATTTATATCTATGGTATAAGAATTAAGAGCTATACTTACTTGCTTATTTCTCTTTGGTAACATTGAAATAGAGTGCACTAACCAAAATGAAAAATACTACTTGGATGTCATTATACCAAACCTAAAATCCTATAGCAACTTTAATGTGTTAAGACCTAGGACCCTTATCAAGTTTTTTGCAGTTTGTTTCTCCATTTGGAGACACAGGCAGGAAGTGATGGGGAATCTTTTCTCTGTCTAGGACCTCCTGTCCTGAAACGTCTGCCCCCTCATCTCTTGTCATGCTGTCACAGGCTGTCAAAAGGACAGGAAGTGAGATAAAATCTTCCCAACTGGGTCACACACAGTAATAACAAGTTGCTAGAAGTATTTACTAAGAAATAAAGTTTTACCCTTGTGGCCCGTACACACAATCCGAATATCGTACGACAGATCGTACAAATTTTTTCACTTAATTGTCACAAGTAGAAATTGAATAGGTAACTAAAGCCAAGAAAATTCTCGTACGACAGAAAAAAAAATCGGAAGTGATGTCATGTGTTGTAATGTATTTGTATTGTATTTTCGGACGACAACTATATTGACTGAATGAAAATCGTACGATCTGGTATCGTGCAAGGAAAATTTTCGTACTTGTCCGATTGAATAATATCGGATGAACTGTCATGATCGACTCTCGAAAGTAGTGTACACACGATCCAAAAATCATACGATTCTTCCTCGGATGACAGTTTTCGTACGATATTCAGATCATGT
The DNA here is from genome assembly GCA_037952925.1 of Lithobates clamitans. Taxonomy (NCBI): domain Eukaryota; kingdom Metazoa; phylum Chordata; class Amphibia; order Anura; family Ranidae; genus Lithobates; species Lithobates clamitans. Next base: position 2,788,636 of record JBBGZY010000998.1, on the reverse strand, counting down.
GTAGGGACCATTAATGTAATGTAATGCCCTTGTCCAGGATTTTCTGCTATGAGGTAACAATTGTCTCCAGGTTGTACTCCTGCATTGTCAAAAATTACCCCAAGTGCATATAGACTGAAAGGGGCATAAACAGGCTAGATAAGATAAGCAAAAGAATAAAAAGGTAAACAATTATATGTTATAGAAACAAGTGACAATTGTTTATAATACAAAATTCTTTAGAAAATGAAATGTCATCCAGTTAGGGTACAGGTCTCAACAATTGTTGTGATCAGAAAATGCATTTCTGCGTACGTTTCTTACAAATCACCTTTAATAGGACACAGTCTTTTTGTAGAAATTTGTTGTCACTGCATTAGTTGTATGTGTGGATTTCTTGGGCTAGGCTCTGTATTACCTGATAGCAAAATGTAGGTATGTCATTAAACCATAATACATGATTCTTTCAGGGAGTGGTCCACAGGGTCTTAAAAGCTTTCAGTGATCTTCTGTACCATTAGCTAGAACAAAATCTCCTTCAAATCATTTATTTTTCAGATTTTAAGAGCCTCTCCAGCTCGCATGCTATATTGATATCATGATGCCACCCTTAAATAATTCTGCTACTACAGCATAGTGGAGAAGAAACTGTCAGATGAAAGAGTGGGGTGGGTAAAATTCAGTGCTAGGTCACAGCTTGTGAAATGGCAATCTGCAAAAGAAGTCTTTGGCTTTGGTATAACTCCTTGTCTCTGGTTTGAGATGTGAAATAAACAATAGATTGTTTGCATCTCTAAAATATTCTCTGCCTGCTTGGTGTCATCAGATGGCCACCCTGACCAGATTGAAGGTGTTATAGAACTGTATTAATTCATCTCTCTGGGAACAGAAGCACAGAATTTGAAGTTTTGTCATTAAATAATAAAAATAATATTTCTACTGTACCTGGCACTGCAGAAATGTAATGATATATGAAATTTCATGCCCACGACTTAAGCACTGGCGTGTTTCCTGCATGTGCTGAGGTGGACAGCTCAGACAAATGAGGGTCCTTTTTGCATTTCCATAAAAAGTAAAAAAGTTGCCATGTATTTGAGTACACTGCCCTCAACTGGATAATCAAAAATGTAATTTAATGTATTTTTTAAAATTTTTTTTATTTTGCATTCTTTTTTTGTAAGTAGCATCAGTAAAATGTACAATGTGTATCAAATGTCAGGAGTCAATATGTGTCTTTACAAATTAACAGTGTAAACAACTGATTTACGATATCTGAATATTTTACAATTCATGCAATTTACAGATATATTTACAGATATATACAGACTGATAAGAGAAACATCCCCTTGGGACCACTAATGTGTCCATGGTGTGGTTTGTACAAAAAAACAATGCTACACTTATTATTAGTGGAGTAGAAAAAGGTAGAGGGAGGGAGAGAGGAATCTGGGGGAGTTAATTTGGGCGAGTTTCCTGGCGGGATTTAATGTGGAGAAGATGGAATAGTTATAGGGCTATATGAAGCCAAATAACAAGCAATTCTGCTGCAAGTTTGAAAATGACTTGCTAAGCTATTGCTAGACTTGCCAGGCTTCACAAGTTTGTTGCACAATTGCAGCAAGTCTGCATTTCATGACTCCAGGTCAACTTTCTTTGCAAACATTCTGCAAGTTCTGGTTCAGATATGTTGTGCAATAGTCATCCCACCACAGGGGTCACTGTAGCTGAATTCTCATGTTGTAGACTTGCAGAGCTATTGCTGTAGACTCACCACTGCAACTTTGCTCATGCTAGAGACTTTCCACGCAAATTTGCTACAAATTGGAAAAGTGTCAACTAATACTTGTGCTTCAAGTGCTTTGCGAATGTGTACAGCTTGCCAGTGAAAATGTGCAGCAAGTTAACAGGCTTACAATTCAACACTGCCACAAATTTGTGGCAAGTTATCCTTGCTATCTGGGTACTACACTGGCAGAATTTGTTGAACTATATTTGGCTATGCAGTATAAGACACAAAGAATTGTTATTAGTCAGAGAATGGGTTACTCACTATATACAGATGTTTCTAATGACTGCTAACATGGACACATTGCTCCGTACAGCTTATACCACTATTAAGTCTTACAGTTTATGCATACATTAAAGTCAATTGTATTACGTCCTCTGCTCACACAATGCTATGGACACTAATTCTTGGTAGAATGCCAAGACTTTGTCCATACAGAACAGGAATTTCATGGCTGTATTATCTCCCATCCTCTTTATATTCAATGTACAATATTGTTAATAAAATCAATGCAGAACCAGCTAGTTAATCAAGCCAAAATGCTTGCGTGTGTGTCTGCACTTTAATATGCATAATTTATAGACCTATTTTAAAGAAAAACTTGTAAGCTATAGTTTTACCCAAATCTGCCCTGTGGGTAGGTCACCCACAGCCCTGCGCCCATCAATGTCCATGAATATACATCAATTGGCGGGGGAGATAGTGGGAAGGAGCCATCTCTATCCTGGAGAGAAGTGAATTCTCTGCATACTTATGTAGCTTAGAATTATACCAGGATGATGACCTGGAGCTTCTGAATAATGGGAAGAGCAATTCCTGTATAATGTTTTGCAGAACGCTAATGGTCTTGCTTTATACCTGGAAACTGTATGCAATCAATGCAACATTTTTTATAACTTTCTTTTATAACTTTGTTGTAAAGGAGCTTTGCTGTCAGGACAAACCTTGACAGTATGCTTATAAAATATAAAAACATGTATTAATATTTCCTTCTCTCTCTCTTTTTTTTTTTTTGTTTACTGTGATAAGTACCTGTGCTGAAGGTTAGAGTGAAGCAGAGCCAGTTGTTGGCATAAATTATAAAAGCAGCACACGAAAATAAAACCTATAAAAGAAGCTAAAACCTATGAAACTGGAAAAAAACAACTAAAAACAGATGCTGATAGAAGACTGCATACTTTTTGTTTTGCTTCAAACGTTATTTAATAATTAGTAGATAGATAACATTTCCAGAAAGGGAGATAAGGTAGGACAAACAGAGATGTGGCTTGGTCAAACCAAATATACAATGTGGCGATCCTATTTGTGCTCCATAAAAAGTGTCTGACCTTGGAATATTGTGTCACCTTCCTTTCAACCCACAGTACCTAACAAAGATGGCTTCCTGGGCACTGGGGCACTTTGCATTTTTGTTGGTGTTGGAGATAGCTTTAGCTCTGACATCCCTTGCATGGTAGAATACAACATTTGTGGCTTCCTGGTGTATAGAGAGGCAAAAACTTTGTGGTGGAAAGGTGGAAAGTAAGAGCTCCAGCTAGAAGCTGAAGTGGGTACTTGCATACTAAGCATATCCTGGACTTAGAGGGTTCATCAGGGGTGCAGAATGCACTTGAGTGAATCATAAAAGTGTTATATTTAAACTGAGACACATCCTATGTGTAGAGTGGTTGTAATTTTTATCCTTTATTTCTCTTCTTCACCTGACAATATTGTAATTCCTGAAAAGCTTTATGAATTTTTTTTTTCAATGGTTTCAGCATCACCTTCTCTTTGTGCTCATTGCAACCTTTGCCAACACTAGGGATGGGCGAGCAGTTCGGCCCGAGCATAAGTTCAGGCCAAACTTTGGTTTTTCGGACATTCGGCGAACAACGAACTTTATGTGGTGTTCGTGGCAAATTCCAAAGCCGTGGAACCCTGTTAAAAGAACACTAACACGAAAAACCAAAAGTGCTAATTTTTATATGCAAGTTATTGTCATAAAAAGTGTTTGGGGACCCGGGTCCTGCCTCAGGGGACATGTATCAATTAAAAAAAAAAGTTTGAAAAATGGCTGTTTTTTTGGGAGCAGTGTTTTTAATAATGCTTAAAGTGACACAATAAAAATTTAATATTCCTTTAAATATCGTGCCTGGGGGGGTGTCTATAGTATGCCTGTAAAGTGGTGCAGTTTTCCCATGTTTAGAACAATACCACAGCAAAATGAAAATTCTAAAGGAAAAATTGAAAAATTTAAAACTGATCGCGGCTGTATTGAATTGTTGGTTCTCGAAAATATAGATAAAACTCATTGAAAAAAATGGCATTGGTTCCCCCCTAGTCCATTACCAGGCCCTTTGGGTCTGATATTAATATTAAGGTGAACCCCAAACCAAAGATTTAAAAAAAAAATTGTGTGGGGGTCCCCCCAAAATCCATACCAGGCCCTTAGGGTCTGGTATGAATATTAAGGGAAACCCTGCACCAAATTTAAAAAAATGGCATAGGAGTGCCCCCAAAATCCTTACCAGACCCTTATCTGAGCACGCAACCTGGCAGGCTGCATGAAAAGAGGGATGGTCGAGAGAGCGCCCCCCCTCTTGAACTGTACCAGGCCACATGCCCTCAACATGGGGAGGGTGCTTTGGAGTAGCCCCCCAAAACACCTTGTCCCCATGTTGAGGCGGCTTTCAGATTCCAATATGCCCCCCACCCGCAGACCCCCACAACCACCGGGCAAGAATTGTGGGGATAAGGCCCTTGTCCCTATCAACATGGGGACAAGATGCTTTTGGGAGCTACTCTGGGGCAGGACCCGGGTCCCAAACACTTTTTATGACAATAACTTGTATATAAGCCTTTAAAATGAGCAGTTTTGATTTTTCATGTTCGTGTCCCATAGACTTTAATGGTGTTCATCCAAATTTTTTACCTGTTCGCAAGTTCTGGTGCGAATCGAACCAGGGGGTTGTTCGGCTCATCCTTAGCCAACACACACAGAAGTGCAAAAAGGTTGCAAAGCAAATAATATTCTAACAAGATGCTATAGTGCTCTCCAGTAGTCATATAAGAAGCATATTAAGTAATAAATGTTAGGGATGAGCCGAACACCCCCCCTCCCCCCGGTTCGGTTCGCACCAGAACTTGCAAAAAGGCAAAACATTTGTGCGAACATGCGAACACCATTAAAGTCTATGGGGCACGAATGTGAAAAAACAAAAGTGCTCATTTTAAAAGCTTATATGCATGTTATTGCCATAAAAAGTGTATGGGAAACCGGGTACTGCCCCAAGGGACATCTATCAATGCAAAAAAAGTTTTAAAAATGGCCGTTTTTTCAGGAGCAGTGATTTTAATGGGGGGGTGTCCTTAGTATGCCTGTAAACCTTTCCCTGTCTACCTTTCCTATCTACCTTTACCTGTCTACCTTTCCTGTGTTTAGAACAATACTACAGCAAAATTACATTTCTAAAGGAAAAAATGTAATTTAAAACTACTTGCGGCTGTAACATATTGTTGGATACCGGCAATATAGATAAAAATCATTGAAAAAACCCCCAGTCTATTACCAGGCCCTTTGGGTCAGGTATGAATATTAAGGGGAACCCCACACCAAAATTTAAAAAAATTGCCTGGGGGCCCCCCAAAATCCATACCAAGCCCTTGGTCTGGTATGGATTTTAAGGGGAACCCCGAGTCAATTTTTTTTTAAATGGCGTGGGGGTCCCCCCAATATCCATACCAGACCCTTATATGAGCACGCAACCTGGCAGGCCACAGGAAAAGGGGGGGACAAAAGAGCGCCACCACAAAAAAAACAAAAACACCAGTTGTGGAAGAATCAGTTCTTTAAAAATGAACTATAATAGGCAACATTATTATTATCTCAACCAGTTACAGTGCCTTGACATTTTCCACATTTTGTCATGTTACAACCAAGTTTTTTTATGTGATAGACCAACACAAAGTGGCACATAATTGTGAAGTGGAAGGAAAATGATAAATGGTTTTCAATTTTTTTACAAATAAATATGTGAAAAGTGTGGGGTGCATTTGTATTCAGCCCCCCTGAGTCAATACTTTGTAGAACCACCTTTTGCTGCAATTACAGCTGCAAGTCTTTTTGGGAATGTTTCCACCAGCTTTGCACATGTAGAGAGTGACATTTTTGCCCGTTCTTTGCAAAATAGCTCAAGCTCTGTCAGATTGGATGGAGAGCGTATGTGAACAGCAATTTTCAAGTCTTGCCACAGATTCTCAATTGGATTTAGGTCTGGTCTCTTCCCACACAGCTTCTTGCAAACTGCAAATGGGACTTCTTATGGCTTCTTCTTGCCATTCTTCCATAAAGGCCAGATTTGTGGAGTGCATGACTAAAAGTTGTCCTGTGGACAGATTCTCCTACCTGAGCTGTGGATCTTTGCATCTCCTCCAGAGTTACCATGGGCCTCTTGGCTGCTTCTCTGATTAATGCTTTCCTTGCCCGGCCTGTCAGTTTAGGTGGCTGGCCATGTCTTGGTAGGTTTGCAGTTGTGCCATACTTTTTTCCATTGATCAATTGAACAGTACTCTGTGAGATGTTCAAAGGTTGGATATTTTTTTTAATAACTTAACCCTGCATTAACCTTTTCCACAACTTTATCGCTGACCTGTCAGGTGTGTTCCTTGGCCTTCATAATGCTGTTTGTTCACTGAGGTTCTCTAGCAAACCTGTAAGGGCTTCACAGAACAGCTGCATTTATACTGAGAATTCGTTACACACAGGTGGACTCTATTTACTAATTTGGTGACTTCTGAAGGCAATTGGTTCCACTAGATTTTAGTTAAGGGTATCAGAGTAAAGGGGGCTGAATACAAATGCACGCCACACTTTTCACCTATTTGTTTGTAAACATTTTGAAAACCATTTATAATTTTCTTTCCATTTCACAATTATGTGCTGCTTTGTGTTGGTCTATCACATAAAATCTCAATAAAATACATTTATGTTCTTGGTTGTAACATGGCAAAATGTGGAAAATTTCAAGAAAATTTCAAGAGGTATGAATACTTTTTCAAGGCACTGTAGGTAACAAATCACTACCCAAAAATAACTTGTGCAGTAACTGCAAAGTTCCCAGTTTTTTAATATTATATTTCTTTATTTTCTATTAAGGAACAATTATACTATTAAAAAAGAAGCTATTTCTTAGTAAGACAAAAAGTAAACTTTCTAATAGTAAGAAACTTTGTTTCCAAACAGTCTTGTCAGCTTCTAGAAAATTCCACCATGGATCAACAATACAGCATCTCAGGTCTAAGTCATAAGAAGATAAGTTCATTTGTTAAAATTGGTGTAACGCCCCTCATTTCCAACGTAATTCATTCTAACAGCTAAGTTCTCTGCACGGCCCCTGAGGTTACCATTCCCACCCAATCGTCCAAGGAGGACGAGGCACATAACTTTTACTGCTGTGATGAAACCCTGTTTCAATCAGTACTCAATTCGTATGCAATCTGCTGCACATTCCCTACCGTGTAAACAGCTTAGCAAGCTTTCTCTTTTTTACGTAAGCTTACTAAAATGGTCCCATTAAACAGTGCTCTTATCTGGCCTCATTAAGCTCATCCCTTCTATTTGCAAAGATTAAAATACACTAATGCACTGTCTTGAATGGGAGTTGTGCTGATCCATCGAAACGGAAAAGATTAGACTTGGTATTTATTTCAACGTTGCTTACATCTTCTTGACTGAACATGAAGATCCTGATATTGAACCTTCCTAGAGGTTAAAGCAGCCTAATGTATGCATGGCATTAAATGGGACAATTATATATGAAGGAAACAGAGGATTCACTTTAATTAGCCAGCTCGCACTGAATGTCATTTTCTCAATCTTGAGGAGGGACTGGGGGCTTGTAAACTTTACAGCATTATTGTCATGTTTCAGCTGTTTCACACTTTATGGAAAATTCTGGGAAGTAATGTTATGAGAAGGTGGCGGTGATGCCTTGATGAGATTCCAACAGATGCTGAGGGTGGGCACTATAAAAGTCATGCTTTATAATGAACAGCATCTTCAGATGTGGTACAGTACAGATAATGTCATAAGGCTAGACACGGCACAAGATCTACATGTCAAGAAAAACATACTGGCTTCGCTCTTATAGATGTGCCTTTTTTCTACAGCTTTACATATTTTAGATGTAATATATTATTTAACAGGATAACAAAATATGTTGTATTTTATGGATTATAATCCATCTTGCTCTATAATCTTGGCTGCTGAGAAGGATATGCAAACAAATCCCATAATAACAGTAGTCTTATTCGAATAATGACACAGAAACAAATTCAACTTGGTAAATGGCAAAACCACAGCTTTATTAATTAACAACATCAACCCAAGACAAAGAAACATTAACAATAAATCATCCCATCCAGTAACAGGTATGCAGTGAGCATGTAAGCTGTTTCATAATATCCTAAACGCCTGTGCTTTTCACCAGTGCCGGATAAATAAAAACAGGCCATAATCCTAGCTGAAAGTGTATGTATTGCCAAAACTTTTATTTATTTATTTATTTATTTATTTATTTATTTATTTATGTAGTTTAATTTAGGGTAAAGTAGGTAAGGCTTATAACCCCTGCCAGATTGTTTTTTGCTGTCTGTATAACAGCCTTCACTTCATCCAAAAGATACAACAGCAAGTTAGAGGAAATCCCCCAAAGTCAGGAAATTCCCATCTTTGGCAGGCCACACACACAGTGAATTACTTTCCTGCAACCACAAGTTACAGGAAAGGAATTTGCTTGATTCCCTCATCAACACAGACAGCGAGTCCCTCCTTCAGGGCCATTGTCTTCTCCTGGCAGGGGGCGCCGAGACAAGACAGTGATTATATAGCAGCTGCTAGCGATAATTGCAAGAGAATCCGGCAGGCTGGTTGTACCCAAATTGATTGACCGATCAACTTGATACATTCAGCCTGCCCATTAATGGTTCGAGTCTCGGCTGATTCAGCAGCAACCGGCCAAGATTCAAACCATGTATGGCCGGCCTTAATGTGTTGTCCTCAAAAGAGGTTGGAAAATTTCCCCTTGCATCTCTTTCTGAGGACAACTCTAACATTTTGGATTTCCCCTACTTTTTTTAACAGTAACAATGGTCGTCAATACAACTAGAGGGGAACATCTCCCCAGTGCTCCCAGCAGTTAGGGCTCCCTTTCACTTGTGTTTAAAGTGCCATCTTATTAGAGATAGGAACTAACTAAACGTTAGCATATGGGCAGAGAGTATCTCCTACACTGGTAATTGAGATATGTCTGGCCTATTTAAAGTGTAAGTAAACCCCCCCCCTATCTTTTTCAGCCAAGGAAGCTGCCATCTTTGCCTCTGTTTAATCTACAACTGCCCTGATACTGCACATGTGATCAGTTATGACACCATTATATAATACATGTGCGGCGCTGAGACCAAACAATAAATATATAGTTGAAATAAATATAAATAATATATATATATATATATATATATATATATATATATATATATATATATATATATTGCACTGGTATAAAAGAAATTTAAACTAATTTATTAAATCAATATTAAATATATCCTGTGAAACAAATCCAAAACCTTGCAAATAGCATTAAATTATTCGTAATGTCCAAAATAAAGTGCAAGTGCTCCATGTGCTGCACAATATCCTTAATAATTGTTGAATGAGAATCTTTGACAATCCTTCGTAAAAACAGATAAAAGTGGTGTTGGTGCCTTCATGCAGTGTGCACGCAGTCCTAGTGTACCCTCCACCAGATGTACCCTCATCTTAAGGGCTTTGTATAAAAGCCTGTAGTAAATGTTAACAGCTTAAGAGATCCTCCTGTAATTCCTCCTTCCTGTGATAGCTATTTGGCTCAAAAGGGCAACTCCTTCCTCCTGGTTACCAGCAACCTCCTCTCACATATGTCACATGTAGAAACAACAGAGGCTTGCAATAGTGTGATATAGTTTTTTAAAAACAATTATTACAGCTTAAACTCCACAAGAATTACACTCACATTTCATGATAAAACGCCTTAAGATGCTCATGTGTGATGGGGTGATAGTGTCACCTGAAACCGGATCTGCAGCCCCAGTCAGCGGTGTTCACCCCATCCTAAGCCTGTGCTCCACAGCACTTCCTGGTTCCTTCCACGTCCGCTGATCAAGCTCCTCCTATTTGCAGTTATGACACTAACCATTGCATGGTTTGACAGTTTGGTTAAAAGCACAACCAATGGGAGTGTTATATTTCCGGCACAAGCCGTAAATTAAACAGTTTTATGGATGGGTTTACTTCTACTTTAAAAGAAAAAAAAAAAGGTTGCAGGAGAGGACTTTGGACCTTTGGCCTGGGAGACAACCAGCTTAGCCTTTTTTTAATATGCAAGTCCAAGACCACTGCTGATTTTAAAACTTCCTGGATTGTTTGGGCACAGTCTGGCCTTTGAAAAATATTTTTTTCAGTGGGTTTCCAAGGATGAACAGAAGATGGAAAAAGCTATACAGCTACAAAGGCACTAGTAGCCTTGGGGTGGTATGGCAGCCTGTTTCTGTAGTCGTACAACTAGTGTGCATTAGTGTTTTCTTTCATACAGTTTTGGTACAGCACCCAGTTTTTTTTTAAAGAGACACTATTACTTCGCAAAGGCCTTACAAATTCACCCTTGACCCATTTATACTCACCTTACCCCTGCTCCCTACCTCTCTTGTTTAGTTGGAGCCCTTACAGAATACCCAGCACTTCCTAGGAATGGTGGCGCATGAGAATCCCTCCCTTAATGCAGTGCTGTCATGTGAGGGAGGGAAGGATATAATCAACTTTGTATAAGCTCTCTTACACCATCTGAAACATAGCTCAAGCAGGGTTTGGACTCTCAGCTCTGACAAAGAAATGGAGGAGCAGGGAAACGCAACAAAAGGTGAGTGGGTCAGAGGTAAGCTTTCTGAGACTATTGGAATAGTGCAATATTTAGAAGCATACTCACATAAACTGATTCTGTTGGCTCAAATATTAACGTATTCTAGCCACTGAAATAAATATACATACATCCAAACACATACATATGCTTTTCCATGTGTTCATGAGTGTATATGCATAAGTGATGCCATTAAGCTCCTCACCAAACTAAAGTTTGGAGCATTTCGTTATTCCCTTGATCACTGGTATAAAATGCAAATCTAATGCCACAATGTTCATGGACACAGCCGTTGAAATAAAGAAAAAATGAAAAGTACCTCTAAAAGTGGCATTTCCGTCCATGTGGATTAGGCCCTACTCTGTCACTTTGCAGCGTATGCAAACTCAAACAGGAAATTACTGTAAAAGCCCAGACGTAAGACAAAAAGTGCATAGTAATCTATAAAATTACAGATGACATATTTTTAAAAGAATTTGTCTAATTGCTATGGACAGTGCCATGAGTATTTTTGTGATTGTGGTAACAAATTATACTGTAGGTTTTCCTTTGGCTGAGGCCTAGGTAAATAGCGAAAATACTCATTGTTTATTCTTTTTTACAACATTGGAATACGCTAGAAATCTAGTTTTTATGGTTACAGTATCACCTCTACCTTCACAGCAATCTGGCAAAATGCATTTGGAAACAGTTAGAGTGTCCTTCCCTGGCTGGCCTTATAGAGGCATTTAAGGTTTACAAGTCACACATTCTCAGTTCTAGAAAGACACATCCAAGGTTACACACACAGCACTGTGTTCATATCATAGCTGACATAAAAAAAGCTAAAAGACCAGCATCCCATACAATAAATGATGACCTTGATGTGGATATTGTGAGAAATGTCTTGATTCTGCAGGTAATATAAAATATTGAGGGCCATAAAGTCAAATACAAGAATATTTATGGCCTTTAAAGAGATTTAAATAGCAAGATGAAATTAAGATGGAAAAAAGGAAAAGATATTCAGTGATGCAAGGTCATGAGTTTAGGACAGATATGAGACTCAATGTGCCAAAACAAAAGTGCAGCTGCTAAAAGAAAAATAGGCAAGCTACTTGGGAAATTTCTAAAACAATGGAAGGTGCAAATAAATGTGGCCATTCAGTGCACATAGAGGCCACTCTCTAAAAAAAGGCTATTTAAAACCATTGATTTTATAATAAAAAGAGTATTAAGGACATATACATATTAGCACTTAGTGAAGTGGTGTGACAGCTTCCAAGAAAACATTCTAAAATGTAGATACATAAATACCGTGTTTCCCTGAAAATAAGACAAAAGGGCCTATTTTAAGGGGATTTCCTATTTGTTTACGGTATGTACAATGAAGATCTTAAAGTGGTTGTAACACTAAAAAAAAAAAAAAAATCCTGATCCTTTAAAGCATGATAGACAGCACAGTGCTTGTGGTGTGTCATTTATCCCTCTCTATGTCCTAAAAAACCTGGAATGTCCAAAAAAATGTTTTTCAAAACGTTCCTGTGTCCCCTGTCTTCTCCCCCCCTCTCCCCCTGTCAGCTCAGGAGTCAGCGTTTTGACGTTCTGTAATCCCAAAAATAAACCTTGGTAAAATTCATTGTAAAACTATTTAATTTTGTAAAAAGCTTATGTAATGTGCTGTGTGTCTTCTTTTGTAACTTTTTTGTGGAAAATATCTTATTTACAGCGCCGTTGGGCACTTACGTGACCCGTCAGAGCTCTTCTTCCCAGCTCCAAATACTGCAGAGGGAGGGGCCGAAATCCCTGCTGACGTCAGCCCCGCTCCGAGCACTGCAGAGGGAGGGGCTGCTGACGTCAGCCAGGAGGAGAGGAGAAGATCTCCGGTGGGTCACGTGATCGCCCAGCGGCGCAGTAAATAAGGTTTTTTCCACAATAAAATTACAAAAGGAGACATACTGCACATTATTTAATCTTTTTACAAAACGGATTGCATATTTTTACAAAGACTTTAACTAGAGCTTATTTTCAGGGTAGGGCTTATATTGCAGCCATCCCTGAAAATCACGCTAGGTCTTATTTTCTGGGAAGGGTTTATTTTTGGGGGAAACATGGTAGTGCTTTGACTTATTTAGTATGATGCATGAACTAAAACAAAATATAGTGTGTACAAAATCTCTATATCAAAAGGGTTGTGAAAGCACCACATAATGATTAGAAAGTCTAAAATAATGAGGCTTTATGCAAGCTCTACCAATCCTTACCTGTGCATACACCTAGGCAAAGCAACAATTCATCACCTGTCAAAAAGTTGACCAAGAACTCACCTGGGCTGTTGGACCTTTTATTACAGAAGGTCAAAAGTGCAATAATATTAAAAAGGCTAAGTTCACCTTTTTTTTTCTTCTACATTTTAGCTTCCATGTGCATCAATATACCATTATTGTACCTATGTTGTAGAAAAGAAAAAGCTATCTTTATATTCTAGGACAGAACTTCTCCATTTCTTCCTGCTACCCATCCTGGTATTTGGGGTATTTGGGATGGGAAAACTGTTACTAAACCAAGAAAGTGGTTTGGTAGCTGACTTCATTAACATACACCCTGCACCTGCCCCCCCTCACCCCTTCCCCCTCCAGGAGATTTCTCCCATCTACCTCTGTAGTTTTATGCTTCTCCAATGCAGGCAATGTCAGTGAGCACAGTTCTCACTAAATACACAGCCATCAAATGTTTTGTACCTTCCTCTTGCAAACATTGTTCATTTGGCAGAGTGTGCAGGAGCTGAGCAATCACATAAAAGCCTATGTGGAGCAGAGCTGTAGTATTCAAAACAAAAGAGTGTCCCAGAACGTCTGTAAAGCTCAGCATACACTATACAATCTGAATGTACAATCATGTGATGCAAGGGCCTATCTGGTTGGATACAGAGTGATTGGATAGAGAGAGTGTCCTCCTATTATTTAGTTTTAGTAAATCTAAAGAAGATTGTACAGAGATTGTACACCGTATTGTACAGTGTATGGCCACCTTTAGACACCTGCAACAAACTAGTTGTGCCGCCGGTGCCATTAATTGTTAACGGCATCCAAAACATGGAAGCAAATGCTAATTTTGTCAAAAAAAATTCAAAAATATGCGAGAAACACACAGTAAAAAGTGTGCAAACTGCATTGTGCCAAAATGCTCCATGAGCTACTTTGCTGCATTTGTTGTGCCTAGGGCAGCACATTGAAATCAATAAGATATCCTATACATGTCATAGGGAAAAACACACCAAAAAATTTGCGCTCCCACTATACTGTGTGAATAAGGTCTGAAAGTGAAATTGGTGTGTTTACACCCACCCCCTCCCTGAGCTGGAACTGGATTAAAAGGACATTGACAGCTGAATGTCTGCTTCCCATGTACTTGTATAAAGCTGGCCATACATTATTAGTACAATCTCTGTACAATTTCCTGTAGATTTATCAAAACTATAGAACAGGAAAACCCACCTGAACAATACATTCAATCTCTATCAAATCAGGCAGGCAATTGCACTACTTAACCAATGGAAGATCTAAAGGAGATTGTACAATCAGATTGTATGGTGTATGGTCACCTTAAAGGAAGAGGTACGAAAGTGGGTGGGAATAAAAAAAAGTGGGATAGTAATGAGGGAGGTGTGGTCCAGAGTAATATAACACCCCCTATTCTGTGATGCAGTAAGGCAGTGTATGATGGGATATGAAATTCCCTGGAAGCTCACATGACGGTACAGGAAGTCAGCTCTCATGGTTTCTCCACTTTTTTATGTCATAACGATACAAACAAAAGAAATAAACATGAGAATGCCTAAACATTTGTAATTGCAACAATTTTCTGTGTGAATTATAATATTTTTGGCCATGACCGTATATGCAAAATGTGTGCAAAGCACCGCGTGTATCGCATAAGCTATAAAGCCCGGTGGCAAAGGGCTGAAATACAGCATGGCCAACAATGCTGTATGCAAATCCATCATTTCATATTAGTGATATGTGTCTGCTGTACCATGTACTTGTATGAAAAAGTATTCTGTTCTCTTTGTATTGCTTCCATTGTTGAAATCTCTCGTGTTCCTGCCAGTCCCTCTGCTTTCCTATTAACCACTTGCCGACTGCCGCACACCGATTTACATCGGCAGAATGGCACGGGCAGGCCAACGGGCGTACCCGTACGTCCCTTTGAATTTGCTGCCTAGCGGGAGTAATGATATCTGTCATGTTGCAGTGAGCCCATCCCCCCTACAGTTAGAACACATCCAGGATCACACACTTAAACTCTTGATCGCCCCCTAGTGTTTAACCCCTTCCCTGCCAGTGTCATTTATACAGTAATCAGTGGCTATTTGTAGCTCTGATCGCTGTATAAATGTCAATGGTCCCAAAATAGTGTCAAAAGTGTCCGATCTGTCCGCCATAATGTCGCAGTCCCGATAAAAACCACAGATCGCTGCCAACACTAGTAAAAAAAAAAAATTAATAATAAAAATGCCATAAATCTATCCCCTATTTTGTAGACGCTACAACTCTTGCGCAAACCAATCAATATACACTTATTATTATTATTATTATTATTATTATTATTGTGATTTTTTTTTACCAAAAATATGTAGAACAATACATATCGGCCTAAACTGGAAAAAAATTTGTTTTTTGTACATTTTTTGATATTTATTATAGCAGAAAAGTAAAAAAAATGCTATTTTTTCAAAATTGTCGGTCTTTTTTTGTTTATAGCACAAAAAATAAAAGACGCAGAGGTGATCAAATATCACCAAAAGAAAGCTCTATTTGTTGGAAAAAAGGAAATCAATTTTGTTTGGGTACAACGTCGCACAATGTATATTTGACATCCAAGGAATGTTTCTATTCAGATGTGAATGTCTGTGTTTGTCAACCTCATCAGTTTTGACTGAAAGGCACCTGAGCCAGTATATAAAAATACAACCATTGTTTGTGTCGGTATTTTTTTCTGCTTTAATATTTTTTTTCCCACTGGCTGAACGCTGAACTTACATGACCTGCACCACTCTCCATCTGTGCTGGGTTTGGCTTTGTCCTAAATTAAGTGAAATTCATTCTTCTGTAATGGGAGGGGGGAAATACCAGCACACTGTGTTAAAGGTTAATACAAAGAGGGAACTCCAAAAGCTCAACATAAACGGAGGGAGATTGTAAAGGTTGTTAGACATCAAGCAGGTTGTACAGCGGGTGAAAAAAGAGCAGTAAGTTTGGGTCAAGCTGATTTTATTAAGGACGCACACACACAGGACCAATGCACAGGCTCAGACCTCATACCGTGATGCTTTACTCATACAAAAGTATTACTGGCATTATATGCCACACAGTAAAAACCCATTAAAAAAACAAAATTTACCTGCCTTTCAGCACATTTTTGTGCATTAAGCGGCAATTTTCTTTGATCGCATGGAATAGGATTGGAGTCACCTGTGAGTTTTCACAATATATGCCAACTCCGAAACTTTTTAGAAAACTTTGTATAGATTTCAATTAATGCACCACCTCTCTAGTTCTTTAAAGGTCAGCTTGAAGTTCTCTGACTTCTAAATTGTACATTGATTTGTCCAATTCAGGTTAAAGGGTGAATAGCATAAAAACACAGTACTGTTGATTGTTGATAGAGGTTCCACAAGGGCATGCACAAATGTTTCCCTACCAGACTAGAATATCGTATATTTTATTTACAGTAGGAAATGACCAAATGGGTAGTTCACCATCTTCAAGGACCCATTTACATATTAGCATTGTGGTTAGGCACGCTACATATGTTGATGCGCTGTTGTCATGCCATACATTTTTGTACCCCAGTATACTAAGGTAACACACCTGCATTGCAGAGTTCCACAACACAGGAAACACACCATAAAAATGTAAATGGACCCTTACCTTTTCTTTGCTGCAGGTGATCATTAATTCCAGGTATGTCAATTTTTACATATTTAAAAACATATAGAAACATAGAAAAGTGACGGCAGAAAAAAACACCAAGTGGTCCATTGACCAGGCATTGTCTGCCTTTCTTTTTTCTTTTTTTGTATACATGTTTTGTTTTTGTTTTTTATGTTGTTATTTTTATGTAAACTTTTCTGTCTAATTATAGATCTATGTTTGTCCCAAGCATGTTTGAAACCACTTTCTGTTGACTGACTCACTACCTTTGCTGGAAGTCTATTCCAAGCATCAATTACCCTTTCAGTAAAGTAATACTTTCTAAGGTTAGTTTTGAACTTACCTCCAGTTAGTCTGAGGTCATGTGTGCTTTATCTTGGCTTCATATTGAAAATCCTGCCCTTGAACCTTATACATCCCCTTGATGTATTTAAAATAGAACTATAGTCAAAACATTTTTTTTCATTTTGGATAGAATAATGGAGGCTTATAACAGCTGTAAGGTTATTTTGGCCCTATTTGTCCCATTGGGGAGATTTCCCCTCACTTCCTGTCCTATAGCCAAACAGGAAGTGAGAGGAAATTCCTGCAAATTAAGGGGAACTCTAGGGGACCCCCAGGTCACCAGAACTAGTGTCCCCAATGGAAGATTTCCCCTCTATTACCTTTCTGAGGACAACTCAAAATTTTGAATTTTCTTTTACTTTCACTTTCAATGATAATGGTAAACAGGACAAATGGAGAGGGTGAATCTCCCTAATGGAGACACAGACAGCAATAAAAACTTTCATGTGTTCTAATCTATCTCCCCTCTATCCAAAGCTAAAAAAAAAAGTTTTACCTTTTAGTTATACTTTAAAGGTTTTAATCATGTCCTTCTTGGTCCAGCGTGGACCAATGTATCTATACATTTTCCATACCTGTGGGATCCTTTAGAAGCTGGAAATCACTATGATAATCATCACTACTACAATGATTGCCACTAGCTTCTGGCACTGAATATCTGCTTACTGAACACAGGAGGTTGCCCACTCAACATGGGCACCATTCAGGAAACCCTTTCCATTTCCTCAATGAATGTAAAGTATTCTCAGACTGGACAAGGTGGAGAGGTGGGGCAGTGACATCACAATCTCCACCTCACAGAACACTTTGCCTTAATTGAGAAAATGGAAAGTGTTCCCTAAACTGCACCAGTGTCAGGCAGGCAGCCTCCTGTGTTCAGTAAGGAGCAGTGCAGCCACTCATTGTATTAGTGGCAATCAATGTAGAAGCAGTGCCCACTACAATAATTTACAGCTTCCATGGGGATCCCACAGGTATGACACATACATACTTACATTGCTCCAAGCTGAACCAATGTAACTATGCAAAAGTTGCCTGGAATTTAGCATTAACTAACACAGGTCTTGTCCCTCGCCAAGCTTATGACTGGGAAGTGAAAGGAGAAGCAGAAGACTGCTGAGGTCATCTCTCTGTCATTCTGCTCTCTCCTATCAGCATCTTCCCTGTTAGCACATGAGAATTACAGCACAACTGATTGGCTCCTTGTGCTACATCTCCCTCCCATAGCCTGAGCCCTTCTGCATAGTGACTGTAGGAGGCTGATATCAGGTCAAATTCAGGTACTTGCTCTGCTTTCATATATAAAAATACATTAAATGATGCATTATGAAATACAGATTGGTATTCATTTATGTCTTATATCTGCCTGGAGTTCACCTTTAGTAAAAATAAATTACAACATTTGATTTCTTAGTAAAGCTGATTAGAGAGATCTTTTCACCCCAATTAAATGAAAACATGTGGACTTGAATCTTTGGAATCTATATATAAAGAAGTTCTAACCTGATTCTAGTTCACAACTCTTTTTTTTTTTTTGCAAATTTTGTGACAGACAGTAACAACTGTTTTTTTTTTAAAGCTGTGATTTCCAAGCTGAAAGACAGAGAAAATGTGAAGGTTGCAAATATATATATATATATATATATATATATATATATATATATATATATATATATATATATATGTTTTGTTCTTGTTTTGTTTTTTCAAAAGCTGGTGCACAACCCAATGATTCTAAACTTTTAATACCAGATCCCTGTGTGAATGGGAGCCCTGGCTGCTAGATCCATGGCAATAGAGAATGTTTTTCATGAATTTATTTTATATGTTTAAAGGATAATTAAACTTACATTTAAAATGTTAACAAACATGTAATATATTGCAACTTAGCAATCCTTAAATGTGCTGTCCGTTTTAGTTTTCATTTTTCTGGCTGAGAACATTTTTCTGTTTACCTTGCCAGAAATGTAGTGTCTTTGTCCCTACCTGTGAATCTTTTTTTTTGTAAACTACTCATTCATACTGCCTTAAAGTAAGCCCTAATTCACACATTTAAACTCTAGGCAACCTATGATGAAATGCGTAAGGCAGAGCGACACGCTGACGTCACCAACTCTCATGTGCCCTGGAAGGACGGGCTTGTTTGTTTGTATGGCGGTCAACACACTAAACCTAAGGCGTATTTGTTTAGCTGATGCTGTAAGTGCAATATTTGTTACTACACTAAATGTTTAAAAGGTTTTATACTATGTGGAGCATTTTTGTCTTTTTTGGAGAATTCATACTTACCACACGGTGTTAAGTGGCGTTCCTGTGCAGGAGAGCTCCCTTATTCGGTTAAAGGCCCTGGCTGGGTTTAACCACTTGCCGACCGTCTCCTGTAGATATGCGTTGGCAGAATGGCACGGCTGCGCAAAGTAACGTACCTGTAAGTTACTTTGAATTTGCCGCCATGAGCGCGCGCACCTGCCGCGAGCTCCATGAGTTGGGTCGCGGGTCCCACCGATTCGATCGCCGTGGGAATACCCGCAATCGCCTCCCTCACAGAGAGGACAAACGGGGAGATGCTGATGTAAACAGCATCTCCCCGCTCTGCCTAGTGACAGTGTCACTGATCTCTGCTCCCTGTCATCGGGAGCAGAGATCAGTGACTTGTCACACACAGCCCCTTCCTTTCTACAGTTAGAACACATCCCTAGTACTGACTTAACCCCTCCCCACCCCCTAGTGGTTAACCCCTTCACTGCCAGTGTCATTTACACAGGAATCAGTGCATTTTTATAGCACTGATTGCTGTATAAATGACAATGGTCCCAAAAATGTGTCAAAAATGTCCGACATGTCCGCCATAATGTTGCAGTCACATAAAAAATCGCTGATCGCCGCCATTACTAGTAAAAAAAAATTATTAATAAAAATGCCATAAAACTATCCCCTATTTTGTAAACGCTATAACTTTTGCGCAAACCAATCAATAAATTCTTATTACCGCGCACTTTTCAGTTAAAGCGACGCAGTGCCGAATCGCAAAAAATGCACTGGTCAGGAAGGGGGTAAATCCTTCCGGGGCTGAAGTGGTTAAGCCATAAGCGCAAGCAACCCCTTGTAATGCGGGTGTCGACAGCGGCTGGTAAGCAAGTTTTTCACCTTTTGGTGAAGGCTTTAATGCACAAGATCACTTTAAGGTGGTGGAAGGTGAAGATTATTACTAGGAATATTCAAGACCCACTATTACATCACTTGTGGACTTTTTTGATATAATCACCCCCTATTCTGTCTTCGCAACTTTTATTATTTAGCACGATTCTGTATATTTTTATAGGCAATTAAAGTAGACACAGACATATATTCACATACTTTAAAAAGCACCTCAAGAGTCCCAATGCTCCTTTCAAAGAGTGAATAAAAGTAAACCTAACATCAGATATATTTTTAATTTTAAAGCTGAACTCCAGGTATGATCATTATTGCATACTTCCATTTTTGTTTTTCAAGTTTTTGGGTTCAGATAAACTTTTACAGGGTTATGATCATTATTGATTGAAAGTTCAGATACACTTTTACAGGGTTATGTGACCTCACATGTCACATTTCCATTCTTCCATCCTTTGTACCTTCTGGTTTCACTAGCTGCAACTGCTTTTTAGGCTGAGTTGCCTTACCAGTGATGGTAATCATTCTGGTATCCCACCATTAAAAGATTGACAATAACATTCCTACTTACTACTTACAATTTTAGTAAAACCTCAGTGTGAAATGTAATATACAGTATACATACTACAGAATGAATGTTCGTTATTTGTTCTCTGTCTGAAGCCTGTCACTTCTTAGTCTACCTTAGATGTTTCTCTCTTCTCTGTTTTAATCTTTAAGGTGGCTGCACTGCCTTGCAGGGCCCCCTTGAGCTCTGCCATAGCCATCCTTATGTTCATGCTTTAGCCTGGGTTGGGAGAGCATACACTTTTTTTTATCATGGTGCCAGGGATGCGGGCTATTATATAACCAATAGCGTGCATGCACTTTTTGTTATCACTAGGGAAGAGGGACCATGCACTTCTGAAATGGGCAGACCTGGAGATGGGGGTACACATGTGATTTATCACTGTGAGTGAGGGGCCATGTACTTCTGAAATGGGTGGACATGGGGATGGGGGTATTCATGTGACTTATCACTAAGGAAGAGGGAACAGGTACTTCTGAAATGGGCAAACCTGGAGATGGGGGTATTCATGTGATTTATCGCTAAGAAAGAGGGACCAGGTACTTCCGAAATTGGCAGACCTGGAGATGGGGGTACACATGTGATTTATCTAATGAGTAAGCAAGTTTGTGTGAAACGTGTCTACTGAGCATCCTGAATCGTTTGTTTATTATGTTTTTAATCTTTATGGATTTCCAATAAACATACTTTTCTTCATTTCCTGGATGTGCCGCTATTTTTTTGCTATTCATTGACTTCTTGATTGCGGACCTAGGCAGGCAACCCAGGATATCACAGCAGTATCTGAGGTCTTGCAGATAGCTTGGGAGTGGTGTGTACCCAGTTTTCTTTTCCTAGGGATGGGGGTATTCAGGTGATTTATCACTAAGGAAGAGGGACGAGGTATTTTTGAAAAGGGCAGACTTGGAGATGGGGGTATGCATGTGATTTATCACTGTGAGTGAGTGGCCATGTACTTCTGAAATGGGCAGACCTGGGGATGGGGGTGCATGTTTTCTAATGATCAGCTTCTGTTGAACAGTGAGGGCCATACGTGGATTGAAATTCAGGCAGTTCCTGCTGAATTGCTCAAATTTCAAACCATCTATGGCCAGCTTAAGTTTATAACACTGACTGAGCCTTTAATAGGTGGGTAATGCAGGATCAGTAAATAAACATAACCCCCAATTGCCCCTGATTTGGATGGACTGTCCCTCTTCTGAAACAAAGTCTCTCTGTTCTTCTTTCCTTCTCATTTGTCCCTTATTTTGGTCTGATGGGTGTACAGTACCTGTATACAAAATGCAGTATTTATCTATTAAAATGCGCTTTATAGTGGTAAACCTTTCATCCAATTTCTAAATGGTTGTATTTGTAGGTTTCAAAAGCCAGAATAAATGAATTAGTGGTAAAAAAAAGCACTTGTGGGTTTAACCAATCATTATTTGTTTATTCAATCTCCAGGGATGTGTACGAGGCCCTCTTTCCCATCTCAGAAAAGGTTTGAATACGCCTACATGATGTACTTAAGTAATACAATAATAGACTGTTTTCCTACCTTTTCTGTAATTGAAAAGACATATATAGTCAGCAGCAATTTAGAATATTTCAAGAGCCAATTATAGTTTGCTGCTTGACATCAAGCTTCCAACATCAAATGATGATCTAGCTCCTGGCAATGGCACATCAGTCAGTGGCAAAGATGGTTACCAAAGAGTGGGCTTCCCCACCTATTATTACCTAATCACCAGATATTGAGGTAATAGGAGTTAATGGTTTTCAAAAGATAATACCAGGTTTGGAAGAAATCCAGAGAGATGTTAAGGTATTAGAAAGCCCTTTCAATTACTTCTACTGCTGAGGTTAAAATGAACCGATTGTAGTACAAACCTGAGGCAGGACTACCTTATATATACATTTTTATATTATTTATTTATGTATTTTTTTTTTAACAGACAAATGATGGAGGCAGGGTTTTGGTTCATTTAAGACTCCCTTCACACTTCTCTGGTGCATAGATGTGGTTAGTGTGTTACCATGCTTTACAGTAACCTGCAGTAAACAGATGCATTTTACTGTGTGTGTTATTGCAACTCAAATATGTCAAGTTAGCTTAAGTATTTATATTATCAGGTCAAACTAAATGAATGGAGAGACTGGGATCTAGTGCTGAACGACCTCTTAACCTTAACAGGCGAGAGCCAACATGTAAAATATATATATATATATATATATATACATACATGTATAGATACATATATCTCAACCCTTCTAGTACAACTTCAAGAAATTCTCTGATCTAAGCTAAGCACAACTTAATAAACATAATAATTCCAATGTGCAATAAGCTTATTATGATAATCAGTAGAGCTGTTATGTGTCTTTTTTTTTTCTTCCATGCTGTGTTTTGCCATCCAGGAGACCCGGTTTATTGATAAAATTGGGAGAGCACTCAAATTCTTAGACCTGACCTGGGAGAGATGTGGAAGGGCCCAGTACCTATTAGCATTGAGCTGAATTGTTTTAGAGTTAACACTTTATGGGGTCCAATTCTTCATATACTCTTTTTGTCCAATACAGGCTTTTATCAATATGAAGAACAATATCACAGGCTTTTATCAATATGAAGTAGAATAACAGTTCAGCTGATCTGACCTGATTTCAAGGTTTTACGGGAAGGATAAAGTGAGCTGCCAATGGAGTGTATTGTCCTGTATTTGTTCTAATAAAGATTATATTGAGCTGGTTTTGGTATCCATTACTTTGATATCATCCTCAACATATCACCTGTTCTCATGTGTACAGTATAT
Source organism: Lithobates clamitans (assembly GCA_037952925.1). NCBI lineage: Eukaryota > Metazoa > Chordata > Amphibia > Anura > Ranidae > Lithobates > Lithobates clamitans. The sequence continues at coordinate 2,765,174 of JBBGZY010000998.1, read as the reverse complement.
AGAGGAGGAGGGCTTTATAATGATCCAGAAGTTGAACTGCATCAACCACTTCTTAATGTGATATTTGAACAAATACAGATCTCTACTACATCTCACCAATCATTACCAAATATATTCCAGCTGTGCGCACATTGGCATTATCAATGACATCAGTTCCTATTGTAGTAAAAATATCAATGATCTATGCCACAGTCCTAAAATGGTTGAGGTTTAGTCCCTCTAGAGAAAATCCCTAACAATCAGCAGTCTTTTTTAGTTTTGCAGTAGGTTGGCCTTGGACTATGACTTGAGACTGTTTTATGTTTATTGGAAGCAACCAGGCCTTCCAAAATAACCCACTTAAAATGGCGCCTGGATGCTCGTCACTCAGAGCGAGGCTTGGCTCCCTTTATATGGTGGTGAGTCACTGCGTTACCCGTTCCCCATTGAAAAGGTCAGATGATGACGAAACGCGTCTGGGAGGGTACGCACTGACGTCACCACGCTTTCGGAGTGAGAGAACGGGCTCCGTTTTGTTTGTATGCTGGCCAGCTTTTTGTACACGCAATTTTGCAAATTTAAATGTAAGTGACTAGTTGTTTTTTAAATAAAATATCTGGAGGATTTTACACTATGGCAAGTCTTTCTTTCCTCTGAGTTATCGGGTCTTCCTTTGCAAAATGGGGATACGTGGACATCATATGTGAGCCTGGAGATTTACCCCATTTACCATCGGAACACCGGGAGCGCCCGCAAGCTAAAAGGCCTTGGCTGGGCTAAAGCCACTTGCCCTTTTATGCTTGCCATCTGGTAAGCAGGATCAACTACTACGGTGGATTGACACTATTGCTTATAGGTGCACGGTGGTGGTGTTTTTACTCTGGAAGGATTCAAAAATTCCTTTTTTGATGTTATCTGTATGGACTATTATTTAACTTTTAGCGCAGCTTATTTACAGGACTCCAAAATAGGACCTTCTCTTTCCAAGATTATGTTAAGAAACCTACACTTACCTACTCATTAACATTAAAGGGGTTCTAAAGGCAGGGTTTTTTTTTGCCTTAATGCATTCTCTGTATTAGGCAAAACACATTCTGTGTTTTTCTCCTCCCCCAGTCCCTCTTATACTTACCTGAGCCTGATCTTGATCCAGGCATGTGCCTGAGAGCAGTGGCTCTCTCCGCTCTCTCTCCTCACGGGCCATAGAGAGAACAGGGGAGAGGCCAAGTCACTTTTTGTGTGTCAATGGACGCACAGAGCCTGGCTCTGGATCAAGCCTCTACTAATGCCCCTATAGCAAGTGACTTGCTATGGGGGGAATTGGCAGGGGGAGGAGCCAGGAGTGCCAGTGGGGGACCCCAGGTGAGTATGACATGTTTGTGACTTAAAAAAATTGCTTTAGAATAACTTTAAAGCAGACCTATTATCAGATATTCAGTATTTTTTGTAATAAGTGTAATACATTAACCACACAGAATTCACAGTAATTGCCCATACAATGGTTTTATCTGTGTTTCTTTGCAAGAGAATTGAATCATCTTTATTCAGGCACTATTCAGGAAGGATCACAAATCGTGGATGGAGCTTAGGTTCCCGTGTGGAGACAAAAGAACTACACTCACTAATTGCCTAGGTTCTATACGGGAGCTTCCTTCCATGCAAAAATTAGCATTAAGGCATAACTCCAGGCTAGAAGTGAGCCACAATGAACCCAGTTAACCCTCTAGCAACCCCAGGCTACCTGACTGTATTGTCACACTGAGCACTACAAACATGACCACAGCTAGAGAACACCAACTCTCAGATGCAAAGCATTTAGAAACTGGTGCTGAAGAGCCTGCACTACCACCCACCATCCCAACAATACCTATCACCTCCCTACCAGTGAGTGACATGTCCACAATTACCAGTAAGTAAAGGAAATGAACCTCACTCTGTGACTACATGCGCTCTCTCTCTCTCTCTCTCTCTCTCTTCTCTCTCTCTCTCTCTCTCTCGGGCCCCTCTACACCTCTCACATGTGACTTCCCAGGCTAGGTCCTTAGGCACTCTGTGCTGCAGGTCAGGTACCAAAATGCAGAGTGCCAGGTGCTGGTGAATGGGAGACAAGCACAACACCCCTTCACTACCAAAGTAATCGTTATCCTATGTTAAGTTTTCCATTTCCTGGCTAATTTGCTGTCTTAAGCTAAGATAGATATATAATATAGCCTACACTAGAGAACAAACAATATGCTAAAATATACTGTATCTAAGCTAACCTACAGTCCCCATGTAACAAGCCCTGTTCTTTGGATACACCATGTAATACACCTCTTAAGCAGAGACTTCACATGAATTCCTGTACAAGGTGCTTTTGCCCATAAGGTAATCATACCTGAATAACAGCAGAGAGTCATTGTCCATTAGATTCAAAGTCCATGATTGGTAAATAATCCACAAGTGGTAGCACAGGGTCCATACACTCCATGTTTAGCAATGATCATTAAGTTAAGAGTCCTCAGGCTCCCAGTCCCTCAGGGAGTCCCGAGTGGTCCCCCCAGCTGGGGCGTCCGACAGCATAACAGCCTACGTTAATCAATATTTTGAGTAGCTCTCCCTTGGGTCACTGAAGAGCCCCTTTTTATGAAAAGATCTAGAAAATCGGTGGGAAAAATTATCAAATCAATTCCCCAGATACACATCACAGGAAAAACAGCAGACTTGATCCAGATAAGTGCAGAACACGAGTCAGCATAGAAAAAATGAACCCTTCTGTAGGCATCTGCCTACAAGCCTCTGCTAAGCAAAAGATTGCCGCTCCAATCTCTGAAATCTGTATCAAGACACCCACCCTAATAGAACTCACAGGTGCTGGCTCTGCACAAGCTTGAGGAAAGAAAATGATCCTGGACGGCCGCACACCATAGAAGGCATCTTTATTGATATTCATAGCTATGAATAAGCGCCATGATGGGGCGTGAAACATGTTAGCTATTTTTCCTGTTCCTCCCTGTACATGAGGTGACTGTATTTGGATTTTCTTTCTTCATATCAATAAAGATGCCTTCTATGGTGTGCGGCCATCCAGAATCTTTTTCTTTCTACAAGCCCCTGCTGCAGCCTTTTACCCTGTGCTAGAAAAGTTACAATGTTGCAGTCTGATTCCTGGAGAAGAGGAGACTAAGGAAAAGCTTCCTCGTGCCTGCAGCAGATCAATGACATTGTTTTAGCCTAGGCAAAAACACTGGAGTACAATTTGCTATTTAATGATAGAAGGTCTTTTTGAAGAATTATACAATTTCTATGTAAGGTGACACGTCATAAATGTATTCCTGCAAACCTTTGAAGATATTGAAAGAACCACTTTTAGGCCCATTTACACAAGAATTTTCTTGAAGTTTTAAAAATGTTTTATTAAAATGCAGTTTTAAATGAAGAATTTTCACATCTGAATGCTCAATCACCTGTCACTAGATGCCTGTTCAAAAAAGTACAAACGTTTCTTTTCAGACAGATTTTAGCCCCATAAACCTGCAAAACACATGGAAATCATTTTTAAAGTGCACATAATAATGCAAAAATGCACAGAAGAAATATTCAGAATTGTCTTGATGCACTGACTCTCAGTTGTGAATCCAGCCTGGGTCAGCTAGGAGTTCACAAAAGCTAGTATAAGTATAAGAATGACCAATTATTTCTAATGTTTACTGGCTTTTTTTATTCTGGAATTCTTTAGTGATCAGCAATAACATATCAAATGCTCAGCCATTTTGTTTTTCTCTCCTCTTGCACATGTGGAGATGTTAGAGAAACAAAATAAATTATTCAGGAAGTCCTGCCAATGAGCATTAGATGCCTTGTGTGTGCTATTGTTGAGGCTGCATCGCAGAGCTGTCTTCCTCTCATACACCTGTGAGTTTCGGAGTGTGAAATGGAAGAATGGGAAGTGTTAAACTGTCTGCTGCTTGACGAAGCCACACTTCCAGAGCACGCTCAAAGAGGGGACATGGGGCTGAGACAGGAAAGTGACATTAATTAAGAAGAAACTTTGAAAAAGGTGAGGTGACCTTGTATTTGCGGGAATGTGTCACCCGTTTAGGTGATACGAGTGATGGAGCTGGTAGCACAGTTTGACGTGAACGCAAGGTTCACTGCCTTTGTTTCAGTAAACATAAAAAAAAGAATGTGTTTTCTGTCCTCTGCCAGTTATTATCAGAAAACTAAGGTGAAGCCAGCCATGGAGAGTTTATAAAAACAAGTCTAAGCGAATTAGAGATACTAAGCAAGTAGCTAATGCCCAATACTCAAAACTAATTTGCTATTACAGACATATAAATAAACCTGCTGAAAGCTAAACATGGCAATAAAGACTGAGGTGTCGCACTAATCAAATTTCAGTTGTCTTTTTTTCTACAACAGGATTGTTATAGCTAATCCTGTGTGGATTTCCTCTAGGTTCTCCTGTTTCTTCTCACACCTACCTACCCTTCTCACATGCCAAAGACATGCTGGTCAGTGCCTGTCTAAATTGACCCTAGTGTGTATGTACCAACTGGTTGTGCACTTGTGTTATCATGTTTTGCATGCCAGTCCCAAGCCAAGCCATTGTGTAGGGTAAGGAAAGACCTGGAGACCCATCTTGAAAAAAGTTGCCAATAAAATTCTATAGAAAAGGCTTTCAAGTGTATCAGACATGGTGCCCAGACCTGGCCCATAGAATTGCCAGGAGTTGGATACAACTGAATGGGTATATACATACAGTACCTACATAGTTAACCTTACCACTTGTACTATTTTATAGTTTTTATATTCTGAATTTTATACTTCAATAAAGGCTACCTAACTAATCAAAGTGCAAAGTCCTCCAATGCTACTGACACCACAGGAAGTGATATAACTGACGCCAATGATATTAGCTCGTGTCTGACTGGTATTTGGGAACAATTCCAGTCAAAGCTTAACTTGGACACTGATTTGACTTGCTATTGATTTGAAAATCAAACAAACATTCCTAAAACAAAACAGTTCAAACAAAATTATACTAGTTTATAGCCAGCTTTACAGTATCAAATAGGGCAGACATGAACTGATCGATATGCTGCTTCACCTTCATTGTCCAATCACAGGTTGGGAGCAGGTCAATGACCAAGCTGAATGACTTCAGCAGAGTAAAGTGAGGTCACTGATCTGGCTGTGCTACCTTTTAGGGTTATGAGTTGGCTGAACACAATTACAAATCCTTCGAAAGGTAGGCAGTACATGTATGTGCATTTCAAATGCATTTAGCTGTTTTAGGCTTTGGAAAGAAAGGAAGAGTTACAATATCTGTTGAGTTTATTTTGCTATGTTTTTCTGTTAGCGAAATTTCCTCTCACTTCCTGTCTCAGTGACTACTGATGCTAGGACAGGAAACAAGGAGAATTTTCTCCATGAGGCTAACAATAAAGTCCTGGCAGAGAATATAACCCTTTCTTACTCTGTTAAAATGTATTTCCATTGTTGTCTTAGTCCTTATTGACAACATGTCTTTTCACTTTCTGCTTTGGTTGCCATAATCACTGGGAAAAGAAGTAAGATGTTTTTAACTTATCCTCATATCGCTTAAGCATAATTCAGGGGGGCTATGATTTGCTGCTCAGGTGCCTGGGTCCCGCACAATCATTTTCTTCTCTGATGGCATTGAGAGCCCGGCTGCCTCTTCTCAGGGTGACCGGGCCCCAATAATGTGCGCCAGCTCCATTCACTGGCCACTGTGAGTCTACTAAAAGTCTCCTACCTCTTGGAAAGTGACATCCAGTGTCATTCAACCTGGAAGACTGAGGATATGCTATGTAGCGCATCAGCACACTGCCCTATAAAGTAGAGGGTGGAGCTGATGTCATCATGTCAGAGCATCAACAAAGGGCTGCCTGAGCTGGAGAAGAGGCGAAGTGGAAGAAGACCCAGTGCCTCCTGTGACCATCCCAAATAGTTTTTAAAAATGTAAATATAACAAGGAAAAAAATCTAAGTACATAGTGTAGGGGGGTTTAGAGGTAAAAATGGTGTGTGGGGGGAGAGGGCTGAGCCCAGTGTTGGGCATTCATTTACTGTCAAAGGGAGTGATAAACAAACAACACAAACTGAAAAGCTGGGCTTGGGATTAATATGGTCACATATACGGGGTCCCCAGCTTTCTGTCACCTCACAGAGGTTATGAATACACTGATGGTTGTCACACTGTTTATCCGTGTAGATGCCCCCTGCAATGTAATACTCTGACATGTTATATCTACATGCATTTTTTATCCCCTTTCAGACGTAAACAGCATCCACGCTTCATTACACATACAGACACCTCTCTCTTACTTTTGTTCTGCACATGTATTCACATAGTTCCCACGTCTTCCTTATCTTCCACCCACTAGAGAATCATCAAGGACACAACAATCCAGTAAAGTGCCTCAATAACAACACTTATCTTGCACTGACTACACTAGATTTCCAGTTACAGAATAACATTATCTTAAAAAAAACGAAGATTACAATATAACAGTCAGATGTCTGATGAGTACAGTATGTGCTGTCCCCCATGCAAGCATTACATGGACTACCAAGTAATTAAAGCGGATGCAAACCCTAATGGCAGGACATTTCGTTTGCGAATGTACTGTGAACATAACTAACTGATGAACATAAACAACTTGTTTTTATTTTAATAAAAAATAATATTTTTCTCCTTCATTTTTTGTATCTTAGTGCTGCTGATATTCTGCAGCTGCTACCTTTCTACACAATGGCTGCATAGTATTTCATAGGGCAGGTTTTCAGATAGGAACAAAAGTGGAACATGCCTGGCCATGGCATGGACCATGACAAAACATGCCTGTTTTGTCATGGCCACTTACAGTTTCTAACGAGAGAACATTTGACAGTGTGAAAACACAGGGGAACAACTGGTAGACAGAACAGAGCGTTGTCACCTAATAACAGGAAGGACCTTCATTGCAGGATCTAAAGATATTATTTTAAGGAAATCTGCAGATTTTCAAATATTGAATGCAATTTTTGAAATTACTTTAACATGTTAAAGCTTCAAACCCAACTCCAAAAATATAAAAAAAAATTCAACCTTGCATTCCTTCCTGTACTAGAAAAGTTAAAATGCTTGTTATGTCTAGGGGTAGAGGAATAAGAAGACATACCTAACTTATTTCTCCCTCCAGTAGGGACCCTTCAGCACTGCAAATGTTCGCTGAACTGTATAAGACGATGACAAGCCTCCACCCAAAGAGAGGCTGAGGAGGAGAGCGCCAGAGCTGGCTGGAGTAGAGAGACAGGTAACACTGTCGCTGCCAGCACTATACAATCCTAGATATAATAAAAATGTAACCCTTGCGATTAATTTTGAATATTCTGGAGTTTGACTTTAAATGAGATTTTGGTGATTGGGTTTAATTACACTTTAGATATTTGATTTGGTGGTCAACATGGTTAAAATGGAAATTTCCCAAGTTTACATGGAAAAAAAAAAACTCATGTAAAACATGTAAAACTATACAATAAACAGTATTTGTCAAAAAGCTCTAACTTTTTTTACTGAGCTCCGGTCAAGTGGCGTTACCTAGGCTGAGCAATTGGCAAGGTTGGATTGTTTGTTGTCCCCTGCCCTCTTCAACAGGTGCCCAATCTCCTCGCTCCTCCATAGTTCCATGCGAATTGCCCATGAGTTTTCTCGGCTTGGAGATATTTAACAGGGTTGGGGAGGCGTAAAAAAGTAAAATTTGTGTGATCTGACCATAATGAGCCAGGTTGGGTGAATGTTCTCTTATATCTATATGCTTGGATCTTCAGACAAGAGGCAACTATGTCTTTAACTGCTCAGAGACCCGAAGTCTAGTTGTGCAGACAGTTGGCTGGTCTTCTTAATGAAGTTGAACAAGGAAGGGGAGCGGGGAATAGATAGGACAGCAGCAACGGAGAGATGCTATCTGTCAGCAGTGACAGGCAATAAAGTGTCCTTCTCCAGGGTCTAAAATACAGTTAGGTATCTTCATCAATACACATCATCATTAAAGCACCTCCCTTGTGCCTCCCATTCACATGCACTGGCTTTTCTGATGAATTCAACTGTTTTAACTTTAATGGCAACTGGGATATCTAGAAATTGCTAACAGAAGTTGATTGAATGAACTTTGTTTTATTCACAGGCACATCACATATTCCTTGTATTGCAGTTTGCATGAGTGTTGGGATGTTGAGGTACTTTGCTGCCTGCTCTGTGTAATGCATATTTCTATCTTTGACTACCTTTCTAATAAATGCATCTTACATGATAGATTATTCTTATCATCATATTTTTACCTTATTTATGTGCTTGTATCTTTGAAACATTTCTATATTCTGACTTCTTTATTCTTTATTAATTTTTTTTTTACATACAAAATCAAGGGGTATAGCTTATATACTGTAGATTGGTTTGAAAGCCTCTCTGTATGTATTTTCAACTTTGGGCTGCTGTGGGCCCCTCATCTCTATATTCCCTTCAAATGTTGCTCATGTAGTAAAGTAAAATCTTTACAAGGCTGCAGAATGAACAGAACATGCTCTGTCCATAAAAACATGAATGTTAAGATATATTAGTCTTTGATCACACCTTTATTCAGGATTTACATCCATTATAATAGAATGACAAAGAAGTATGCCTAGAATAAACACAGGTAGCAGGCTGACAAGAAAGGAAACTTATGCATGCCAGTCACTTCTACTGACTGGTTCCCATATTAACTCCTTCCGGCCCACCCCTGGCATCTCTTTCATTGGGTTGTTACACCTAGGGGGTGGGAAGGTCCGCTCCGATCACATGACTATTGTAATTGGCTGTTACAACAGTCACATTATCAGGAGTCAGTTCCTCCCATTCCTAAACATTAAACATTACTAGAGATCAGGAGTTATATTTGACAGCTAGGTCACTGTTCTGGGAGCATAGAGAGTGCGTGCTGTTAGCACAGAAACCTCTGCCACCCATGGACGCATACATGAAACGTGTGGGAGTTAAAGCATATCTTGAGTCAGAACCCCTGTGTGTTTTTACTGCTATACACCATCACTTCCTGTCTTTCTGATGACTATCTCCACAACAGACAGAAAGTTCAACTAGCCACCCATATCTCGAATTTTGGCTCATTGACAGAAATTAGTTGACATTTGGGCTACTGGTGGCCCTGCTGACACCACCTGGTTCAACAAACTTTAAGAAATCAAAAGTGTTGGGCAGAAAAAAAAGTTGGTCAAACAGTGACTGAAACCAATCAGCTGTAGCCACTGTCCAGGTATTCTGACAGCTGTGGGTGCCAGTTTTCAGAATACAATAACCAGCAGTGGGAGATTCGTTCATCCATGCTGTTTAGCATGGATGGGAGACACTATGAATTTTTCTCATTCAGCTCACATGTATGGCCGTGGAACTCACAAATTCAATTTGGACAGAAATAAAAATGTGTTTTTAGTAGAATAGAGGAAAGCTAGAATCCCTTTAAGATTTTTATTGCTGTCTGTAGCAAATTTTCCCTCACTTCCTGTCTAGTAAAACCATTTTTACCGGGATAAAAAGTTAAAAAAAGGTAAAATCTCTGTAACAGAGTCCTAGATGTCTGTAAAAACCAGCTAGGGTATCTAATTATTCTCCACTCTAACAGAGACTCTGGCTTGACATATTTTGTATGTTTACGCAGAGACTCAGGTTTGCCTGGGACAGTGCCTGGATGATATATCCACCTACACAATCAGTAGTTAGGTAGGGAATCTGTTGAAATGTGTCAGCTGCCATGCTGACTTGTTGTGAAGGCATGTTTCAGGCTTTTCATTCTTGCAGAGTCACTGAACAGGATAAACATTAGGCATGTGCAATTTGTTTCTTTCCGAATCAGTTTTTTAACGAATTTCGACAAATTCGTTAATTCGGGAATATCCGAATTAATGAAAACCCGTTTAACTAATTTTTTCAGAATATTCGTAAATTCGATAAAATTGGACATTTGTAAATTCGGGCATTCGTACATTCGCAATTTACGAATGTACATTCGTACATTCGTACATTAGTAAATTTGTGAATTCGTAAATTTGTAAATTCGATAATTCGCAAATCTGAAATAATAGTTAACTAATAATAACTTAACTATTAGTAATTACTAGTAACTTTTAAATTATAGGTATTGTCATTTCTTTTCAAATTTGGCTGTTAGTGAACGTAACACATACAAATTTATCCGAAGTTATGAATGCTCCGAAAAAACGGAATGGAACGTAATGAATTAATAATAATAAATAACAATAATAATAATAACAACATTTTATTATTATTATTTATTATTAATTTGTTCCGTTCCATTTGTTTAGATGCAGCATTCATTTTGGATAATTCGTAACTTCGGATAAATTCGTATTTGTTACGTTCACTGACAGTCAAATTTGAAAGGAAATTACAATACCTATAATTTAATAGTTAGTTACTATTTCAGATTTTTGAATTTTCGGGTTTTTGGATTTTCAAACTTCGAATTTACAAATTTCCGAGTTTTCTAATTTACAAATGTACTATTTTACGAATGTACGAATTTACAAATGTACTATTTTACGAATGTACGAATTTACGAATGTACGAATGTACGAATGAACGAATGTATGAATGAATGAATGTTCGAATTTACGAATGTTCGAATGAACGCATTTACGAATTTACGAATGAACAAATTTACGAAACGTGATCATAACGAATGACCCGAAAAACGAAAAAAATAATAAACTAATGAAACGAAAATGAACTAATTTTTTGGCTGTCTAATAAACATATGTACAGTGCCTTGCAAAAGTATTCACCTCCCTTGGCATTTTTGTGTTTTGTTGCCTCACAACCTGGAATTAACATGGATTGTTTGAGGATTTGCATCATTTAATTTACAGAACATGCCCACAGCTTTGAAGATGTTTTTTTTTTTTATTGTGAAGCAAACAACAAATAGGACAAAATAACAGAAAAAGTCAATGTGCATAACTATTAATCCCCCTAAAGTCAATACTTTGTAGAGCCACCTTTTGCTGCTATCACAGCTTCAGCTCGCTTTGGATAAGTCTCTATGAGCTTGCCACATCTTACCACTGGGATTTTTGCCCATTCCTCCTTGCAAAACTGCTCCAGCTCCTTCAAGTTGGATGGTTTGCACTTGTGAACAGCAATCTTTAAGTCTGACCACAGATTTTTTATTGGATTAAGGTCTGGGCTTTGACTAGGCCATTCCAACACATTTACATGTTTCCCCTTAAACCATTCAAGTGTTGCTTTAGCTGTATGTTTGGGGTCATTGTCCTGCTGGAAGGTGAACCTCTGTTCTAGCCTCAAATCACCCACAGAGTGGTACAAGTTTTGCTCAAGAATATCCCTGTATTTAGCACCATCCATATTTTCCTCAACTCTGACCAGTTTCCCAGTCCCGACTGCTAAAAAACATCCCCACAGCATGATGCTGCCACCACCATGTTTCACTGGTGTTTTTTGGGGGATGTGATGTGTTGGGTTTGTGCCAGACATAGTGTTTTCTTTAATGGCCAAAAAGTTCAATTTTAGTCTCATCAGACCAGAGCACCTTCCTCCATACATTTTTGGAGTCTCCCACATGCCTTTTCGCAAACTCAAAACATGCCATTATGTTTTTGCTGAAAGTAATGGCTTTCTTCTGGCCACTCTGCCATAAAGCCCAACTCTGTGGAGCATACAGCTTATTGTCGTCCTATGTACAGATACTCCAGTCTCCAGCTAGGGTATCTAATTATTCTCCACTCTAACAGAGACTCTGGCTTGACATATTTTGTATGTTTAAGCAGAGACTCAGGTTTGCCTGGGACGGTGCCTGGATGATATATCCACCTCTCTGCTGTGGAACTCTGCAGGTCCTCCAGGGTTACCTTAGGTCTCTGTGCTGCCTCTCTTATTAATGCCCTCCTTTCCCGGTCTGTGAATTTTGGTTTGTGGCCGTCTATCATTTGGTTATACTAGATTTGATGGTGCTCCTAGGGATTATCAAAGATTTGGATATTTTTTTAAAACCTAACCCTGACTTGTACTTCTCAACAACATTATCCCTTACTTGTTTGGGGAGTTCCTAGGTCTTCATGGCAGTGTTTGGTTAGTGGTGCCTCTTGCTTAGGTGTTGCAGCCTCTGGGGCCTTTCAAAAAGGTGTGTATATGTAACAGATCATGTGACTTCTGAAGGTAATTGGTTGTACCAAAGCGTTTTATGGGCTTCATAACAAAGGGGGTAAATACATATGCACATGCCAACTATCAGTTTTTATTTCTGAAAAATAGTTTTATGTGTATATTTTTCTAATTTAGTTTAGACTATTGTGTTCTGATCCATCATATATAATTCAGATTAAAAAAAACAAACATTGAACTAAAAGCTGTAATGTAACAAAATAGGTAAAAAGCCAAGGGGGGTGAATACTTTTGCAAGGCACAGTATATCAGGCAACCCTATATTTGCCAAGCATCTCTTTAGATCAGCAAAAAATCAGCGATGGCAGCTCCCACTTTTGTCTTTGATGCTTCCACCTATAAGGATTCTGTTGTTTGATTAAAGAGAGAATAATCTGCTGCAGGTATGAAGTATAGATACCTTGAGTAGCCTGCAGCAGCGTGCCAAAACTTCCTGCCGTGACTGATTGCCAAGCAAAGCTCTCACTCACTATTACTGGTTCATCACCATGACGGGCAGAGTCAATGGGCAAAGGGAATACACGGTAGGTAGGAAGTTGCACACATGCTATGATGCTATGACCAAGAGTTGACAATGACATGAAGGATTGGGATTCTTCTACAGGCATGTGCAGACATCTGTAAGTATCTGCAGATAATTCTGCAACATTTTTCCCTTTTTTGCTCCAGTGAGATAGCATCTTTGAAAAAAATCTGTCACTAAAGCTGACCACTGATGTCCACACAATCAAAGTAGAAACCCTCGCTGCTATGCCATTGTATTCTGACAGTAGGACTATTGGCTTCAGTGCTAATCAATCAAGAAATTTCCAACATTTTTTAAAGATAAGTTGATTGTTAGACTGCCTTTTCTCTAGCGGAAATGGCCTTAGATGGATTGAATTTTGGCCAGTCTTATTGAACCAGCCTAATTTTGACCCATCTATGGCAGCTTTAGATAATAGCACATGGGTAAGCAGCAGTTTATTAGACAGAGGACAGAGGAATATGTTTCCACAATCCAATGAATGTTAAGATAAGTGTGAGGGCTAGTTTAAACTTGCTTTAAAAAGTGACATTGGACACACTTTTTTAAAGCACCCTAAATGCCAATCAAAGCACCGTCACTAAATAAAATTGTTACTTTACTGTCCTGTTTGTACATTGTGTTTGCTTTGCTTTACTACACTTCAAAAATGATACCCCATTTTGCTGTCTTTGTGTTTTATAGTGTCTCCGAAGTCCCCATAGAAGTCTATGACAAAGCTCGCTTACAGCACTTGAAGCTTTTGAGGGGCTTTTATTCAGTGTAAGCTTTGATTTGTTTTGGAGGTATTGGAGATATGATACAGTATATCCTAGAATGCACTAGGAAATCAACAAGAAAGACATCATCAGTAGTCACTTCTGGTTCATGTGTACATTCTGGAAGAGTCTTGTGGAGATGTCACATCTGGTGTGCAGCATGGAGCAGCAGGAAGATGAGTGGGGTTCAGACTGGAGCGGAGCAACTAGCAGACGGCACACGTGGTGTGCAACATGGGAATGCTAAGCAGAAGGTGAGAGGGGACTGGAGAAAGAGGACTGAGCAGCAGATGATTAACAGAGCTGGGGACCAGAGCAGGAGAAACTAGCAGATGTCACACCCGGTGAGCATCATGGGAGCAATATAGCGGGAGGTTAGCTGGGACCAGAGAAAGAGGAGGATCAGCAAATCAGAGGATCAGCTGAGCTGGGGGTTACTACTGAGTGGGGGATCAGCAGAGTTGGGGGTTACTACAGAGTATCGGATCAGCAAAGATGGGAGTACTATTGAGTGAGGCATCAGCAGATCTGGGGGTACTACTGAGCAGGGAATCTGCTAAATGATGGGACTAATAAGCTGGGAATCTGCTGAACAAGGGTACTAATAAGCTGGAGACTTGCTGAACAGGGGTACTAATGAGCTGGGAAACCCACAGGTTGCACAAAAAAAATTGACGGCTCTAGTTGAGGTTAGTTTAGTGAACTCCGCCGCTGAGCTGTTGTGTTCTGAGAGGCTGAAAGGGAGGCACCCCCCCCCCCACCAGAACATTACGATCAGCGCTCTCTGCCATTGGTTTTCCAGCATGCACGTCCGACAGATTGACATACACACGGGCCGAATGCCGGCCTATTTTATTTTTAACCATTCGTTATCTCTGTAAATTTGGCCCATGTGTAGGGGGCTTGAGTTCCGCATGGGTGCAGACAAGTAATTGTCTGTCAACAGCTCCTGACTCTATACATAGAAGTCATCAAAGCAGTAGATTTTCCACCACTCGTTGCTTGCTAAAGGCAGAAGGAATTTCAAAGTAAAAATGTTATAATATTTGAGTCTGCTTTACAACAGTAAGATTGTGCTGATTGATTTGCTTTAGCAAACAATGTTTACCACTTTGTCTTTTTATAAATAAATTCTCTTTATCCCATCAGTCTAAAAATTGAAGTAAAACAGTGTAGCTGTTAGCAACATTTCTATGTTCTGTCTTCATTTGTAATCTAGCTACAATGTACAAATGCAACCAAGTATAACATGCACTGTAACATATAACAGAATTCATCGCACAACAAATCAAAAGGAACAAGTTCCATTTGCAGCCAGTAAAAGCACCTTCAGTGTCTCTGATGTCAAAGGGACCACGCTACAGCACTTCAAATCTGTGAACAAACAGATATAATAAATCATGCAGTGTCGGGCTGACACAGCCCCCCCCCGTAACACATGAAAACCCGTCGACAGTCCGCATTTGTATTTGAATAAACTTTTAAAGGGTCAGTCCTTCCACTGCCGTTCTTTGGTCTCTCAAAATATGCTGTAGTGTTAAACCACCTAACAGTTTCTAATGCCTTTTAGCGCTTACGTATTTGGTGAGATGATGTTCGTAAAGCATAACTATGGTCAGAATATAAAATTATATATTAATTTCCACATTTCCACACTGAATATAAATTACTTTTAGTCTACTCCTATTACTGAAGGGTTCTGAAGATGGTAAACTTAATTTGTGAAGATCCCATCACATATTCACTATGCCATGTGAGTAGACACTGCTGTGTCACAGAATTCGCAGAGCCTGCTTTCTGAACTACAGAGGCACTAAGAGGAGGAGTTTCAGGAGGCGGAGTCAGTACAGGAATCACTACTTGCAGGCAGAAAGGTACCATGGGATATGTAGTCCTTAAAAATCAAATGTAAACAGCAGAGGAGAACCTGCAAAACATGCAGGGAATCTAGGAGGTTATGCAAAGAGATGCCCAGCAGACAGGCAGAACTCAAAGCATAAAAGGACATTTTTCAAGTAAGCCCATATTGGATTGTCAAAAATAAATATTGTTTGTGTAGCAATAACTCACGGTGAAGCTGCTGGTTTAAAGTGGGCTGTTACCTTCACTCTCGCTACCTCTGTTTCACCAGCACCGGGTCTAGAGTCCCGTTGAGTTTACCTCTGGACGATATAGGCACCAAACACTTGAGTATGTTTTCCAATGCTTTAATGAACAAGTAATAAAGGAAGTAGCAGGAAAGAGGCAGAAGGAAAGTTGCAGGGAAGCTCAAATACCTTTTCTTAGTATTCTTTAGAACATTATTTGGAATTGAACACTTGTAGTTGGATGCACTCCCCTTGTGGGATTCAATCTTTGCCCGCCTGGATAGGCCTCTCTCACTAGCTTAGCAGCCAGTACGTAGCACGAACAAAAGTCTCTGCCACAGACTTGTTTAGAGCAAAACCCATACGATCCTCTGCCACAGGATGTAATGGTTTATGATGAATGTCAGACACAGCACTTGAACCTTTATGCCAACCCGGCAGTACTATGCAGTAAGATTACTTCAGGATACGTCCTCCAACTGAGTCACCAGGCCCCTCTCCAGACCAGCACTCTGCATGATCCTTCCATGACGGGTCCTCCCCTGGGATCTCCTCAGTTGTCCAGCTTCTTCACTCAGGATAGACAGCTCAGGACCGTTCCTCTGCTGCTGTGGTAGGCCCCAGACAGGCTTCTGGGCCCACCCACACGCCGCAGTGACGTGGGCCTCCGGAACGGAGGACCACGAGGTGGTACTCTTAACGCATACCTGTCGGCCAGGAGGGCCAGCAGGTGGCTGAAAACGAACCGGGGTCTCAGAGTGGCAGCCCTCCAGCTGTTGCGAGACTACAAGTCCCATAAGGGATTCCAAGGCTGACAGTTACAATCATGTTTCCCACAGGAGGAGGCATGATGGGACTTTGTTTCGCAACAGCTGGAGGACCACCACTTTGAGACCCCTGTTTTAAAGCCTAATTTAAGGATTTTTTTTATTATTAATAGGCAGGTCAGCTATTTTAATAGTAAAATATATACCTCCTTTCCAGCACTGTTCACAACAGAGTCACCACTCCAAGGTCCAGCGCTGGTCCTGTTCCTGGTTGAATGATTCCCAGTGTCTTTTAACTCCTGGAAAAAATGCGAGACATCATGAATTAGCAATCTGCTTTTTGAAACAGTCACTATCAAATGGGGGTACACTGCACCCCCCCCCCCCAATATTAGTCATTAAACTACGGTCTGCTGGTTAAAACTGACAAGAGTAAAGGCTATTATTCTCCAGGAAGACTGCCCTGCACATTGCTCCTTAGCCTTCTTCCGTATACCACCTGCAGTAGTGATATCATAAAAACTTGCTCCACATTTTAAAGAACATTACAATAAAGATATGCAAAGTGAGGATGAAGCATACTGACTTGTAGCCAGGTGCTGCCCAGTGTTTTTTCTCTCACTTCTGAAGTTCTGCCGCTATTGTTACTTTAAAGCGGGGTTCCAGCCATATTTTTAATTTTTTTTTAAAACACCCCCTTGATTTAATTAACTAAATACATTAAACAAAATGTTATTAAATGCAACGTTGTTTGTATAAATACCTGTATTTCTTTATAGTAAACTTTCTGTTCCTGTAAAGCCCACTAGCAGCTTCTTCCTGGATGAGGTGCTGCTGGGTACCCAGCATGCACCCCCTGATCTGGCGCATGAAGCACAAAGTGCAGCGCATGTGTTATTGTTTGGTTTGCCATGGCAATGGCGGGATTGATGGAAATTACCTCCCTGTTGCTATGCCAACCTGTCACTCAATACTAAAACCCAGAAGCAGGACAAACCTAACCTTTTTAAAGATGGTGCTTATCGTTGGCTTGCATCGCGTCATTTCCTGTTAGAAAATAACGCAATGATTCCAGTCGCTGATGCCCATTGACTCTTGGGATTGATGACAAGCATCTCCCAGGAGCCAATGCATGGACGGAAATGACATACCTCGCCGCTGTGTCGTATAATTATGCCAGAAAAAGACAAGGTAAATAAAAAATAAATAAAAATACCCAATACATTAATTACATGCAATCATTGACTAGATGGAGCAAAGTCTTTAATCTGGGCGGAACTCTGCTTTAAGTAGACTATGGCTGATCATTTGAATGCAACATGTTGATGATTTTGTAAGGCAGCGTGTTTTCTTGTATGTCTTTAAGTAGTAAAATTAGGCAAGGTGCTGTACTTTCATGTAACCAGTTCTCTGCTTGGAATGTCTCCTTAACTCTGAGCTTTGGCAGCAAGATTGTTATCCTATTTGCAACATTATTAATAATTGCTAAATCAGGTCTTATTGTACTGTATTTGAGCCACTAAGCTGCATAACTAATAATTCCCCTTCTAAAGAACCTGCTCTGGAGAATAGGTTTTCTGCTAGTCATAATTCTAAAACCCTCAATGCTGTCCAGTGCATAGTGCAGGAGCTGTGAAGGCCCCTAGTCATTACTCTAGGATGGCCATTATGGTTATAAGATGCTCATCTGGCAAATTTATACCTCTGTTCTATAATGTAAAGTAACCATACAGAGTAACAGTTACAGTATTTGATATATTATGCAGATGAATTAACAGTTAGCAGTGCTCAATGACTGCTAATGAGATGCTCTTTGTATTATACCACTTAAATATATGCTTTCAGTTTAGCTACTGTACCTTTAAATATCTCCTGAAGGTTACCCTAAATTTATTTAAAGTACTGTACATCTACAATGAAAGGAATATAGGGGTTTCCATTGTTGATGTTCTTTTGAAAATGCTAGTTGACTGGCTGTGTTTATCTTTATTAACAAGCCTGGAACAAGTATGCTACAAATAAAAGTGTTCTAGGTAAGTGACAGAAAGTTTAGGCCAAAGCATTATCTTGAACATTTTCAGGAGTAGGTCAGCAATGAGCTTTAGCCTAGGTTCACATTGGTATGATTTGGCATGTGATTTGTCATGTCAAATCACATGCCAAATTGGCGGCTATCCCGGCAATGGCACCGTCTGAATCAGTGCGGCACCGCACTGATTCCCAAAAGTAGTTCCTGTACTACTTTTGGTGACTTTGGGGGGCGGTTTGTATAGACATCTGTGCAGGAACCCGCACAGATGTCTGTCAAATCGCCCCTGAAGTCAGACTGCATTGCCGGGTTTAAATTGTGCGAGTTCAGCTGAACTTGCACGATTTAAAACCCACAGCAATGTGAACCTAGGTTTAAAGCCAGACCCTGACAGAAAATAGTAAAGGACTTCTTAGGCTGACAAGTGCCAAGCTATTAAAAGTAAAACTATACAGTTTTTTAATTGATTTTACTTTATTAATTGTGTTAATTTCTCATTAAAACCTCAGATTAAGCTGTATATGAGAAGTTGAGGGAGAGGAGAGATGGGGAGGAGATAGGGATCTGATTTCCTTATGTGTGTAAATTTTAGCTTGAGCTATAGCACTCTGTACACAATTGAGTATTTAAAAAGATGCGAAAAAAAAAACCTAAAGCCCAATCAGCTGGTTTAAAAAGCATAATACTGCATATTCATATGCGATAGATGCAATATTTTATATTGCCTAATCAAAAATATAGCAAGGCATTTTATATTAATGTCTTGGCACTGGTAAAGAAAGAAACTATACATAAAATATACTCCTTTGTAAAAAAACATACACACACAGCAATTGCTTACAATTGTAAAATTTGTAAATGCCACCATCTTGCCATGTAGCATTACTTGTGAGTAGTGGGTGCAGGACACCCCAGTTCTGATGGGTGTGCTTACAGAAGTTCTAAAGTATCTAATCCATGAAGACTGGCATATATGAATAGACAATACCCTTACTGTTTAGACCTTTAAGTCAAAGATTACCCAGATCTTGCCAGGGTCCCCTGGAGTACTAGAGGTTATTGGACGGTTTATTGGAGAAAAGTAGGCCAATTAATATTCTTCACTAAAGTTAACGTTTGTATTTTTGGCATGACACATTTCTTTTAAAGACTGTAATGTATGCACACAGGATTGCTTAATCTCAATATGATACCGGTATCTCTAATTTTAAACACTTACTATATAAGTCTCCTGTACAGGGGCACCTGTATGATATCCAACACTATTTGCACAGTGAGTGGGAACTAGTAGCACAGTGTCTTAAGAACTTCCAGATATGTCAATCAGCTTTAGGAAGCCTCATGGCATGATTTGTAAGGCGAGAATTTGAGTTTATAAAAATAGATAATAAGATGTGCCAGCAGTGAACTGGATGAGTAAGGGGAAATCTATTATGTTAGAGATACATACTGTGCAAAATCTGTTTTAAACCTGAAATCATTTTGGTTCCTATGAGCAGCTGTCATTGAGTGTTAAACTTTCTGTTGAAAAATATAAACAGGAATTATCGCAAAGTACAGATAGCTGCAGAACAAAGAGCACCGATTTATTGTAGGGTAACGTAAGAGTAGGTAGTGTAAGGAAAACACACTTACTATTCATGCCAACTCTGCCTTGAAGAAACGCCAACACCATGCCTATTTAGGGTATAGAGGCAATGCTATAGTTATCATTTATGCAGGTCATGAAAGGTGAGGTCAAGGCCCAATTTCTGTACTATTTGGCACTGTCCTTTTGTATATGTTTGTAGTCATCAAGACTATAAAAATAAATTAGATTGATGTGATGCTCTGGGAGAACTGAGAAATGAATCTGGAGAAGGAAACCAATATTTAAACCATTTTCAGATTTCCGGTATGGTGGCTACTTAAGAGAGTTTGATAATTGGCATCAGCGATAGGCGGATCCCTTACAAACCTGTATGTGCACGAAAGTGGGGCTTTTTAATGAAAGTTTTTCTGGTCTTGTTTAATTTTACGCTACAGTTTTTGTACTTGATTTTAACACCAATAAAATATTATACTATATCATTTCAGCTCCCATTGGTGAGCTTTTTTTGCACAGTGCTTGACCCAACTGGAGACTATCATTCAATAAATACACCAGAGCAGGATGACTCTTCAGATGAACGGCCTAAGGCATATCATTGTTTGCCATCTGGTGTGTTTAGATTGGTGGAGGTGCACGGTTGTGATGGACCTTTCCCAAACACATTGGGTGATGTTTATTTGACGCTGGATTTTTTCCACTTTCTGGTGGGTGGTTAAACATATCACACATACTGTTGGAATTACCCTGATATACACAGAAGATTCTTTTAAGTCAAGTCCCCGATTTAGATTTTTAGACTTTATTCATATTATAGGACCTTTTGTTCACCTATCACAGTGAAGCACTGCACATGCCCTGTTGTTTTACTATTTAAACCAGTTAAAGTATAATTAACGGCAAAACTTTTTTTCCCAATTTTTGATAGAGTGGAAAAGGATTAGAACACTTGTCACTTTTTATTGATGTCTATGTCCCCATTATGGAGATTCACTCTCTCTATTTGGCCTGTTTACCATTATCACTGAAGGTGAAAGTAAAATAAAATCCCAAATGTTGGGTTGTTCGCAGAAAGGTAATAGTGGGGAAATCTTCCAATGGGGACACTAGTTCTAGTGTCCTAGGGGCACCCAAGGAGTTCCCTTATTTTGCAGGGATTTCCTCTCACTTCCTGTTTGTCTATGGGATAGGAAGTGAAGGGAAATCTCAGCAACCGGACACAGATGGCAAAAAAAAAAAATCTGGCAGGGGTTATATCCCCTCCCCCCTTACGCTATCCAAAAATATAAAAAATTGCCTATAGTTCTATTTTATCAAGAAAAACATAATTTATTCTTAGCAACTTTCTCTTTGCAGCCCTATCTCTTCCTTTCCTTTTCTTCTCTTTCTCTTCTCTTCTTTTCCTCTTCCTCTTCCCTTCCTATTTCTCTTCCCTTCCTCTTGCTCTTCCTCTTCCTATTTCTCTTTCTTTTTCTCTTCCTCTTCCTATTCCCTTCCTCTTTCTCTTTCTCTTCTCATCTCTCCCTCTCCTCTTATTATCTCTTTCCTTTCTTTCCCAGCTTCTGTTCTTCACATTCCCCCTTCTTTTAACGATCATAATAATAATTGAATGATAATATACCCATTATATGTGTGGATTTGCAAATATGGAATGCTATGTGAATACCTTAGGCTTTAAGAAGACTATTGTTCACGTTTCAGTAACTCTCCAAGCACTGGGACTGGACAATATCAACAGCACCACAGAAAAAAGTATAATTTTACTATTACAGACTATAGCGATCAGGTTTATGCTATTATTTTCTAAATACTGGTTCATGGACAACACTTTTTATTTTCTTTCAGTTTTCATTGGGAAGCCTCGCCATATAAAGTCAGCAGAGGTGTTCACATTACAAATACAGTTAGGATAAAATGAATATGCAGAAACTATATGAAGCAAGGCTTGAAGACAGAGCCTGTGTTGTGCTCTCGCTTATATTTCCAAGGTGACATCAACATTTAAAGCCTTCAGAATAATTTTTGTCACTCCCACGCATATGCAAAGAAAGAAAATGGTACTTTGCCTGACTATTGTTCATTAATAGACACCTACGCTTCAATTGCCTTGACCCATCCAAATTCAAAGTGGAGGAGTGTTGGGAAAAATTGCAGACAGTGAAAGTGCAGATTGTTTGCAAAAAAATACTACATATATCATGTGCTCCTTACTGCTTACTCAGCTCCATATTCAGAACAACAGTCCACAACGATCTTCCTTGCTTATAGAGGGAAGGCTCCATTTAAGTAACAACACATCTATTACAAATTGTTGATTTTAAAGTTTATTTTGTCTGAAAACATTAAGAGTAGGTTCATACTGCTGATTTCGATCTGATTTTCAGTGTGATTATGTAGTGCAACTTGGATGAAACTAGGCATATTCGTTGGGGCCAAAATCACAGTGGAATTGCACCAAAGTAGTGCAAGAACTTTTTCCCAAATCATGCCGTGTTGAGTTGCATTGATGTGAACAGACACCATTAAAAACAACGTGATTTCCATTGTTATATGTTTCTATGTGAGTCACATCTGAAATCGTACTAGTGAATGAAACCTTAAAGTGTTACTAAACCCAGGACCCTGCATTCACTATATCTGGTCTCCCACAGTACACAGAACATGGAAATGCAATCATTTTAGTAAATATAAACAGCTAAATACCTTTTCTTATCAGCAGTATATAGCAGATTTGTTACTTATATTAGCTCCTTGTGAAGCTTGTAGGAGGAGTTTTTATACTGCACTGAGCTGTCCTATGAGGCTGCAAGGCTCCTGACCCTCTGTCTGGACAGTGCTGATTGGCCCTGATTGCTGATCACATGCTCTCTCCCAAGAAAAAAAAAAACCTCTCTAGCAATACACACCAAACGACACGACTACAAATGCTCTATGTTATCTGGACTTGTCCAGGGGGACAGTGCAGGCAGGGGAGGATCTGTGCATACAAGATCAAGCAGCCTTTTTACACAATGCAGATTAATCCTTTAGGTTCCACAGTGAGTATAACAAGCATCCTATACTACATATACAGACTTATTTTACTGTTGTGGGTTTAGTTACACTTTACGCTGAACCCTGTGATAAGAAAATATTGTCTAACTACAAGAAGCATGTATATTCTTACTGTCCTTTGTGTATTTATACCAGATCTGTGCAGTAGTCCAGTGGAAAACTTTGCTTCTGTGCAGGAGCCTCCTGTAATAAAGACCAGTCACTGCTGCTCTCTCTTTATGCAGGGTGAATGGTCTTGTCTCTGCCCCCTCCTCTAGTTTTCTGCAAGAAGCCTGTAGTGGGTGGAGCCTGCTAGGCCCCTCACACAGATCTCCTTTTTGCACAGGCTATGTACAGCACAATGATGATGTCACTGCTACTTTTACAAGGTAATAACTGGATTTACAAGGGAATTTAGTTCACACAAAGTGGATTCATATCCTTTGTGAATATTGAGTAATAGATTTACATGAAAGGTTTTGCACCCAGAGTTCAGCTTTAACTTGTAAACAACAAATGTAGCTTCTGTTCTGACCTGCATTCAAGCAATTAGCACCATTTTGAAGCAGTCACCATGGGGTTGATTTACTAAAGGCAAATAGACTGCTCGCCGTGCAAGGAAATGTGTGCTTTGCAAGTGAATATAATCTTAGCTTATTGAATGGTGTGAAACTTTGCTATTTCCATCATTCAACCATGTGCAAGCAAAAATACTGTTGTTGTTTTTTTTTTTTGCACATGACTTGCAAAGTAAATTTCCACTAAATTCACTAAGCTAAGGGAAAATTCCCTTGAAAAGTGAACAGCCTCTTTGCCTTTAGTAAATCAATCCCAATAAGAGAAGTATGGCCGCATTTATAATTGGTCTTCTAAATGCATGTAGCTCATATCAGCTTCTAGCTGCACTTCTCCATTGTTGTTATAAGAAAGCGTATAGCTCATTATGAGTTAAGGTAGAACCCAGCTTCTTTCAGCCTGATACATTTTCTCATGCTATCCTAGAAACAAGAAAGGAAGGATCTGATTTGTTCCTTAGTCCAACAATATCCCCTTCGGCCCTTCAAATTTGTAGGATAATGAGACCTATAGACTATAAATGGTTCATAACACATGTAGCCACCAGATTGATATTTAGACCAATAGTCTAAATAGGGATTTAATGGTAACGGAGCACAGCATTGCTCCGGCTAACTCTTAACGTTTTTTTTTACCACTTGCCGATAGCCCTACGTACACATACTGCGGGACGGCAGCTCTTCTGCGCAAAATCACGTACAGGTACCTGATCTCGTGCTTCTGGGTCTGCAGCGCGCACGTGCGCCACCGGCGACATGCTCCCACTGTGATTGGAAACAGCGGGAGCCAAACAGCGGGTCCTGCAGGCCCGATGTCCTCCAGACCCGCTGATTGTTCCTGACAGAGCCAGAACCGCAGTCCGCCTATGTAAACAAAGCAGATTGCCATTCTGCGAAAAGGGAAGATAAAGATCCTGTGTTTCTTCTAAGCAGGAA
Source organism: Lithobates clamitans (assembly GCA_037952925.1). NCBI lineage: Eukaryota > Metazoa > Chordata > Amphibia > Anura > Ranidae > Lithobates > Lithobates clamitans. The sequence continues at coordinate 2,740,659 of JBBGZY010000998.1, read as the reverse complement.
CACAGATCTCTGTCTCCCCACAGTTATAGCACCCCCCATACACTTAGGAAGCACTCCCTAGGGACACATTTAACCCTTTAATCACTCCTGATGTTAAGCCCTTCTCAGCCAGTGTCATTAGTACAGTGATAGCACTGATCGCTGTATTGGTGTCACTGGTGCCCAAAAAAAGTGTCAAAAGTGTCACTTAGTGTCTGATTTGTCCACTGCAATGTCACAACCCCGCTATAAGTCGCTGATCACTGCCATTACTAGTAAAAATAAATAAATATATAAAAAATCCATAAAAATATCTCATATTTTGTAGACTCTATAATTTTTGCACAAACCAACCATTATACGCTTTATGGGATTTTTTTTTTACCAAAAATATGTAGCAGAATACACATTGGCCTAAATTGATGAAGAAATTATATTTTTAACATGTTTTTATTTGATGTGTTTTTTTGGAGGAAATAAGTATTTTTTTTTTCAAAATTGTCATCTTATTTTGTTTATAGCACAAAAAGTAAAAGCCGTAGAGGTGACCAAATACCGCCAAAATAAAGCTCTATTTGTGGGGGAAAAAGGGATATCAATTCTATTTGTGTACAGCATTGCACGACTGCGCAATTGCAGAAGTGAACGCTCCAGCAGGATCCATATCATATCAAAACCTGCGCTGCAAATTGTCAATTTCATAACTTATCGATGTTCAGCTGCATTCCAAAACCTAAAGATCTACCATGGGACATTCAAGGTCCACCACAACTATCCCAGAAACCACCCCAACCATGCAGGCCCTCAATCGCATTTGACAAAGCCATGTCCAATTGCTAAGCTTTGGTCAGCAAAAAAAATGTAAAAGGCCTAGCAAATTATGAGCAAGTAGAGGTCATGACATCAATATAAAATGTCCTTTAGATATCTACAAGTTTTTTTTTTCACATCACATGCATCTCTGTCGATGTTTGTGGTCATATTATGTTAATTGTCCCCATAAGATGAATGTAATTAAATGAGTGATTTCTTGCAGCAGAGTATCATGTGCTTCAGCCAGTATATCTCTTGCACATTATCATAATAAGTCAGACGTATTTGCGAGGCCAGAACACAGCTGCTCCAGGAATAAATCATAGATGAGGAATCCAGACAAATAATGAAATGAATTTATTTATTTTTCTGTTGGTTATATTGAATTTTAATTTGATCTGCAGTTTACTCTTAAACTGCCATGTGTTTATATTATTCATCCCTGGAGGCAAACAGAATTACCACTGGCAGCTGGATTTGTTTTATCTGGGTGAAGGAACGATTTTTCTTCCCTTCTGTGCCCAAGTCTTATATCATGAGCTGGAACATTAAAAACAAAAAGTCTAGTCTGCAGACAGTGTGCAGACAGAACGTACTGCACAAAGTATATCAAACAAGGAAAATCCTTCCCAATCTTGGACAAAATAGTGGCACAGTGGCTATTAGTCATTTTTTACTGCACAGAGATCCTGGGCTGATTTCTGACTATGCATGTTACATTGTATATAAAGGCAAAACTTTTTTAGTTTTGGATTGATTGGGGAAGGGTTAGACCCTCTCTCAAGTTTTATTGCTATCTGTGTCCCCCATCCCTTGGGTGGGATTCACAACTCTTTGTACTGGTTGACCATTCTCTTTAAGAATGAAGAAAAATCCACATTTTACAATCTGTCATCATCTGGTCAAAAGCTCCAGTGACAGTTGTCTATGATTGGACTTCCTTTAATTTTGGTGAGATTTCCTCTTATTTCCTGTTGTGTCTCCAGGACAGAAAATAAACAGAAATATCCCCAGTGAATAGAAATCTACATAGATGGAGACAGCAAACAAAAAGCTGATAGGGTTTTTACCTATTCCCCATTTTATCCACAACTAAGAATAAAAGTCTTGGCTACACTTTAGTGAAACAAACATACAAAACCCGCTTTATTGGACTTTTAAGGCAGATATGACAATCATGTGCATTTCAATAAAAAGCTAGTGCGCCAAATTTATTGGGAAAGATCCACAGAGTATAAACTACACACACACAAAATACTGTAGGAATGTTATTACATAAACACAGCTAAAAGTCCTAACACCTTGTACACACGATAGGATTTTCTGATGGGAATTGTGTTAAGACAGGCTGTTGGCAGAAAATCCGACCGTTTGTACGCTGCATGGATTTTCTGCGGACAAATGTTGGATGGCAGGTTTTAAAATTTTCCATAGACAAATGTCTGTTGTCGGATTTTCTGAGCTTGTGTAACACAAGCCCTTCGGACAAAAGTCCAAAGTACAAACACGCATGCTCGGAAGCAAGGACGAGCCAAAAACGGTCGGTCTTGTAAACTAGCATTCGTAATGGAGAATTAACATTCGTGACGTGGCAAATTATAAAATCTCGAAATGCAGCACACAATTCTCTTCTTCTTTAATAAGATGATAATGAAGCTGCTTTTCTGGTGATACTGATGGAGTTATTGCAAACACATTTTCAAAGGCTTTTTTTTTCTAGTGATATCAAGAATAATATTATTATCCTTGTTATTTTTTTTTTATGCAGATTACCACAACACCATTATCCCGTAGTTTTTAAGATCAAACTATGTTGGTGTTCCTTGTTAATTTTACATTGTATTTTTTAAAATGTAACTGCCTACTCCCAAACTGTCATTTGGAAGTAAAGTAATGAGTAAAATATATAGCCAAGTATAATTCTCCACAATTTTTTTATTGTGCATTAAAAAAAGAAAATTACACATGCTATCTGCCAATAGAACTTAACCAAAAAGTGCATTCTGTGCATCCAAAAATATAGAAAATATACCAAATCAAATCATTATTCAACCAGAAAATGAAATAAAAGCCTCATGCATGTTTCCTGCTACTTAATATAGGGAGTCAACAATGCCAAGAGTTGGTGAAAGCAGGGGTCCGTCACCCAGAGATAATTCCGAAAATCATCTGGACTATTCTCTTAGAGCTCCCACAGCAAAGGCATATGACATAATTGGTCACTATTAATAAAGCAACCCATTTTTGGTCCAAGAAATCCTCCTCCTCCTGTTCCTGGACTGGACTTGGATCAAAGCAATAACTCCAAGGTCAATAATAAATAGCAAGTTATCTCCTCCGATTCCGCAACATGGCTGGTTGACGAACGGCTGTTCAGAAACTAACTGAAAAGTGCAAATTGAAAAGCACGAAATGGAAAGCGCGAATCAACACACACCAAACTTCTACTAACACGAAATTAGCAGAAGGAGCCCAAAGGGTGGCGCTAAAGAGCTGAAAAACCACATAATACGTCAATACGTTTGTGTTTGTTGGCTGACAATTGTGTGCCATTTGTATGCAAGACAAGTTTGAGGCCAACGCCCTTCGGACAAAAGTCAGAGGTTTTGTCTGCGGAAAATCCGATCGTGTGTACGAGGCTTAAAACCCCATGTGTCCATAATATATAAAAACATTTATGTAGTATGCCTGTCATAGCTTCAAATTTTGTAGAGATATTAGGACAAAACCCAATGCGTTTCAGAACGACTCCTTCTTCAGGGAAATAAAGCAGGGGTATGCCGTGTATAATAGATGAACAATACCAAAAAATGGTTGGATATAGACAGTTGCAAGAATAGGGCTGCCAACAAACTGCTCACCCACCCTGGACCTAGATGAGGATACATCCCAGGGGCCAACGCACATCCATGTGTGAGACAGAGAAAACTCCCACTCCCATCTAGATGTCACTTTAGAGACTTGCTATGGCTGCTTCATGTATTTATTTTACATAGATGGTAAAGGTCAAATAGGAGGCTCAAGTTTAAATCAGTGTGTGTGTTTCTGAATCAGGACAGTAATGAATTTTAATATTTAGGGAAATCCACTTATCTGTATTAAAATATTTTCTAGAGCAGAGAATAAGGTAACTAGATTATAGAGAACTAACCTGGTATAAGAAGATGAAGAAGATGGCATTTTTTTCAAAACTTGCATATTTAAATAATTAGATTAAATGGTTTCATGTTGAATTAGTTGAGGAATGGTGGAGGTGCCACTCAAAGCTCAAATCCATTTGCATAACAAGTCTTTTAGTATGAGATGAATTTCACAGAAAGACTCGTCTGAGGTTTTACAGCACAGTATGTACCGTATTTTTCGCTCCATAAGACACACCTGACCATAAGACGCACTCAGGTTTTAGAGGAGGAAAACAACCTCTTGCCGGTTGTTGACGCACCTGACCATAAGACGCACCTAGGTTTTAGAGGAGGAAAACAAGAAAAAAAATATTCTGAACCAAATGGTGTACTAAAATATTTAGAAGTGCCCATGAAATGCAGCCTGACCAGTGCCAAAGAAATGCAGCCTGACCAGTGCCATAAATGCAGACTGACCATTGCAAATAATGCAGAGTGACCAATAATGCAGACTAACCATTGCCAATAATGCAGACTGACCATTGCCAATAATGCAGGGTGACCATTGCCAATAATGCAGAGTAACCAATAATGCAGAGTGACCATTGCCAATAATGCAGAGTGACCATTGCCAATAATGCAGACTGACCATTGCCAATAATGCAGACTGACCATTGCCAATAATGCAGAGTAACCAATAATGCAGAGTGACCATTGCCAATAATGCAGAGTAAACAATAATGCAGAGTGACCATTGCCAATAATGCAGACTGACCATTGCCAATAATGCAGACTGACCATTTCCAATAATGCAGAGTGACCACTGCCAATAATGCAGAGTAACCAATAATGCAGACTGACCATTTCCAATAATGCAGAGTGACCACTGCCAATAATGCAGAGTGACCAATAATGCAGAGTGACCATTGCCAATAATGCAGAGTGACCAATAATGCAGAGTGTCCAATTGTCTATTGCCACAAACACAGCCTTACCTGATGTTATCCCATCCTGTCTCAGGGGCAGTGTCAGGCAGGCCCAGCCGGGAGATCCCCTGGCGCCCACAGGGGGTTTGGATGTCTGTCCCCTGCTCTCCTGTCTCTTCCGGCAGTAATGGCGGTGGGGCGATGTCGGCGGGGGGCGTTGCCATCGGCGGCGGGGAACCGTGCCAGTGGCGACGGGCGGGTGGCGATGGGGGGCGGTGCCAGCAGTGACGGGGGCGGTGCCAGCTGTGACGGGGGCGGTGTCTGACGTATATTCGCACCATAAGATGCAGAGACATTTTCCCCCATATTTCTGGGGGAAAAAGTGTGTCTTATGGTCCGAAAAATACGGTACTTCTAATGATGTTTGATCTCATCATGTAAGTGTATTATTTTCAGATTGTGATAGGCAGCATGATTAGTACACAAAATATAAAGCATACTTTAAAGAGGAAGTAAACCCTGATGGGTTTTACTTCCTCTTTTTTCCCCTGCAAAGTAAAAGCATAATGGGCTAGTATGCATTGCATACTAACCCATTATGTTGCACTTACTTGCAAAACGAAGCTCGCGATGTCCCCGCTGTCCTCGTTGGTGGCAGCGTCCATCTTCACACCTCTTCCTTTGCGGGGCCATGGCCTCCAGCTCTGTGATTGTCCGGAGTCACATGACGTTACTTCTGCACATGCGCGCGGGAGCCGCCGGTCATGGTACTGGCCCTTTAGAAACAAAACGATCATGCCCTTTCTTCAGTGCGCATGCGCCGATGATGTTGGCGCAAGCATATATGGTAAATATCTCCTAAACCGTGCAAGTTTAGGAAATATTTCCAGTACCTACAGGTAAGCCTTATTATAGGCTTACCTATAGGTAAAAGTGGTGTAACTAGGTTTACAACCACTTTAAAGTGGTAATAAACCCAAAAAGCAAAAAAAATGTATGTATTTCAACTTACCAATTTCTAAACATATTGGCTACATTAAGTGTACTTTTTTATACTTTTCCTCAGTTGTTTTCAATGGGGATCTGGCCACTACCACATTCCTGTCTTATGGTGTCTCCACCTTGGATGGAGGAGCAGCAGAGATGATTTTGGACAGCAGAATTGTCAGACTGGGGGAAGGATAATGTTAAATTAGTAGATTTAGATGAACTTGACCAACAAATTAAAGCCAAACCCCAGTGAACATTTTATAAGCAGTTACAGCAACATTTTTGCTTTTGGGATAAAGGTTTTACATAAATTAATAAAAGCTGATCAGTGTAAGCACCCCTGCCAGTGTTAAATGGCTTGTCTCAACTCCCTAACTACTACTGTATCCGGACAGCTTAGACAGCCTATACTGTAGTTTTTGTTTTGTTTTTGTTTTTATATTATATTAGTGTTATAAGAAGTAATAGTATTTATCATTGTGATTATTATTATTTTGCAAATGTAAGCCGTGTAATTACCTATTTTTATTTTGCAAGCGTAAGCTTTGTAGGTAATTACATTTTTCCTAGTACTCCACCTCTTGTTTCCCCCTGTACAGCAGAACTCAGACTTGGAGATAGAGAAGCAGCACCAAAAGCTAATCAGTTGTGCTGCTTTGCTCTTAATTATATGGCATCTGCTTCATTGTCCAATCATAAGCAGGGGGCAGGTCCATGACAGCCTGGGTTTAGTGGAAGGGAGATGAATGATGCTGGCATTAGGACTACGGCAGAAAAGAATTACTGCTGAGGACAAATCTGGGTTGAAGGTTAGTATTACAGCAAAAGATGCCCATTGAATGTTATTATTAAAGTATACAGTAACTAAAGGCAAAACTTTTTTTTAGGTTTGGATAGAGTGGAGAAAGATTAGAATACTTGTTGGTTTTTATTGCTGTCTGTGCCTCTGTTAGGGAGATTCATCCTCTCTATTTGTCCTGTTTACAAATATTATTGAAAGTGAATGTAAAAGAAAATCCCATATGTTGGGTTGTCCCCAGAAAAATAATAGAGGGGAAATCTTCTAATGGGGACATTCGTTCTGGTGACCTGGGGGTCCCCAAAAGATCCCCCCTATTTTCAGAGTTTTCCTCTCACTTCCTGTTTGGCTATGAAACAGGAAATTAAGGTAGATCTCCCCAAAGATGGCAAAAAAACCTTACAGGGGTTATAACCCTCCCTTACCCTTTCCTAAATGAAACAAAACGTTTTGCCTGTAGTTCTACTTTAAATGAAATTTTAATTGTTATCATTTCATTCTTGTCTGAACTTCAAACTTTATGTGAAAAAACATAAGAAAGATATGTAGTATATAAACAGTAATTTATTCATTTCAAAAACATCTTAAAAACATCAATAAACAATATAGCAAACATTGAGAGGAATGCGATTCATACACTTGTACATATATGGGATATTGGTACCAATGTACTTGCACCCAACGCGTTTCGGAGTTGTTTAGCCTCCTTCTTCAGGGGTGGATGTAAGTTTAACAGAGGTTTCTAAATTAGAGACAATGTATTGACAGAAAAGTAATAAGTATGTGTACATATCAAACCATAAAGACATAAGTGCTTACTGTACTTTTCATTTTATTTACACTTACATTGGCACTGTGTAAGCTGACTTCGCATTCCAGAACAGTTTTAAAACAAAGGCACTGACACTGTCTGCCTATCCAGCGTATTTGTGATTGTGATAGGTAAAGGTTGATTAACGTGTCCAAGATGTTATTACTTCATGCGTAGCAAATGAAGATTTAACTAGGTATAGGGTGACTGATGTAGGTTGGATGTGTCTTGGATGGCTAAAAGTAATAATAAAAGAGGGAGGGGGGTATGGGAATACCATTAAGTAAATGTATGGTCTATCCAACTAGATATTATTGACAGTTTGAGGCATAAACATATCTAAGTGTTTGAAGAGTTTATAAAATTTTGATAGACCTAGGCTGTCATTGGTTAAGCGGTATTGATTAAATAGTATTTGAGCCAGTAAAGAAATAGATAAATAATGTATAGTGTGATTAGCCAAGAAGGTCAGTAGTCACAGCAATAGCAAATCAAAAAACTGAGGGGGGGGAACCCAAATCCAGCCATACAGTAATGCCCTCTGGCTTAACAGGTGCAAATATGTAAAGTAACAAAGCGTTAACACTGGGGTGTATTAAGTAAGACATAAGTAATATAGTGGAGTATCACTTACTTTGCACGTAGGATGATCGGACATCAGCTCAGACCGACAGCGTCCTGCACACTGCAACGGACGCTCGGTGTGAGCAGGTATAAATAGCCCTCCTCGCCAATCAGCTGCTGGTATAATAGCCAACAGCTGACTGTCAGTGGCAGAGGAGGGGCGGACACGCGTTTTCCCGTTATTGTGATAAATTTATAATATTTTGAACTCTGTGCACGTTTTCCGTGCCTCTGTTTCACACTACATTAAAATTTCATTTTGTGACCTGAAGTTCGCCCGGCACACAAAGCCGCCTGAGTGTTTCTAGCTCATGGCGGCGCTGTGTGAGGCTACAGTGTAGATTACACTGTCCTCCATCTTGCGACCCCCGGCGGGCATGCGCAGTCCGCCGGGGAAGCTAGACGTGTCGGCGGGTGGAGTAGGCGTGGCCACGCCTCATCGCGAATGCTTGCGATGCCATGCCATTCACAGCATGTCCACCCCTCCTCTGCCACTGACAGTCAGCTGTTGGCTATTATACCAGCAGCTGATTGGCGAGGAGGGCTATTTATACCTGGACACTGCTCACACCGAGCGTCCGTTGCAGTGTGCAGGACGCTGTTGGTCTGAGCTGATGTCCAATCATCCTACGTGCAAAGTAAGTGATACTCCACTATATTACTTATGTCTTACTTAATACACCCCAGTGTTAACGCTTTGTTACTTTCCATATTTGCACCTGTTAAGCCAGAGGGCATTACTGTATGGCTGGATTTGGGTTCTTCCCCCCCTCAGTTTTTTGATTTGCTATTGCTGTGACTACTGACCTTCTTGGCTAATCACACTATACATTATTTATCTATTTCTTTACTGGCTCAAATACTATTTAATCAATACCACTTAACCAATGACAGCCTAGGTCTATCCAAATTTTATAAACTCTTCAAACACTTTCAAACACTTAGATATGTTTATGCCTCAAACTGTCAATAATATCTAGCTGGATAGACCATACATTTACCTAATGGTATTCCCATACCCCCCTCCCTCTTTTATTATTACTTTTAGCCATCCAAGACACATCCAACCTACATCAGTCACCCTCTATATGTCCCTGTGAATCCTCCACAGTAGTTCTATCAGGTATGTTGTACCTCTACTATTAAATGATTTTTCCTAAATTTAATTATACTCATCTAGAGTTTTAATCAACGACTGGCCATTATATATATCTATATTTCTACATTTTACAGGACCCGCGTTCGCCTCAGTGGAGTTATAGGTCCAAAATTCCTCTATGCCCTACATCTCTGGGCCCCTCCTCTAATTTTTGAGGAATTTAATCATCTACATATATCTATACCTAGTTAAATCTTCATTTGCTACGCATGAAGTAATAACATTTTGGACACGTTAATCAACCTTTACCTATCACAATCGGGAATACGCTGGATAGACAGACAGTGTCAGTGCCTTTGTTTTAAAACTGTTCTGGAATGCGAAGTCAGCTTACACAGTGCCAATGTAAGTGTAAATAAAATGAAAAGTACAGTATGCACTTATGTCTTTATGGTTTGATATGTACACATACTTATTACTTTTCTGACAATACACTGTCTCTAATTTAGAAACCTCTGTTAAACTTACATCCACCCCTGAAGAAGGAGGCTAAACAACTCCGAAACGCGTCGGGTGCAAGTACATTGGTATCAATATCCCATATATGTACAAGTGTATGAATCGCATTCCTCTCAATGTTTGCTATATTGTTCATTGATGTTTTTAAGATGTTTTTGAAATGAATAAATTACTGTTTATATACTACATATCTTTCTTATGTTTTTTCACATGTGCCTTTAAAGTCCACCATTAGGGGAATTTTCTTTCTGCTTGACTGTTTAATTATAGGATGTGGCACAACTTTGCAGTCAATTGCCGACCTGCAATCTTTGCTTCGAACTTCAAACTTTAAAGTGTTACTAAAGTCACGACAGTAACATTAGTCTGTATATGCAGTAAAGCATGCTTGTTATACTTACTGTGAAACCTAAGGGTTTATCCTCTGCATTGTGTAAAAAGGCTGTTTAATCCTGTCTTCTCTGACCCTCCCCTTCTTTCATTGTCTCCAACTCATCTTTGGATATTACAGAGGATAGGGGACAAGCTGCACATGCTCAGTTTGGTGTGTATTGCTAGAGAGTTTTTTTTTTATTTTCTTGGGAGAGTGCTTGTGATCAGCACTGTCCAGACAGAGGCGCAGGGATCCTGCAGCCTCATAGGACAGTCAGAGTAGAATGAAAACTCCTCCTACAAGCTTTAACCAGACACTCATAGAAGCCTCAGGACTGTTCTAACTGCTGATGAAAAAAAGGTATTTAGCAGTTTATATTCACTAAAACTATTGCAAACTATTTCCATGTTCTGTGTACTGTGGGAGACCAGATATAGTGAATACAGGGTCCTGGGTTTAGTAACACTTTAAGCAAATGGATACTTCCATATTGTGGGGGGAACAGGAAATTTGGCCTTGCTGATCTGATGGGGAATTGTCAGTGGCTCATAGAAATCCTTTAGTTTTCATGCAATTTCCAGTTGTGAAGGTGATGGTCGGGGAGGGGTAATGCCCCATACACGTGATCAGATTTTCCGACAACAAATGTTGGATGTAAGCTTGTTGGCTGAAAGTCCAACCGTGTGTATGCTCCATCGAACATTTGTTGTCGGACATTCCGCCAACAAATGTTGGCTAGCAGGTTCTCAAATTTTCCACCAACAAAACTTTGTTGTCGGAATTTCCGATTGTGTGTACACAAGTGCGACGCACAAAAGTTCCAGGTATGCTCGGATTCAAGCAGAAGGAGCCACACTGGCTATTGAACTTCCTTCTTCTCGGCTCATCGTACGTCTTGTTGGCCAACATTTGTGTGACAGTGTGTATGCAAAACAAGTTGGAGCCAACATTCTTCTTCAAACAAAAATCCACGGTTTTGTTGTCGGGAAGTCCGATCGTGTGTACGGGCATAAGAATTTCTCAGTGTTCAGTGTAACCTTGGTAGGGAAATGACCTTGTTGAGAAATGTTTGATATGAATGAAAATATGATGTTATTATTTTTCATTGCTGGATTTACGTACAGTCATCGTGTAGTTGCTGTATACACAGGCACAGTTTATATACGGAGAGATAAAGATAGACAGTGGATTTTCTTGCATTGCTGGATATAAAGGTCACAGTGGTCAGAACTTTACAGAAAAGATAGTTCCCGCTATCACAGTGCTTTCATATTGATGAGCTGTGCACAGTAAATGAGAGGTGGCATGCCCCGTATACTTTGGATTCTCTAATCTAATAATGTGTTTTCCCTATGAAGGCTGAAGATTCATATGCCATACAGCAATTTCACTATCTAGCAAAATCTTTCTAACGATATATGGCATTTAGAGGCCTAGACCTGTGGGAAGGAAGCAGGTCAAATCTTACTCTATCATTACAAGTCAGAGAGAATTGGGGCTGAAAGATTACAGCTCTGTGGATAGGCCACATGTCGCAATGATAACCAAGCTTTATTAACACTGCAGGACCAGTGCTGAACTCCTTTGAGGATGGACCTTCATTGGACCTTCATTTACTATAGACTGACAGTGTTATTGTCTGTCATTACTGAATCATTTTATCTCTATGCCCTATCGGTACTGGGCCACACATTAATAAACTAGTACTATTGACTAGAATATGACAACTTATAAAGTAAAATGCATATCTTGAATAAAGTGCATGGCTAGATGAGTCAGAGCAACTCCAAAATTTTAGCTTCATTGGGATGTTCCTGGTTTAGAGTGGTCAGGACCTACCAAGAGTGCTTCCAGGAAAGAAAACGAGCGAACTGGCAACATGGTAATGGGCAGCCAAGGCTCATTGATGAACGTGGGAAGTGAAACCTGTCCCGTGTAGTCCTATCCGATAGAATAGCTACTGTAGCACAAAATGCTCAAAAAGTTAATGCTGGTTCCCATAGGGAGGTACCAGAACACACAGTATACGCAACACAGTGTGTTGCGTATGGGGTTGTGTAGTCATAGACTGGTCAGACTGCCCATGCTGACTCGTGTCCACCACCAAAAGTACCTACAATGGCAACATGAGCATCAGAACTGGTGTACAGAGCCATGGAAGATAGTGGCCTGGTGTGATGAATCATGTGTTCTTATAAATCATGTGGATGGCCAGGTGCATGTGCGTTGCTTACCTGGAGAAGGAATGGCATCGGTATGAACTGTGGAAAGAAGGCAAGCTGGAGGAGGCAGTGTCATGCTTTGGTCAATGTTCAGCTGGGAAAACTTGGGTCCTGTTATTCATGTGGATGTTACTTTGAAGGCCAAACCAAGACAGATCAGAGCTTTTTTGGTGGTTACAGGGTTACAGGGGCACCTACTCAATATTTTGTGGGTTGTAAATATATATATATATATATATATATATATATATATATATATATATATATATATATATATATATATCTTTATTTGGCCATAGATTGGTCAGTAATGATGCAACTCTCACGCAGGGCTCCATTTTTCTGCATTTTGCAGATGGCGAGGGTGTATACTGCAGTGTACATACACATAAAGTGTACTAGAATTTTTTATGAGTTTAGCTTTACTTTAACGTAAGATCGAAGGCTAAAACTTGTATTCACTAAGGGAATGTTTATTTATTTCAGGCATTTATATAGAGGTGATGATTTACACAGCATTTTACATACAGTATATATAATTTACATTCACATCAGTCCCTGCCCTCAGTGAAATTACAATCTAAGGTCCCTAACTCAAATTTATACTGTACACTTATACTTTATACTGTTTACTGTATACATACTAGGGCCAATACAGACAGGAGCCAATTTACCTACCAACATCTTTGTAGCCTGCGAGGAAACGGGAGTACCTGGAGGAAACCCACGCAGGCACAGGGAGAACATGCACATTTCAAGCAAGTAGTGCAATGGTTGCGATTCAAACCTAGACCCTAGTGCTGGAAGGCAGAAGTGTTAACCACTTAGCTACTGTGCTGTCAAGCGTTGAAACCCCAGTTCAATATGTAATGCTGATTGTGTGCCCGCTGGGGAGATTGCACGCTCTATTTGACCTGGTAATAGAGACTGTATAATTTTAAAGTTGTCACAGGAAGGGAGGGGATATCTTCCAATGGGGACACCTGTTCCAGTATTAATTGTTAAAGGCCCTATTCACATGGGATGAATAAGAGTAGTATGCATGGCAAGCTTTCACAAACCATTTACAGAGCTTTTGACAGCTTTGTTAAAGCCTTTAAACCATCCAGCCTTGGTTTGAAAATGTTAAACACAGATTTTAATGGAAGTGTTGACTGTCACTTTAAACAACCTGCTAGCAGGATTCAGCACTATGTAAAGCTTGTTCAAGCTGAAGCATCACACCCATTAAGATCTATGTTGAACATTCCCAAAGTGAAACTGAAGAGTCTTTAAAGTGGTCATTAACTCTGAAGAGCAATCTATTTTCGGATTGTGCTTAAGTGGCATGCAGTGAGGAGGCGTTGCATTGCCTCCTCACTGCTTGCTTTAATCCCTTGAACTCGGCACTAGCAGGTCACTTGCAGAATGGCCACATAAACCCCCCTATCTTTTACAGACAAGGAAGCTGCCATCTTAGCCTCTGTTTGATCTTCAGTTGTCATGATGCTGCACACGTGATCAGCTATTGTCTTACCACCTCCTGGCTGCCCACTTTAATGCTAAACAGCAGCAGGAGAAGACTATTTACATGCCACAGACGTGACGAGAATCTGATAATAAATCACGGATTGCTTTTCAGAGCATTGGCTAGTGTGAACCTAGCCTAAGGGTTCATTTACACTTGCTTCAAAACAAGGCTTCAGACAGGCTTTGTTAAGGCTCTGAATGCTAGTCAAAGCTCCTGTCACTAAATAAAATTGTTAGCTTACAGTCCTGTTTACACCTTGCTTTTGCTTTGCTTTGCTTCGGCTTTGCTTCAAAAATTATACCCCATGTAGCTTTAGTGGTGCTTCAAAGCATCTTCAAAGCCTCCATAGAAGTCTATAGCAAAGCTCGCTTGAAGTACCCACTGAAGCCCCACCAAAGCCTCATCAAAGCCTCACCGAAGCCCCCCCAATGCCCCACCAAAGGTTCAATGAAGCTCTATCAAAGCTCCACCAAAGCCTCATTGAAGCCCCACCAAAGCCTTATAGAAGCACCAAGAAAAAGCAAGGTGTAAACAGGACTGTAAGCTAACCATTTTATTTAGTGACAGGAGCTTTGACTGGCGTTCAGAGACCATTAACAAAGTGTGTCTGAAGCCATGTTTTGAAGCAAGTGTAAACTAGCCCTAAGCAAAATTTATTCTAATCAATTGTATGTTTAACCACTTCAGCCCCGGAAGGATTTACCCTCTTCCTGACCAGAGCGTTTTTTGCGATTCGGCCCTGCGTCGCTTTAACTGACAATTGCGCGGTCGTGCGACGTGGCTCCCAAACAAAATTGACATCCTTTTTTTCCCACAAATAGAGCTATCTTTTGCTGCGATTTTTATTTTTTGCACTATAAACAAAATAAGAGCGACAACTTTGAAAAAAACGCATTATTTTTTACATTTTGCTATAATAAATATCCCCCAAAAATATCTAAAAAAACATTTTTTCTTCAGTTTAGGCCGATACGTATTCTTCTTCTATTCTTCTATTCTTCTACATATTTTTGGTAAAAAAAATTCGCAATAAGCGTTTATTAATTGGTTAATAGGGGATAGTTTTATGGCATTTTTATTAATATTTTTTTTTACTAGTAATGGCGGCGACCAGCGATTTTTATTGTGACTGCGACGTTATGGCGGACATGTCGGACATTTTTGACACATTTTTGGAACCATTGTCATTTATACAGCGATCAGTGCGATTAAAAATGCACTGATTACTGTGTAAATTACACTGGCAGTGAAGGGGTTAACCACTAGGGGGCGGGGAGGGGTTAAGTGTGTCCTAGGGAGTGATTACTAACTGTAGGGGGATGGGCTGCGTGGGTGATGTCACTGATCTCTGCTCCGATGATCTCTGCTCCGATGATCTCTGCTCCGATGACAGGGAGCAGAGATCGAGTGACACTTGTCACTAGGCAGAACGGGGAGATGCTGTTTACAACGGCATCTCCCCGTTCGTCCTCTCCATGAGGCGATCGCGGGTATCCCCGCGGCGATCGAGTCCACGGGACCCGCGACCCGACTCACGGAGCTCCCAAGCGGCGCACGCGAGCTGCCGGCGGCGCGCACGCAATGGCACGGCGGGGAATTCAAATGGACGTACAGGTACGCCCATTTGCCCAGCCATGCCACTCTGCCGACGTACATCGGCATGCGCCAGTCGGGAACCAGTTAAAGTGGAACTAAACCCATCATTTATTGGTTTAAAAAAACAATTACATTCACAGCATGCTGGAAATGCTAACTGTCACCTTTGCTCATGCTCTCACATGAACTGTCAATCGTCAAATGGCTGGTGTCATAACTCATATGTGCAAAATCATTGCAGTTGTAGATCGAACAGGGGCTAAGATGGCAGCTGAGAAAGATAAGAGGGAGCACAGAATAGTTTAAGAATGAGCACATATTGAAAAGGCTGTTTGTGGTTATTTGTCCTACATGAAACTTGTACCACCAAATTGATCAGTTGCTAAGTTCAGGGATGTTCCTAACTGAATTTTTGCCAGATAAATTCACCTTTTCTTGTAATTAAGGAACAAATGAATTTCATCCATCAGATAAAGACATTGTTCCTCTAGAGATCCACAATGATTCATTTGCATGTATACCTTGCACATGAGAAGCCACAATGATTATTTGCAAAATAATATGGTGTTACCTAAATGAATGGATGGATATGGTGGAAAGCATTTTGTATATCAAAAAGGAGAGGTTTTTTTTTGAGTTGTGCAATGGAGAAATGACAGCAGATAGAAGCATTACATAATGAGGTTGATTTACTTAAACAAAGGAGTTTGTTGATTTAGGGTCTGAAATTGTTTTAGTAACATGTGCCGTAATGTGCCTTATCATGAGTTAACATGTGAATGGGCCCTTAGCCAGAGAATGTTAACTTTGCAAACAGAATGTTCACTTTACAAAACAAAAGTTAGAAAATAAAGTAAACCTGTATACCATTGGCAGCCAGTAATGCAGGACGCAGGGGCGCTGCCCCCCCTATTCATGAGTCTGGCCCCCTAATCTACATACAAGGTGCCAGACACATGGATTCCAGCATTTTTATGTATTTATTTATTTATTTATTTATTTATAGCAAATTAATATTCACTATTGTCTTCCTCAGCCTCTCCTCTCAGCTGATCAAGAAGCCCCGATTGGCCAGGGAGTCTTAGAACTCCCTGGCCAATCGTATCTCAGGACACAATTCTTGTTCTTGTTCGGCCGGGAGGAGAATGTCTCTTTGTGTGCTTGCCAGGAGAATCGGTCAGAGCGGCCCTGCCTCCATAAGGTAGGGCATCATTCACATTCACATTCACATGGCAAATTCACAATCCTGCTGGGGGGGCCTGTGGGAATTGCTGCCATCTGTCTCTTGTGGGGGCGGGGTGATCATCACCATCTGTCCTCCACGGGGAGAGGGGGTGGGATTAGTTTGTCGCCCCCCCAAAAAAAATATTGGGCACAGGCCGACACTACTGTATACTGAACTATGTGTGGGTAATTAAAAAAAACTGTTTTTTTGCTAAAACATTGGTTGTTTAAAGAACCTTCACTTGCTTAGCAAACAGGTTATACTCTTTTACTAAACCCAATTTGCTTCCTTTGTGAGGTTATCCAAGCTGCAGCTGCACTTTATTCTCCCCATACATATAATTTTTCAATTTCAGTGTTGGTTTGGTTGAGACCAAATGAAAGATAATTTCAAAAAGAGACAGAACAATAGAAAACAAATCTGAATCTACTGACTGAGTAAACAACAAAATCAGAAAACTAAAGGGGCACATGAATACAGCTACTGTATATACTGTATGTATTCTCTTCTTTTTAGCTCATGCATTACGGGAAATCAATATTATACATTTATAGTAGATCTTAATATTTTTTTTGATTATTCTTACTTTGGCAACCTCTGCAAAGAGAAATTACAATGTGTTATAGATACAAATGTGATATAACAAGAAAAACATAGACAAAAAAGAAAAAACACACAGATCAAGAGTCACATAAAAGATAGGTGACATTTGATGTTGAACCTCGACTTGTCATTTGGCTATACTAAAATTTGCCAGAAGGACTAATGTACTTAAAAGGACTAGGCATGTGTTCTTAGAATCAAAGTGCTCTGTTTGTATAGATACAAATAATTTCATTTGGCCTTAATAGTGTACTGGGTTGAATGTCCTAAGTGGCGGTGAGAGTCACCCCAAGCTCCACTGTGCAAGACCAATTTCAGGTCCTCCATGTAACTACTGAACTAGTAAAGCACTTATTCACACTGCATTGATTTCCAGCTAAAAAGAAGTAAACCAATTCAGGCCTATGTGACAGTGGGAGTTGTCCCAGTATCAATCTGATCATCTAGTATAAATTGGCCATATGGGCCCTGCTCCAACTACATAGTCAAAACAACTGGTATGTATGTCCCTAGAAGTGCTCTATGGCCATGATCTCTCCACTGAATACACCAAACTTTGAGATATGAGATATAAGTGCTTTATTTTCCAAAAATAAAAGAAGAATACATGTTAAATAATCAGCTCTCATACTGTATTAATAAAATATGCATACTTACTTTAGTTGACAAATATCACATACTATCCATTTAAACATGTATACACGTGTTAAAAGATTTCAAAAACTGTTTGCAGTATGCATGTATTAGCATGCTTACAGCGATATCAATCAATTTAGCTACATTAACACACAAAGGGTTTTCAAGTATCCTATAATTATTTTAAGGAGTTTTTTCTTTAATTCCCCTCCCCATGACTGGATGTTGGACATGGACATAGATACATTTTGTCTTACATTAAATTTTAGTAAAGCAAGACCATCAATTCAGCCTATTTAACCTCACTGCACACTTTAGTACATCAGTCTAAAAAATGAGAATAATAGACCTGCATGTTTGATATTAACAGTAAAAAATGTTTTCTTAAAGGTTGCTTGGATACTGTACATGCATGTATTTAATTGATCATACTTCCAGCTGGATGGTAAATAGGTTATGTCAGAAAGCTTATGTCCTTTTATGAAGAAAAAAAATAAAATACTCCAATCGCATTTAAGGAGGTTGATTGTGAAAAATATTTTATAAAGGTAACTGTATGTGGTTAATAAATGTAATGATAACTGTCAGTATATTGATTCCTTTTTCTTTTCACATGTTTTAATATATATTTTTTCTAACATCTAAATGCAGGCAAAGCTGTCCTGAAAAAAGTATGGAGGCAAGGGATGGGGCAACATTTAAAGCCAGATTCTGGTTTAGGTCAACAAAAGATATTTGATCCCCAGCACAGGCTAAAAATGAAAAGCTCTATATTCTCCCAATCTCTATCACAGTCCCTTTCAGACTCACCAATCCATTGATGTGTTGCCACTCTTCTCCCAGCATCATTCAACCCACTTCCTTTGATTCCACGCCCTGGACTTATAGGTGAAAATATAAGTATACATCTTTTACTGTCGTGGGTGTAGGGGTGCTCTACCATGGGGCATTATTAGGGGGTAACGGAGCCTGAACCTGGCGTTAATATTTAACACTGTCATGGTGCTTGAGAAAGTACAACAAGAAGTGCATGTAGTGTGTACCAGCTTTACAACACCTGGTCACTTCAACCAATAATGAGCTATCTTGAATCTGTTATGTTTTGGAATTTAAGCTACAAATTTACCTCTCAATTCTCTAGACAGTTGTCAAAGCTTAAAACACTTTTTCCTGCTGTTGGCAGCTGAGCCAAAATGGTGCCATCACATCTCACAAGGACACCTCAGTCTCATCAGGATGATAAGACTGATGAGACTACTAATCAGGGTTGCTAACTTTCAGTAAATTTACGAACAGTTTGTAAAATCTGTAATTAGTGCATCTGTCCATGGTGGACATTCACAGACAGATGTAAAAAGTATGGATTTTACAAACTGTTCGTAAATTTACTGAAAGTTGGCAACCTGATGCTCATCTAACTACAGTCTTTTGCTATAGGACCAACACGTCAGTGTTGAATCTACCCTTAGATAGGCAGACTTTCTGAAAAAAGTAGAAGATTCAACCATGGGAATACAGGATGACAATTCCAAGAAACCTTAACTTTGTCACGGTCACATGGTTTGATCTACATGTAAATGTGGAGAAAAATATTATTAAAGGTATGCAAATAAAAGCATATAATCAGGATGGAATATTTTTCACAGTGATAGTCCCTTTAAATTAAATAGTCCTCACTATACAATGTAGACAGTAAATAGGAGAATTGGTAAAAAAGTTAGAGTAGAGTCATTGTCCTAAGTAACTCATCAGACCATGAACATTATATTTGTACTGCATTGGTGACACTCAAAGAATGAGACCTAAGACCCCATACACACTATACAATGTGTGTTGTCTGATTTCCTTTAGATTTACCCAAACCATGTAGTACAAGGGCCTGCTTGATGGCATACAAATTGAAACTCTTAAGGTTTGACCTCATATTATATGGTTTTGGTAAATCTGAAAGAAAAAAAATCGACAGAAAATTAAATAGTTTGTATCCAGCTTAAGTTGGCCATATACGCTTCAAAGTTTTTTGTTCAGACTGTGAGCTGAATGAAAAATTTTTAACAGATTCCTCCACCTGTTCCACAAAGTGTGGATGGACAAATCTCCCTCTATGCAGGTTGTATTCTAGTAGCCAGCACTGACAGCTTTCAGAATACCCAAATTCAATGTTTAATTGTAGGATGTTGGTCAGGGGAGTGGTCACAGAGCCACCCATGAAGCGTATTTCAGGTGGTTTATTAGGACCATGTGGAGATTCCCATAGCTTATGGTCAGCACATTTTCAGTTATCCATTGACAGTGTTAATCTAGCTCATACATTGTAATCCGATTGTACAAACTCTACCAAAAACCATGTAGTGCAAGGTCTACCTAAACATCTCATTCAATTCATATCCAGTCCGGTAGGCTCTGCATACAGTGCCTGCATACATCTAAAGAAGATTGTACAATTAAAATGCAAGGTGTAAGAACAGCTTTACACCTGTGTTATTTTAACAATTGTGTGTTAGACTAAAAAGAGCCAGTGTATTTTATTAAAGAAAAAAAATT
This sequence comes from Lithobates clamitans, assembly GCA_037952925.1. Lineage (NCBI taxonomy): Eukaryota > Metazoa > Chordata > Amphibia > Anura > Ranidae > Lithobates > Lithobates clamitans. The sequence continues at coordinate 2,720,268 of JBBGZY010000998.1, read as the reverse complement.
GTATACAGTTATTAGCAGCATATGTTAAAGGGACTATATTCTCTTAATACTTTTCTTGCTGGGTAGTCACCAACTATGGTGTGGCTTACCAATGCATACCAATGTCAGGATCACATACAGATGTTAAACAAATTGAAAATGAATACGCTTTTCTCTACCCAATGACTAGAACATGGATTTGGCTGGGTGAATGGCCTCTCCTATCAAAGGTGTCATAAGCAGTAATAACAGAATGAACAGATGTTCTTTGAGTCAATGGGCTTTAACCTTTTGCTGAGTAATTTGGCTAAAATTGACACCGCCAACAATGGATTGCTATTAGTCTGCAGTTATTTTTCTAGACTAGCACTGGTCTTAGTAGGGTAACATATTGCTGGATTTCTCCTACCTAGATTTGTTTGTGTAAATTATTGGCACAGGGCAGGAAAGTGATTTATAAGACCTCGGTTCATAGAAATTCCAGGTTCCAACTTGATCTAAGTTTCAGTATAGAAGTCTTTGTTCATCAGTACTATATCATACTATCCACTATAATTATTTTAGATATCAGCACACACCCCAAGGAATCGTCCAAATTGTCGCAAGGCTCACCCTATGCTTTAGAACTATATATATATATATATATATATATATATATATATATATATACACACAAAACAACTGTAGTGTTAGCTAAAACAACAGTTGTTCATCAGTAACTAACTGTTGTGAGTAACACCAGATCTATTACTGAGAAATGAGAGCAGAATTCAAATAACTACCTCTCTCTTTGTTTAATATAACAGTATTCCTTGCCAATGCCTTCTATGTGGTTGTTGATTTGTTGTTAATAAGCTGAAATGTAAACAAACTACACACTATAGAATTATGTTGCAACAAGAGGTATAAAAAAGCGTTCCTTATGACCTTGGTATCTAATGGTAAAGCAACATGATTAATGAAACGGGAAAAAAACAGAACATGCCGCAATTTGCAGATCAGTGGATTTATGTAGTTTCATTGGAAAATATATCTAGTCTAAATACAGCTTTGAGTACCTTATTTGTCGGCATATAACACGCACATTCATTTTAAGAGGGAAGTTTCAGGAAAAAAACTTACATTTTAATGAACTTTGAAGCAAAATATGGGTCAGTGCCCGTCTGCAGCCTCACCATTGCCATCAATGCAGCCTGATCAGTGCTCATCTGCTGCCTCACAAGTGCCATCAACGCAAGCCTCATCAGTCCACATCAATGCAGCCTCACAAGTGCCATCAATGCAGAAGCCTGGCCATTGCCATCAATGCAGCATCCTCACCATTGCCTTCAATACAGCAGCCTCACCATTGCCTTCAATGCAGCAGCCTCACCATTGCCATCAGTGCAGCCTGATCGATGCCCATCTGCAGCCTAGAGGGGACAGGGAGGGGGGCGGGATGAGTGCAGACAGATTACATACAGTGAGAAGCTCCTATGATAGACAGAACACTGGTCCAATGGTGGCCCAGGAGACGGGACTTCCTATTACAGAGGCCGCCAAGTAAACAGGAGATTCTCACTGTATGCAATCTGATGGCGCTCGTCCTGCCCCCCTCCCTGTCTCCTCCGAGGCAGCTAAAATTTAAGTATTGGCGTACAACACGCACACGCTATTGGCACCTGATTTTCGGGGTGAAAAAGTGCGTGTTATATGCCAATAAATACAGTAATTAAAACAGAATAAAAGTGGTTTCATATAATCAAGGAAAGGAAATGGTGATAGTCAACCAATCGTATTCTTTAAATGTGCAGAAAAACTGATAAAATCCAGTTTCTAAAAGAAAAACGACTCCATTGCTACCTACATATGAACCAGCAGACATGAATGCAAGTAAGGTAAGTTTGAAAAGAGACAGCGCACACAGCGGGGAACTCCTAGTCCAATTTGCAAGATCCTCTTTCAGGTGCTCAGGCTACACACTACAGCAGAAACAAGTACAAGGATTGAGCCGGTAACTCTGTAGTCCATATAGCAATTTTAATAGTCGATTACAAAAAGTGACAAGCAAAACAGCTGACACGTTTCGGCAACAGCCTTAATCATAGCATCAAACTACAACTAAGGCTGTTGCCGAAACGCTGTACCAAATTGCGCCTAAAAAAATGTGGTTTCACATGCAAGCCTTTACACATGGGAAAATAGCCAATGGCTTATAGTTGCTGCATTAGAAATGATTTATTCTGTTCTAATCAGGAGTAGATGATACCTAAAGTTCGGCATATCGTGATAGTCCCCATGAACCCAAGACACACAATTTAACAACTTCAATACAGGGAACTTTCCCCCCTTCCTGCACAGTACTATTTTCAGTTTTCAGCGCTGTCGCATTTTGAAAGACAAATGCGTGGTCCTGCAACACTGTACTCAAACGAAATTTTTATCATTTTCTTCCCACAAATCGAGCTTTCTTTTGGTGGTATTTGATCACCACTGGGGTTTTTATTTTTTGCTAAACAAACTAAAAAAGATAATTTCTGTTATAAAATTTTGTTTTCTTCTTCACTGATAGGCACTAATGAGGTTGCACTGATGGGCACTGATGAGGCGGCACTGATATGCAGCACTGATGGGCAGTGAGTGGCAGCACTGATATGCAGCACTGATGGGTACCAATAGGCGGCACTGATATGCAGCACTGATGGGCACTGATAGGCAGCAGTGATGAGCACTGATAGGTGGCACTGACAGGTACTGTTAGGTGGCACTCATGGGCACTGACAGGCGGCACTTATGAGCACTAATAAATGGCACTGATAGGCAGCACTAATGATGAGGTATTGACAGCCTTTACTGATGGGCACTGATTGGTATATGTGAAGGGCACTGATTGGCACTTTGGTGGGCACTGGCTGGTACTTTGGTGGGCACTGACTGGCAGCTGATGGATGGCACTGAAAACACAGCTGTGCTGAGAGCATGCTCCTGACACAGTTACCAGAAACAGTTAGCTGATGGAAAACTATTGATCGCTGCTTGCATGTGACTGCTGTGACAGCCAATCATGGTGGTCACACGATCATAAACCCCACCCAGCCTATCGGCATATGATTCTTGATATGTGTCTGCTGATATGTGTCTGCTGTACCATGTACTTGTATGAAAAAGTATCCTGTTCTCTTTGTATTGCTTTCTCTGTGGGAAATCCCTGATATAAACTGACCACACTGGGAGCTAATCTGATTATCAGACGTCTCTTGACCCCCCCCCTGCACAGCCATTCACTGGGAGGATCAGTGTCCTACTGTTTATCCTTCTCTAGGCTCTATTGCAGCTAGGAATAGAAGATATGTGATCACTTATATAAAAGGGCAAAAAAAAGGTATTTAGTACTTTTTTTTATATGTTTATATAAAAGTTTTGCTTTACATTTCTATTTTAAACTGAATGGGTTGTTTCACAAGGTGAAGGTTTACACGTACTTTAAGTCTAGGGGAAAAAGCTTACCTTTTTTTTTCGCCATCAGACTTTCCAGTGCTCACTTCTGATGACCTCTCTAATGTTCTGGGTTGAACCCTCACTATTGGTCCTGCATTGTATTTGATGATGTCACAGTGCCACCATTGGTAAGATAACTGTACAGAAGAGGCTTTGGGGGACCAGTCGCACAAGAAGGAGGGATAGATGGAGTGATGAGAGTGATCACACAGGGAGGAGGAATAGATGGACTAATGGAGTAAGGAATAGAATAAGTAATACACTTTATTCCTCTACCACTAAATGTAACAGGCATTTAACCCGGGCAGTGCATGGGGGGCACACTGCATTGGTATTTTTGTCTGGTGTCTAGAGTTGGGCTTTAAGTCTAAAAAACATCAACTGGTGTTATTATCCGTATGCTGAGGTTACAGATAAATATTATATTAGACACTGGATGCTCTGTCATCTTCTTGCTTATTTGTGAGCTTACCATGTATTAAACCTCCTCATCTATTTTTTTTTTTAATGTAAATTCACCAGCCCTGCTGTTCAAATCTGGTAATGTAGAAGGACTAATAACAATATTATAGTATGATGATACTTAAGTCCTCAGAATACTGCATATCTTGTATTGAACTGAAGACATGCTGAACATTTGTTGACATTTCTATTGTTCTTGGAACACTGTATAAGAGTCAAGCAAAGCTATTGTATTAAACAATAGTCTTTGGAGCAGAGGTGTTGCTTACAGCATGCAATCACTTACCTTATTTTAAGTCATGTACTATAAAAGTTAATTTGGCTATGGACAGTACAGCCACTTTTCCCCTCCACCATTTTATTGAATACTCCTATTAGCTCTGTAAGTAATCGCTATGCTGTAGCTGGTTTCCCAGTCAGTTTTTATTTGTACAAATGTCTTCTCGATAAGGGGACTCCCACACCTGCTGACGCCATCCAATACAATGTGTCACACAGCAGGGCTGTGCGAGTTGGCAGGTTGGCTGTCTCCACACTGTGAAGGTGACAGGATCACATTAATACACACAGACAGAACTTCACAGCCCCCTTCTCATATGCAAATATATTCACAGAGAAATAAAGACTCTTTGATACTTGAGCAATGAACCTTTGCATCCCTTTACCTCCCTGAAAAACAAACTATTTTTTTTTAAATCTGCTTTAATTACTTGAATATGTTATGCGATAATATTGCTGGATGTGAGGCATTTCTGGAAATCATTGTGTAATTCATTTTCTAATGACTTATCGTCCACTTTGTATTGTGCCTGGGAGGGAGCAAAATCTCCCAGAGCTTTACCACCTAATTATGATCAATGATCTAAATCTTTTCTCCAAGTAGGTTGGACTACACATCATTGAATAACAATGAAGCGCTAAATGAGCAGGAAAAGCCGCAGAGTGGATGTGAAATAGATGCTGTGCCAAGAGCTTACACTTTATACCAAGCTACTTTGACAAAATTGCTCTCTATGGTAGGCCCTGCACCATGTCTCCTGTCAATGCCTGGTAGACCATAGTGTAAGCCCCTGCTTAGTTCAGCGCTTTGGGTGATTTTATGCTCTATGTACATGGGAATTATAAAGTCATATCATAAAGACAACTTTAAATTAGAAAGGGCTGTTCACTTTACATATTTACGACTTGCCTATAGCATCTCTTTGAAAGGCTATGGGATTTTAATGCTCATCTGCGTTGCACAAATATTATCATATAAAATAATAATGCTAAAAGCAGAAAAACACAATGATACAAATGCTAATGGGTCGAAAGGCGAGACCCAAGGAGAGCAGTATCAGGTGGAGCAGGCTGTGTGGTTGATGCAGATGAGCAAAGTATGGACAAAAAATGTAATCTGTTTGGTTACAAGGAGCTACACAAACTTTCTTCTTACTATTATATTGAATTTAGACCACTTCTTTCTTTAATTTGGATAGGGACTTTTGGACGAATTTCCCAAATGTTGTCAACTCCAGAACAGAGATAGAGGGAAAGTATTGATGTTTGTATAATTGACAACGATCTAAAAGGGGTTTATCTCCACATTGGAAAGACATCCTTTCACTTCCTGTTGACAAGACAGGACAGGAAATGAAATCATCTCCGTAAATAGGCATAGATGGAAAAGAAAAACTGCCACCAGTGTTCAAGTATACCTAAAGTCAGGGGCGTTGCTAGGGGGGTGGCTATTGGGGCTATAGCCCCGAATCTGGGGCATATAGCCCCGAGTCTCTTTCCGCAGGGTCCCTGCCTAACCAGCGGGTTGCAGCTGCTGCGGCAGGCAGGCTGGCTGCATGAGAGTGGCGGAGGAGAGGAAAGAAGTGAGCTCTTCACAGCCGGGCCTCTTCAATTATTGAGCGAGGTGTGGCGAGCAGCAGAGAGATGACATAATCTCTCACTGTCCGCCGCAAATCAGCGCTCCCTCACAGGACGGTCATCGTGGAGCTCCACTTTGCAGCCAGACCCCCTTGCTTCAATGTCGGAGGTGCGGCGGGGAGCAGCGAGATGACATCATCTCTCACTGCCAGCCCTGCATCACCGCTCTCCTGCTCTCACTAAAGTAAGTGTTGATCTGCAAATGGAGGCAGGAGACGTGGCAAGTGACAATCCACCACTGGTGGCAAGTGACATGGCAAGTGACAATCCACATCTAGTGGCAGGTGATGGTGGCAAGTAAGACTCTGCATCTGGTGGCAGGAGATGTGGCAAGTGACACGCCCAGAGCTCCCATTGATTCTGCAGTATGGTGAGTTGAACCACTTCATTATATATTAGAATGTAACAATAGAAATAATGCACTTCAATCACCCTGACACCATATCAACCATTATGCCTTGATGATTAAAGCGCCAACACCAGCCATCGCCCATGAAAAATTGCTTACCACTGATCCCCCCTCGCGGGCATGCAAAAAGGTTGGTGACCGCTGCTATGGGCTCTAGCCCCAGATCTTTTGCAGACCTAGCAACTCCCCTGCCTAAAGTCAAAGCTAGTTTTTTCTTATCGGTTAGTGTGAGGATGCATTAGAACAGCTGTCAGGTTCTTAGTACTGTCTGTGCCCCCATTAGGGAGATTCACCCTCTCTATTAGTCCTGTTTACGGTTATAACCAAGAGTGAAAATGAAAGAAAATCCCAGATTTTGGGTTATCCCCAGAACAGGAATAGGGGGGAAATCTTCCATTGGGGACACTAGTTCTGATGACCTTGGTGACAATCACTGGTTCCCTCACATTGGAGGGATTTCCTCTCACTTACTGTTTTGGGTATGGGATAGGAAGTAAAGGAAAACTGCCCCAGTGGGACACAAATGGCACTGAAAAAAAAACAAAAAAACAGACAGGGGTTATAATCCTCCATTACTCTATCCAATAAGAAAAAAATGGTTTTGCCTTTAGTTCTACTTTAAACTCCCCCCATACTCAATCCAAAATGAAAGAAAGCATTTTGTCTTTAGATATACTTTAACTGCTTTGCTGTGGCTTATATCATAAAAGCACAAAAAGTAAATACAGAATCCACCTTTAGCAAATCAGCCTAATGCAAATTGACTTTTATCATTAAATAGGAGTGGAACACCTTACTTTCCTTTTTCCACACTTTATACACATTACCATATCTGGTAGAAAAACATAACTAAATATTTGACATCCAACAACAGGCAGCGGAAGAAAATAAATATAGGGAGAAAAAAATTATTACATTCCTGCAGTAAATTGCTGTTCCAATCGGCGGACTGTGATTATCACGCGTCTTTTCTGTTTGACCTGAGACTGAATTTGCAGTTTTTGCACCCGGCTGGCTAAATTTAGAGAGCTTCCATATGTTGATGAGGTGGAAGTGATGAGAGCTGGGCTGGAGGTGTTAATGATTCCATCAGGTGTCTTATTTAGCTGTGTGCGTCAAATCAGCGCTAGGCCTCATTCAGTTGTGGCCTCATCAACTTGGTTAAAAAAACTCATCGACACATTCCTACACTCTGCCGGCACAGCGACTGCTGCTATAAACTGCTCTCATCGTCGCTTGAAAACCCTTTCAGCCCTGGAGAGATGGAAAAAAAAAATCATTGGCAGTCTATCTAATTAAGTGATAAAAATGGGAGTTATGTGATAGTAAATATGTACAGATTATTCCCTCATTCCGCAATTCTTCATTCTTATGAAGGAAATTTCCCTTGTGCGGCCTTCATCATGCAAAATGTTCCATTTTGTTCAATCAATACCATTATCCGTGGACCATCATGTGCAATACAATAGTACAGGGTGACTCATCTCTGTTTATGTTATTATTTCTCAAGCATCGGCAGATTTCACATTGTTGTACAGCAAATGACATGAGCATTAAGTAGAATGGTATATGTAAGAGATTTATACAAACCTGAACTAATTAAATGCATACATATTTATGTGGCAGCACGGTCACTGCACAGCATGTTTATGGCGCAGTGAATGTGCTGTAAACCTACTGACAGGTGGAGCTGTATGTTGACATGATCACATGATGCAAACACATTCAAGCAGGTATGTAGGACAAACCAATACAGGATTGGGCCTATGTGTTTAACACTGTGTGTTCTACATTGTAGAATGAGTGTATGAGTATATATCATGGTGCCCCTATGCAAAGAAAAGAGGTGCCTCTATTAGTGCCGCTGTGCTGTAATAAAAAAAAAAGGTTTGAGGGCGTGGCCTGGACATGGCGAGGTGAGGACGCTTCTCCTTTGAGCTCCCGACTCCGTCCCGGCTGACCGTGCCAATTATGCTCTAAAACACACCCGATGAACGAGGCATGTACTCCAAGAGAAGGAGAACAGGAGGGAGAGCCAAACCAGCGAAAACAAAAGACGCAGGAGGCACTTTAGACCACTTTCTGACTCAGCCCCGGACTCCCCCTCTGGAATCCAAGATGGCGGAGACACGTGGAGGGGTGAGTGAGACCCGGAGGAGCCATTCGGCATCCCCGGCTGCATCTATGGACTCAGACTCCTACTCGGACGTCCCAGCTGCCTTGCAGTCAGGCTCAGGGACCCCCCCCTTGCTGGGTTCAGGGGGTGCCGAGGGAAGTGCAGAGATATGGACACTTCTTAGAGCTCTCCCCACTAAAGCGGACATCGAATCACTCATTGACCGCTTAGAAGCACAACACCGCAGGGACATGCAGAGAGTGAACGGTGAATTGAGCTCACTCTCCACCAGACTGACAGCGGGAGAGACCTCGGTAACAGACCTAGAACGCAGAGTCTCTGACTTGGAACACCTCCAGGAAGCCCATGTAGACGCCGCTACGATGCTCCAACTGCACCAGGAGGAAATGGAGGACCGAAGCAGGCGCAACAATCTCCGTCTACGCGGCCTCCCAGAGGCGACAGGGCAAGAAGATCTTGCCGCCACCGCAGTAGCCATTTTCAGCAAGCTTCCAGGAGACCAGCTCCCGCAAACCTTGGAGTTCGATCGAATACACCGAGCGCTGGGCCCTAAATCGCAAGACCCAAACAGACCGAGGGATGTTATATGCCGCCTCCATCATTACTCCCACAAAGAAACGATCATCCGCCGAGCATGGGAGGCGGGGGACGTAGACTTTGACGGAGCAACAATCAAGATTTTGCCAGATATTTCCCGAGCCACCCTGCAACGCAGAGCCATACTCCGACCGGTGCTTGCGACAGCCCGCCGGCAGGGGGCCACATACCGATGGGGATTCCCCCTGTCAGTGCTGTTTAAAAAAGGGCAACAATCATTTCAACTTCGCTCCCCGAGAGACCTACCGGCCCTCTCTGCGTTCCTGGAGACACCCCCCTTCCAGATCCCGAACTGGCTGACATTCCTTCCACAAACAAGAGGACGATCCGGCCCACAGTCTTCACAGAGGAACTTCCAACCAAGACCACAAAGGCAGCGACGGAGATCTCGACCACCTACTCCAGACGGGACACGTGAGTCATGAGGGATTATTCCCTTCCCCTGCTATAAGAGATTCTCTATCACTGTATGGCCTTACCTGGCTGAGGTCCCCCCCCCCCCATAGACCCCCCCTTTTTGGAACTACACTGCCAGAACTTTGGAAGTATCAGTTCAACGCCAAGACACCTCTCAGACTGAGAGAGGTGATTTCTCACTACCCTACCGTCGCCTCTAGAGGAACTATACTCCAGACATTTCTCACCCAGGATATGGCTACTGGTTACATGGTGAGAACAGTTATGGTCGCTGATAAGACTCCCCCCCCCCCCCCCCCCCATTTTCCCTCTGCATTCAGGGACACTCTAAGCACGGTATAAGGACGATAATGTCCCAATGTTGATTTGTTTTGTTTTCTTTTCTCTACTGGTTTTTAGAGATAATATATATCTGGTATACAGTGGTTTACACAGTTCATGTTATGTTGTCTTAGGAGGTATGTTACACTAGATTACAGGTACATTGGGGATTTGCAGGTTATTGACTGACCCTGGGCCTGTGACATCCTACGCTGGGTCATGACGCACCGGCCCTCTCTCTCACGCCGCCATGCCCAGCGCGGATAATTTCGACATGTAGAAACGCTCTAAATGGAGACCATGGGTGTGAGACCGCTGTCCTCCCTTCCCCTCTCCGCCCTCCCTGCGGGCGCCTCCTCCGGGGGGCGTCTGGGGGGGTTCGGGTGGGGGGGTGAGGGGGACGTTTTCATTTTATTCCTTGGGCTCGGGTTGGGCGGGATGGGTCGGGAGCACCCCCCCTCCGCCGTCTCCAGTTACTCCCCCACATAGGCCAGCACCTCACGTGTCTGTTATAGGCAGTGAAGTGCAACGCAAGCATCTCGCTTGCTGTAGTAGTTTACCCCCCCCCATTTTATTGTTTGTCTTTTCCCCTGCTCCCACCAAACCAATACACTGCGATAACCGCAGTTCCCCAGGTATAAGTTAGAGGTCACTTTTACTCTCCAATCTAAAGCAGGTTTCCCCCTTCCCCCCCCTCTCCTTTACCTTCCCCCCCGTGCTCTGGTTGAGGATGGACAACCTACAAATATTCTCGGTTAATGCGAAAGGCCTTAACACGCCGGAAAAAAGACGTATCTTGATGACTGAATTGAGACGAGCCCAGGCCGACATAGCCTTTATTCAGGAAACCCATTTCAAGGAGGACAAATTGCCAGTCCTAAAGAATAGATTCTTCCCACTCGCCTACCATTCTACTAATAAAACTAAATCAAGAGGAACATCCATCCTCCTATCAAGTAAAATACAATGGACCCTCCGTGATATCTTAGTAGATAAGGAGGGCAGATATACATTCATTAAAGGTCTCATTGGAGAAGTGCCCCTGACGTTAGCGACCATATACGCCCCAAATGACGGCCAAGACGCGTTCATGCAACAAATTTTACCTAAACTAGCTAACTTCCAAGAAGGTCAACTGATATTAGGGGGGGATTTTAACACACCCTTAGCCCCATCAATAGACACCTCCTCGGGATCATCCTCTATTTCGATTAAAGCCCGTAAACGCATCACAAAAGCCTTACATGAAAATCAACTGATCGACGTATGGCGCCTCCAACATCCGGGAGAACGAGACTATACGTTCTACTCCCCCCCCACAAACTTCATACGAGGATAGATTACTTCCTTATCCCACATGGCCAACTGCACGCGGTTAGGGAATCAACTATAGGCCAAAGGACATGGTCAGATCATGCTCCTATAACTCTAACCTATGCGCTAAGCAATAATCTCACAAATAAAACCCCTTTCTGGCGACTAAACGAAAGCCTTTTACAAAGACCGGAAGTCCTTGAGGAAGTGAATAGAGAACTAAAATACTATTTCTCCACGAATAAGACAGCAGACTGCGCCCCGGGATCGGTATGGGAGGCCCATAAGGCAGTGATCAGGGGGATATTCATAAAACACGGGGCACGCATAAAAAGAGAAAATAAGGAACAGTTGGAATTACTCCTCAACAAACTCCACATCACTGCGTCACGACACAAAATCTCGCCTGACCCCCTAGTGGAGGCTGAACTTAATACCATCCGTAGTCAAATAAATGACATCCTCGGATATAAAGCAAAAGCAGCGCTGCAAAGGTGTCGCCTCATTTCTTATGAATCAGGGGACAAATGCGGGCGGATCCTCGCTAGGGCAGTTAAGGACTTGGGGATGCAGACATACATTCCCCATATCAAAACTACCACAGACACGAAAGTCAGTCTGCCACGTCAGATAGCCAACTCTTTCAAAGACTACTATGAAACCCTATACAACTTACCAAAACTCCCCAATGCACAAGCCCGGATTGAGGCATACTTGTCATCCAGCCAGATACCTACCTTAACACCTGAAAATGTAGCGGAATTGGAGATTCCAATAACGCCAGAAGAACTGACAGTAGCCCTTAAGTCGACCAAACCTGGTAAAGCACCTGGACCAGATGGCCTTACCCTTACATACTACAAAACACTTTTCCCGTCCCTCAGTCAACACATGATATCCTTTTTTAACGAGATAGGGCAGAAGGCAGCCTTTGCGAACGACACCACGCGGGCACATATTACGGTCATACCCAAAGATGGCAAGGATCCATTACTCTGTAATAGCTATAGACCCATTTCCCTATTAAATACAGATCTCAAGCTCTTTACTAAGATTATAGCGACCCGATTAACCCAACATATGCAGTCCCTAGTACATTTAGACCAAGTGGGCTTCATCCCCACTAGGGAAGCTAGAGACAGTACCACTAAAGTCCTAAACCTGATACACGTAGCCAATCAGACTCATACACCCTCAGTGTTTATCAAAACGGACGCAGAAAAGGCATTTGATAGGGTCAACTGGGGATATATGTTTGCAGTCCTTAGACATCTAGGGCTGGGAGAGAAGATGATGGGATGGATCACCCAAATATACCGGACCCCCTCCGCGCAGGTTAAAGTGAACGGAATCCTATCAGACCCTTTTCAAATTACAAATGGGACGAGGCAGGGGTGCCCATTGTCCCCCCTCCTCTTTGCCCTTTCACTAGAACCTTTTTTGTGCAAAATTAGAAATAACCCAGACATACAAGGCCTAACGGTTGGGGATACCCAGTACAAGGTCTCAGCATATGCTGATGACATGATGTTTTCCCTCTCAAACCCGACTATATCTCTCCCAAACCTTCTCAGGGAATTCGAGGAATACGGTACTATTTCCAATCTTAGAATCAATTATAACAAATCGGAAGCCATGAGTATAGGAGTCTCGCAACAGACACTACAAACACTCCACTCCAGTTTTAATCTTAAATGGACATCTACAGCCCTAACATACCTAGGAACCTTAGTCCCAACGGACCTTAACCTTACCTTTAAGTTAAACTTCCCCCCCTTATTAGTCAAAACACGAAACCTACTGACATCTTGGGGTAAGGGTCTTCATTCATGGTTTGGTAGATGCAACCTGGTCAAGATGTGTATCCTACCTAAATTCCTTTATCTGCTACAGGCTCTTCCAATAACGATTCCCACATCATTTTTTAGAAAAGTACACAGCCAATTTATTAAATTTATATGGGCAAATAAGAAACCGAGACTATCTCGAGCTCTCCTTTCCCTTCCGAAAGTCTCAGGAGGCCTGGCTATTCCAGATGTGAAAAAATACTACCAGGCAGTTCACCTTGGTAGGATTATAGATTGGTGCCGTCACCGAGACTTTAAATTATGGACACATCTCGAACAGGCCCAAATGCAAATACCGCTGCAAGGGGCTTTATGGTGCTATGAACACCTTCGGGCACAAGACAAAAGGCACCCATTGATAGGGACGTCGCTTAGGGTGGGATCACAAACTTACCTCTCACAATCAGTATCCTCATATAATTCTCCGCTATATCCCATTATAGGCAATCCACAATTTCCTCCAGGGCTGGACCCCCAGGTTAAGAATACCTTCATTAGCCTAAAACGCACACAAGCGCGACACTTCCTAATAAATGACTCCTGGCCGTCAGTGGAGACACTGAGCGATCAAACGGGTCCCTTCCGGTTATCATTCTGGACATCCGTACAATTGAGACATTTTCTCGCGACTATACCCAACCCACAGGGGTTCGCCAGACCTCTGACCTTGTTGGAGGACTACTGTTCTGGAGAGGATGTACTTACGAGAACGTTGTCCGTAATGTATAACCTTTTGATCACCCCGACGGATGATACACATCTAACCTTTTTAAGTAAGTGGGAGAAGGACCTGAACTGCACGTTCACTTCGAGCCAGGCTCAGCGTATGGTAACTTTAGCATTAAAATCCTCCATCTGTACAAAAATACAGGAAACCAATTATAAACTCTTAACGAGGTGGTACTTGACCCCTCAGGCGCTGCATACCTTCTACCCAAACACCTCAGCACTTTGCTGGAGATGCCAAGTGGAGAGAGGTACGCTGTTACATGTATTTTGGTCCTGCTCGAAGTTATCACATTTCTGGTCCACGATCAGGGCCACTATCCAAAGGTTCACAGAATACAACATCCCACATGACCCGGCCTTCTTCCTTTTACATTTAAATACGATATCAATTAAAAGATATAAAAAATCCATAGTACGCCATTTGGTTAATGCCGCTAAATCATGCATCCCGCTTCATTGGAAAAGCCAAATTCCACCAACGGTGGCGGAGTGGGTTCGGAGGGTGGAGGAGATTGGTAGAATGGAGGACCTGGTGCTCACTGCGAGACACCAACAGGAACAATATCAAAAAACATGGGCCATGTGGAATCAGTTTATTGTATCCTCAGAGGGTATCGCCCTCAGGACTACGTGATGAGGTTAATCTACCAGCCATCATGATACGTGGAGTTGCCCTGAATCAGCCAGAGCACCCCTTCCCCCCCCCCCCTACCTCACTCCATCCTTGTCTCATTTCCCTCCCCCTCCCCCCTCTTTCCTTCTCTCCCCCACACCCTCCCTCTTTTATGTATTATCTAGTTCTATCTGCTGCCCCCCCCCCCCCCGGGCACAGAGGTTTGGCCTGGACGGGCCGGGAGGTGATCAGGGGTCGTGGGGGGGAGAGGAGTGAGAAGATATTATAGGTCCACTCCTTACTGAAAGAAATTATCTGATACATGCTAATAATTTTGAAGTGAAATGGACCCCCCCCTTCCCTCCCCTACCTATGATGTTTGAGTGTACCCCCCCCCCTTCCCTCCCTAATTCCCCCCCTATTGTGTGTAAGTATTGTATTGTAATGTTTGGTTCAAGCCCAGTTTGGGCGTGCTGGAAAAAATATAATAAAACTATATTTGAAAAAAAAAAAAAAAAAAAGGTTTATTTTACATATCAAACCATTATTCTAACATTAAGCTGTCCATAGATATAATATAATATCCTTTGGATCTGGATCTTGTTTTTGAATTGACTGGAACCATTTTATGGTTTTGACCATAGGCGTGGGCAGGGGGTGTGCCTCGGCACACCTTAATCACTGCGTGCAGTTCAAATTTCCCCTATTGCCTGGGTCCCCCCGTGTTGTGACCCCCACCCCCGCAGTGCTGCTGGCTTTCCTCCTCAGATGTTTCAGAATAGAGAGTGGGGGAAGGGACTGGTAAATATTTAATTTACCGGTCCCTTCCTTTTCTAAATGAACACACTCACTCACTGTGTTCATTCATAACTAAAGCGTAGTAAACTGTAGTAAATAGTAAACAGCACAGAGCACTATCCCGTTCATTTTCATTAGCTGAGGCTGCAGAGAAAGGCATGAGTGTTTGAGCTTTGGGGTGCACACACCTATAGTCTTAGCCAATAGCCTCAGTTAACCTATTTTTAGGGGAAGAAACAAGTTTGAATCCCTATTTAGTAGCTACTATTTCCCATGAGATGGGCTATTGCCAGACTGTTTGCACCTCTTTGCTTTTCCTAAGAAAAGACATAAATGTGTCCATTGTTCCTGTTTATAGCGCAGACAAAGAACTATTGCCTAATGATAGTTGGGGGGTGCCTTTTCTGTAAAGTTTGTTTTAAAGCCTAAGTCCATCCGACATATTTTGTATAGGGGGGAGTTAACATTTCTATTAGGTTCTTTCTGCTTGGGAAGATTTCCCTTTACTTCCTGTCTCTGTGACCAATTGCCATTGGTGCCTTGGTGATAGCGTATTTGATGGACATTGCAAGAACATTATTGTAATCGTAGCCTTGTATGTAAGTTACTACAAAACAGCACAATCAGTGTTTTGTGAGCAGAGGCAAATAAAAAAAAATGTGTCAAGGTCAGCAGACCCTTTAGTGATCTTCAGGGCTCCAACGTCTTGGGGTAAGCCAGAGGAAACAGTCAACAAATCGCTTAACCCTTTTAATTTCTCCAAATACCAAATTTGCTGCCTATCTAACCCTGATGTGTGAATTGATTTACAAAGTAGGAAAATCAAAGAATTACAATTAATTTTTTTTAACTTAAATTTTTTTAAATTACATATGAATACATTTAATCATTGTTTCTAGCCAGCAGATGGAACTCTAGGCTTGTTTTATATAATAACAAAAAGCTGGTATACCAAACCAATAAACTTTATAGTCAGATTTCCTGTTATCTGGATACAGGGAGTCAGAGAATTGAACTAGTTTATCATTTAACTAGTGTGGCATGCTGGTTTTCTGTCATTATCAAATTTGTTCACTACCACCAGCTGTGCACCTTCCCATCCAACAAGGGGTTACTGGAATTTTGTGTGGTACAGTATGATGTACTTATACCATACCATTATGGCCTCTGCTACTTATCCTACTAACAAAATGACTGTTAACATATGGGACAAGGGTTTGGATCTGACATATTTGGCATAAATGTTCCCTTTTCTGCCTCTAATAGCCAAACCTTTATAACCAGCGGGCCTAGATGGTTAAACTTTCCAGCATTCAAAGGTAGAAGGCCTCTTGTGATTAGACCATTTAATCAAGGATGGAAAGGTCCTTGATCACTTCAAAATGTAAAACTGCTGGAGTCACGCGTCTCTAGATTTTTGGAGATGGATTCAGCTTCCTAATATCGCCAAAAGCCTTCCACAGCCATTGTGAAATCTATACTTTTTTAACTAGAGAACAGTTTTTCTTACCCACCTCTGGGCCCTCCTTACTGTGACACATGTTAACCCAACCAGACAACATGGCCCACTGGGAACAGGGATTGACCCACAACCACAGAACATACATCCAAAATCTTCTTCTTGACCCATACCCCTTCTATTAATACTAAAATATAAGAAAGTGAGGTTAAGCTCCTCATCTTATGGTACAAGGGGGTTTATTTACTAATGACAAATCCACTTTGCACTACAAGTGCCCTGCTAATGCACTTGGAAGTGCACTTGGAAATGCAGTCGCTGTAGATCTGAGGGGGACATACAAGGAAACAAAAAATATATCATTTTTGCTTGTACATGATTGGATGATAAAATCAGCAGAGCTTTCCTTCATTTCATATCTTCCCTTGCAGTGTACTTGTAGTGCAAAGTTGATATACCTCAACCGCAAAGACCCTAAGTGCCTAAGGAGATGGATTTCTAAGATCTCTCTGTTGGGTTGGAGGTGTGGACTAGCCCCAGGCACCATTTCTAGTAAAACTTTTTTGGGTGCAGGTTGTAGCTTTAATAACAAAGATCAGCACCATGATCACAGCATCATTGGGTACTATTATACCACAATCAATTCATGCCTATTCCCAAATATAGAAAATATATGGCAGCCCACCTTCTAAAAGCATCTAGATGGAACACTAAATGGATACTGCAAGTGGATAAAATACACTTATGGAAGTGATTATTATCCCCAAAAAACTGTTTATGAAAATTACTACAATACCTGGATGAGCTAGCTAAATACCCCAAAATTTTAATTCCTATTGATTGCTATTGGAGACAGTCTCAGATCTTATTACAGTAAAATGTGTTAGGGCCACAACACGACTGACCCTGGTATTTAAGGAGAGATAACTCCACCCAGTCCCCCAAGTCTCCTTTGTTTTCATGATATCTGTGCTTTTCTTGATTGAATATATTGTTTTTCTCATGTAATGTATGCACGACCTGTACTACACTACTACTGCTATTTTTTACATTGTGAAATTGCATTGAATTTGTCAAACACTCTGTTCCATGTATGAATAAAATGTCAATAAAACTTTTTTTAAACAATAAAATCCCGAAATCCCAATTGCCTTTAGAACAGTAGTGACAACTGTCTAACTGCTTGTTCACACAGGAGGCCAGAGGGTGGTAAAAATATGCAACTGGTCTGTGGTTTTACTGCCTTCTGGCTGTCCCCCTTAGGCTGCAATGGCAGCAAGACAGGGCTGAACATGCATCACAGCCACAATGCTTTCCTTTGTGGTTGCGGCAAAAATGATACCGCATGTCGTGTTTAACAGACAGTAATGTAGTTGAATGTGACTCATTCAAGTGAATTGGGGCCACACTGAAACCACCCTACAACTGCGTGTAGTACATGCACTTGTGGTGCAGTGGTAGGGGCTTTTCGTGCAGAGCCAGCCACCTGTCAACCACCCTCTGCAAAGCAATCCTTTTCAGAAGAGGGTAAGTGCCGCAAGTGTGACATAATTTCCCTCACATTGGAAAGATATCAGCTTATTTCCTGACATGACAAGAATTAAAGGAAAACATCCTTAATTAGGCACATACAGTATGGCAAGGAAAGAAAAACTGACTTTTTTTAACCCTTTTCTACTCTATACAAAATGCAAAAAAAATGACTGAATGTGCAATGATTGCAGGTCACTATTGAACCAAAATAAGCATTCCTATTCTGAGTACATCAGTTAAAGTGATACTAAACACAAACTGTTTAATTCACATTGTTCCTTCTAGTTCTGTATATGGATGATGACACTGTAATTCTTTTAATTAAAAAAAAAAGACATCCAAGTACCTTTTTTACTAATCGATATACAGCTGTCACATGACCCAGATCTTCCCAGCCTGTCTGGAGGGGAACATAAGCAGGAGGACCTTCTAGTCCTCTGCTGCTGGTCACATGTTTAAAATAAAAAATAAATAAAAAAAAACAGCATTTAAAATACAGAGAAAAAATAAATAATTAATATCAATAAACTGTTTTTAATTGTCATACATATATATATTTGAAATCAATTCTTTATTATTTTTTGGCAATACCATAGTGTGAGTGAATTTCTGCCAGTCACAGTCTGTGTCACGCCTCTCCAGCCTGTGTCTTAGAATGAGAGGGAGGTAAAGCATCCATCAATCTACATATAATATCCCACCCCCATTGTGTTTCAGCTGGTTAGTAGGCATGGAGGAGGAGGGAGGGAGGAGGCTATCATTTACCACTGTGTATACGCTCACATGTGTGACTCTATAGTCACACGGGCTGCTCAGATGTGATAGAGAGGAAATGCTCAGCGAAGAAACTCACTGAAAACTGAGCATGTGCAGACTGCAGAACTGCCAATACTGCTCTGCAAAATCCCTAGCTGCATTGGGAACATGAACAGAAGGTGGAAATAGAGAACAGCAAGACTAACCAGTTTTTTTTGCAGAATACAGAAAACAAATCTCATAGTGATGAGTGAGTATGAACAGTATGGAATGCAGCATTTGTTGATAACTTTTTTATGATGTGGTTTTAGTGACACCTTAATGTTAAAGAAACAGGGTCACCTACCCATTCAGGGTAATGTTACAGTACTGGGAGGGCCCCCATCCAGCAAGGTGTACTTACAGATATATGCTACCTTCTTGTCTCCCCGGTGCAGGATTCCACTACAAGTAAGCTCTAGTGTTGAATGGTGTTGGAGCTTACCTGGGTGAATGATGTCACAGTGATAAGTCCAGGCCCAAGCACTGTTGTGTGCATTAATTTGGATAGTACCTGGGATGCTTTTCTCCACAACTGTGGCTGTGAGGGAGTACAGATGGGTAAGTATAACTTGCTGGGCTGGTAGGCTATAAGCAGGTACTTTCAAAAGCTGTGGCACGGTGGCTTGTGAGTCTCACCAATGCACAGAGATGGCTATAAATGGGTACCTGTCTGCATATCAGTGCTTGTACCTAGTTGGCATTTAGTGGGGACCACTTTGACATTTTCTTAATTTTTCCTGAATACCAGTAGTGTAACATTTTGACAAATACACCATAGAAAGACAGGAGAGTGCAAAATTAACTTTTAAATACCATTATTGTCATCTCTTCAATGATGTCTTCACAGGTATTTGATGTATCCAGTGTGTCCAACAGAAAATAATTAAATTTTGCTCTTTGTCTCAGGAACTGTCTGCAGCCATTATTTATAGTAGACCGTGAAATACAAGCATAGAAGCAACTTTCTTTGTATTTGCTAGAAAAATCCTGTTGCACTTTACAGAGAACATTAGAGCATTCACATCTGCCCATCTCCAAAAAAATAATTACATTTTAATGTTCCTACTGCAGTCAACAATAACACATATTAGGGTCAATATTTGCCTACTGGTTAAAGAGAACAGGAAGTCATTTAAGGAGTTTTCTGGATATACATGTAGAGAGATCAGCTTGATATAAATCCTACCACTGTGTTAATGATTGTTTTTAAAACAATCTTGTTTCTATTAATAGTTGTGTAATTATGTTTGTATATAGAACAGCCTTATTTTGTCTTTCTATACACAGGATATGCTTTGTGCTTTTTAGTGCTACACATCCATTCTGCTTTACTGCTCCAATCATCATGCAAGTTTATGAGCCCCCTGACTTATTCAAAGCAATGCACTCCCTGTGTGGTTGATATCTTTTCTCAGCAGTTGTTAAAAAGAGAGGAAGGATGATTGCAAACTGGGAGTTTGCTCCCTCTAGTGGGCAGTCTACAAATCTCAATATTCAACAGCAAATATATGGAATAGTAACCATGTAAAGATGTAAAAGTGATTTAAAAAGTACTTTAACGTAACCACTAGACATGTGCACTGCCGGAAAAAAAATTCATTTTTGTTTCATTAGTTTTTTGGGGTTTTTTTGTTTATCGGGTCATTCATTATGATCGAAATTCATAAATTGGAAAATTCGTAAATTGGGAAATTCAAAAATTCATAAATTCGTAAATTTGAAAATTCGAAAATTCAAAAATTCATAAATTCATAAATTTGAAAATTTGAAAATTCAGAAAAAATTGGTTAATCCAAAAATGTAAAAATCTAAAAATAAGAAAGAAAATACAAAAATTCGAAAGAACAAAAATACAAAAATTCTAAATAATAACTAACTAACTAATAATAATTAACTATTAAATTATAGGTATTGGAATTTCCTTTCAAATTTGGCTGTTAGAGAATACAATGAATATTCAAAGTTACAAATTATCCAAAATAACGAATGCTGCATTTAAACAAATGGAACAGAATTAATAATAATAATAATAATAATAATAATAATAATAAATAAAATAAAATAAATAATAATAATAATAATAAATGTTATTATTATTATTATTGTTGTTGTTATTTATTATTATTAATTCATTACATTCTATTAATTTAGATGCAGCATTTGTGATTTTGGATAATTCGTAACTTCGGATAAATTTGTATTCGTTACGTTCACTAACAGCCAAATTTGAAAGGAGATGCCAATACCTATAAATTAATAGTTAGTAATAGTTAAGTTATTATTAGTTATTATTTCAGATTTTTGCATTTTCAGGTTTTAGAATTTTCTGATTTTCGCTCTTATTTTCTGATTTTCGAATTTACAAATTTATGAATTTTCAAATATTTAAATTTACGAATATTTAGAAAAAATTGTTAAACGGGTTTGTCGGGAATTCTGTTAAAAAACTAATTCAGAGCTAAACGAATTGCACATATCTAGTAACCACTGCAATAACTTAAATTGGGGATACACTAAACTTTTCTTTAACCTAATAGTTTAATTTTGCATCATGAGTGAAAAATGAAGGTGGCTTCCACAAACATGGGCAACTCAAAAACCTGCACCTGATAAGAGCTAAACCCATGATTCCATCATTCCATCACCAGACTGGATTAATAGAACTTGGGGCTTAGCAGAGCTTTTATCAGTACTGTGTTTTCTTTTTTTCTTTTCACTGATCTGAATGCGGTTCTATTATTTTCTATGGGCCACAGGGTATAAAGATCAGTACACCTGTGCTGTGCTCAGCTCCAATAAAAATCTAAATAGATAAATCAGTAAGTCAGTAATTTATGAATGTACACATATAGACATGAAAAATGCATAGACATATGTGCACGTCTACAAACATAATTTTATTGCAATGCAACGGAAGTAGAATTTTACATGTGTAAATGCTGAACAGACATTGATATGTCTATACACATGTAATTGCAAGCACTTTATGGATGATTTAATCCATTTTTTATATTGGTTTGTCCTGCAGCCTCTGCTAGAGGCTAGTTGATCAGTCATTTTATTATGGGATTTTTACTGGTGTCTATGTCCCCTAATGGATGCAGTCTCACTATTAGTTTTGCTGACCACTGCCAATAGGGTTGAAAGTGAGAAAAAAAAGCCAACATTATAAGTTGTCACTAAAACAGGAATTGAAATGTTGAAGATATTTTGTTTTTGTTATTGTGTCTACAGGACAGAAAATGAAAGGACACCTTCCCCATAGGAAAAAGATGGCAAAGAAATAAACGGATTTATTTTATTCAGTTCCTATTCTATCCATTTTTTTATTTTAATTTAGGCTTTAGATATACTTTTAGTCACAGTGCTGGCTCAGTGTGCATTCAAAGAATACAAAAACATTCTACATATCTTAATATGCCACATGCTATCCATTCAGGCATTATTTCCCCGCACAGCTCAGCCTACAGTCTAATCATCCTACTAGTCACACAAACACATACTTGCCAGGTTTTTTGTGGTGGAGGAACACAAAAAGAACATACAATTTTCATGCAGATAGATTCAGGAGATTTCAGCTCAGACCCTGAAAATCAAAGGCATCAGCCTCTCAGGCCTTACTTATTTGGCTTTGTACAAAAGTTATTACGCATAAAACTTTTTTTGTTTGTCTTCTACATAGCTGAACAATAGATTTTTGTTTTTTTTTGTTTTTGCTGTCTAAAAAGATTTTTCTTCCTCCTCGTCTATAAAAATCCTTGGTGCTACATGTTGATTCCCCAGGTGTTCTCTTTGTGTGCATCAATAAATGAACCCTCATCGCTTTTGACAGGCACCCACTTTAAAAGCTGCGGCTCTGTGCAAGTTCCACACAGCTGCCTATGACTGATTGAGCAAAGGGTCTGCCGGTGAGCGGTGAGCATCTGAGTCCTGCGTAAAGTTGCATACTTCAAAAACAAACGATCAAGCCTGCCTTGTCAACCAAGTGACAGGAGATCACAATATTCTCCATATTTAGAAAAGGATAACTGTGCGTGCATACGTCAAGGCATTGCATTAACGGTGGAGAAATTGATAAAGGGAGGCAGCTTCATGGCTTAGACACGAGGAGTTTTTTCCATCATAACAAACCCTTAAAAATCATAATGTGACATTTAAAAGCAGGGGAGTTGTACTTCCATCATTAGGCTAGTAAGACGTACCGCCAGGCTGATATGTGCTGAAGAAGCACCCTACTACTGCAATATAGAAAGATGTGCTTTGAAATTCGCATATAAAAAGTAAACATGGCACTTCTTCCTGTGTATGCTGATCAGCCTTGTGCTGGCAAAATATGACAGCGATGGCCACTTCAACTGAACGCTGTGGAGTTCTGTAGAACTGCTGGCAGAGAGTGCAAAATACACTCTGAACAGGAATCAAACAGCACTTTACTTTAAAAAAAAAAGACTAGCAGGTCTCACTGTGAAGCTGATAAGAGCAGAGAGAGGCAGGAGTAGAGCCAGTACAGTACAAGAAAGGGTAGTCCTTGGCATGATGGGGTGAGAGGAGGAAAAACGAGACACAAAGACAAGATACTACGCAAAAGATATATGTGTTTTCATGTCTCTTTTAGTAATTGTGTAGTAGTGAATCAGAGATCGCAAGTGAAAGAAAACTGTTTTCTTTTTCATCTTTACTTCATGAAGCTTTGATGCTGTCTTCCAGTCTACAGCCATGTCAACTCACCCCAAAATCCAAATCTTCCTCTCCCTTCAGCCATCTCTTTTCCCAATACAGTTGTTGGGTGACCTGTACTTTGAAGGCAGCCGTGATATGTGTAATATGCAGAAATTGTGTATTTTTCTGTTTTGATTACTGTTTATAAAATGTTAAAAACATTTATATATAGGCATGATTGCATAGTGCTATCAGTCATACTACACTACATATAATTCTCTGGAAGGGTTTTTATTTGTATCACCACAGAATGGTACTGTGGATACAAAGGCGAGTACAAAAGTGCCGCATCCCAATAAACTTGAGATTAAAGAAAATTGTTAGATGATGGACTTTATAGGCACAACGATGACAACATATTTAAAACTCTATACAGTTTATTACAATATAATATATACAATTTACCAATGCTTAAAACATTAACTATTCATAATGCAACAATGTTGCCTAGGAATATCTATCACACCACCTATCAAACCAATATTGTCTGTTAAACCACTTAGTTACAAGGAGACCAGGAATCAAATTCCATTTCCATTCCACTTCTTCATGATCCTACAACTTGCTTCCCCAACCTCCCCCAACATCTCTGAGTGTATGTAATGCAGGGGTGTAAAAATCGGGTACAAGAGGCATAGACAGGCATTCTTATCTTTCTACATCCTCATGTTTCTATACCACTGACTAACCGAATAATGCTGGGTACACATGGGAGTCCCAGTGGGCTGAACAAAAAAACTTACAGATCACTGTACTAACACATCCGATATTAGTGAGGCAATACCCCCACCGCTAAGCTATTGGGTCTGACAGGGGTGCTGCCCCCGCCTGAACACAGAGATCAGTGCTTGCAGTCATTGGCTGCAAGAGCTGATCAGATGCTGGTTTTTCAGCATGCTTGTTCGACAGAAGCCAGTTGTGAGACCGGCTTCTGTTGGATGAAGCGATGTATACACGGCCTGAAAGGCACCTGGTTCCTGCTGAACTGACCATTTTCAGATGATTTTCGACCTGTGTGTACCTATCTTTCAGCTAATGCAATTAAAATTATATTCCCATGAAAGCTGAACATGAAACATGTGCAGGTAATAGTTTTGAAAATGAACCAAACTGGTAACAATGCAAAGCAGCCCTTCCCCTTATTACATAATGACTTTGGCTTCATGGCTCCACCTCTGTGCATCCACTGACTAAACATTTGTCCAGTTAACCTTTCCACAGTTACTAACTGAAAGCAATAGAGAAATGTCAAGGTCAGTTACTTGTGAGCAGGGCATAGCCAAACAAAAAGCTTCGGGTGGAAGACATACAAGCAGGAGGAGCAGAAATGACCACTTTCCTGCCATCAGGTCTCAGAAGGCCACTATTCTATCCCTGATGTCATGTTAACATCATAGTAAATAATTACTAGCTTTTACAGCCCCCAATCCAACAGATTTATATGCTTGCGAATTGGGCCAAAGGGTTTGAATTTAGGTTTTAATGATTAGACGTGATCCAACCTGGATTGCACTAATGCATATAACTGTGATTCAAGGACAAAGGCTGTATTTTAATATGATTTCCAATAATGTATCACTCGAGACAAAGAACATCAAACTGACTCAATTGCCTGAGTAGGCAGATGTCATTAGTTAGCTGTCATTATTAGTTATTTCAAAATATGTGTTGGTTGCACAGTTCTATCAAGTGAGAGCAATCTCATAACAAGAAAGGGCTGATGTTGTACCCGCACACCACTCATCCCCCATATGCAAGGTCTTCTGTTCTACACAACTAAGGTCTTCATACCCCTCCTTTTCCTACAGGGGGTTTACATCTGCCTGAATTGATGGTTTAACTATAATATTATTTACATGAGAACACATATGGATGAGGATTATTACTAAAATCATATTGGGGGCTTTTTTATGTCACTGCATTACTAAGCAGCTGTCCTCTCCATGTGATTTCTCCAAGTCCATAATGAATACTTCACAGATGCAAGCTGTTCAGGTCTTCACGTAAACCCTGTTCATAACAATATTTGCTCATGAGTTGTGTATATCAAGGAGTTGTTTCTATAACAACGTTTCCACATAACCAGTCATTAATTAGCCTCATATTTGTGCGCACACTAAGTGATTATAATGGCTAGTGTTCCTCAGTCAAACAAGGATCAGCAATAAAATGGAGGATGTACAAATATGGAAGGCTGGAAGGATGTCAAGCTTTGTATAATTTCCTATCTTTAACTTAGTATGGTGACATTGGTTAAGAATTAGGTGGATCTGAATGTTCATGATCAGTGGCAGCTGGTGCTCAAAATTTTTGGGGGGGCGCAAACAAAGTGAAAAATTAAACTGTTAGTAATGCAGGACTGTAAATAGCCATTTATCAGGTGATTATATATCATTACTGCTAGATAAATCTGTGCCCATCAAATGCAGCCTCACTGTGCCCATCAGTTGCATCCTCACTGTGCCCATCACAGTAGGCTAATCACATCCACATTTCAAGTAAAAGAAAATAAAACCACTTAACATAACGTGTCCTCATCAGAGCCCCCTTTTACATCAGGTGTCCCAGTCAGAGTCCCTCTTTACAACAGGAGTCCAATCATAATCCCCCTTTACATCCGATGTTCCCATCAGAGTCCTCCTTTACATCAGATGTCCCCATCAGAGTCCTCCTTTACATCAGGTGTCCCCATGAGTCCTCCTTTACATTAGATGTCCCCATTAGAGCCATTCTTTACATTAAATGTCCCCATCAGAGCCCTTCTTTACGTTAGATGTCCCCATCAGAGTCCTCCTTTACATTTGATGCCACCATCAGAGCCCTTCTGGCCAAACACTAATCAAATATCATCTGCTCTGCGGTACATGAGGATCTTGTCAGAATTCGCAGAATGTAAACTAATCATAGGCGGGGATTTTAACGCCCCCCCTGGATCCACTCTTAGACTCATCAACCTCTCGCTCATCCATCTCCTTTATTAAGCTAAGGGCATTCAAACGGGCTATTTATGACCTCCGTTTAATCGACATTTGGCGGGTTCTGTTTCCAACAAATCGCAACTATACCCACTTCTCACAGGTCTATCACTCTTATAGTCATATTGATTATTTCCTTTTTGACCATAACTGTTTAGATTGGTCGCCTGAATGCGAGATAGAATCAATGGTCTGGTCTGACCACTCACCTATCTATCTGACACTATCGATCCCTTCCACGCCGATGAGGGAATGAATGTGGAGGCTGAATAATTCCCTTCTCACGAACCCTGACTGTTCCCACAAGGTTTCAAAAACCATTTCTAATTTTTTAATAGATCATGCCTCAGACACTACCTCGCTACCCTTACAATGGGGGGGGCACTTAAAGCTGTCCTGCGATGAATCTTTATTCAGATGGGGACCCGCTTGAAAAAAGCTTGATCAGCCGCAATAACCTCAGCAATTCAAAAGCTTCGAGACCTTGAGACCCAACATAAACGAGCCCCAACAGTGGTGACTCTTACAGAGGTCTCAACGGCTCGATCCCAACTCAAGGACCTGTATGAGGCCTCAGCTTGTACATATGCGGACAGACTTGCCTTACATCAGTACCAATTCCGAGATAAATTCGGTAGACCATTGACTCGCACATTCACCCAAACACGTCTTCCACATTCATACCCCATATTCGAGCCCCTTCTGGAGAAATGCTTAGTGAGCCCTCCAAGATATCACAAACATTCCGAGATTTCTACCAAACACTATAAAATCTACTGCCCGGCATCTCTTCTAGCCCAACCCTTACCCCTGAGCCCGATAGACAGCCTTATATTGAGGAAACGGATCGCCCTACTTTGGATGGTGATACTGTAGAAGAACTGGAGCAAGTAATTACAGCAAGTAATTACAGCGGATGAGGTCATAGGAGCGATAGTGGCCACCCCGTCCGGTAAAAACCCGGGTCCCGACGGCTTCACCCCTAAATTCTACAAAACATTTGTTCCCCTACTGACCCCCTTCTTGGCTAAGATGTTCAATACCCTATCGAAAGGCTCAGCATTTCCTCCACAAACGCTCAAAGCCCACATTACCATTATCCCAAATCCAGATAAGGACCCTACTTTGTGCGCTAATTATAGGCCCATATTGTTATTGTAGTGGACTTGAAAATATATGCCAAAATTTTAGCCACTAGATTGCAGCCACTGTTCCCCCGCCTCATAACTTGGACCAGGTGGGTTTTGTAAGTGGTCGCGAGGCAAGGGACAACACCCTGAAAACCCTGCTTCTTACCGACTATGCCCGCACCCATGATGTCCCTCTATGTCTTTTGACGGTCGATGCGGAAAAAGCATTTGACTGGATCGACTGGCAATTCCTCCAGATGTCCCTGAAGCAGATAGTGTCTGGGCCCCAAAATGCTATCCCAAATTATGTCCCTTTACTCCTCTCCTTCTGCTAGAATTCGGGTGAATGGTTCATTGTCACCTACATTTTCCATCCATAACGGGACACGACAAGGCTGTCCTATATCTCTATGTCCTTATCATGGAACACCTGGCAATTGCCTTGCGCAATAACCCTAACATCTCAGGTGTATAGATAGGCCCCACTCATTCCAAACTGGCTCTCTTTGTGGATGACCTGTTAATGTTTGTAACCCAACCCCATCTATCCTTACCACATATAATGCGGGAATTCATGAGGTTTGGGAAGCTGTGCAATTTCAAAGTGAACCATACTAAGTCAGAACAAGTCTCCACTAAGTATCCATTTAAAACAGGTTCCACTTCCATCCGTTATCTCGGAATCCAAATACCCACAGAAGGATCCCAATTATTCTCTCTGAACTATGCTCCCCTTCTGCTTAGAACCAAGACGGATCTCTCAAACTACACAAAGAAACGCCTATCGTGGCTAGGCAGAGTGAATGCCCTAAAAATGGACGTCCTCCCTCGGTTTCTCTATTTGTTCCAGACAATTCCCACTTCCATACCCTCCTGGTTCTTTAAGAAACTCCGCCAACTATTCTCCTCCTTTATCTGGGGAGGGGCTCATCCTCAGATACGTTATGAGACTCTCTCACTCCCCAAGATTCATGGCGAAGCTGGAGCTCCAGTTGCCTCTATTTACTATAGGGCAGCAGTACTCACGCATATACTTAACTGGTTCCATCATTCCTCCACCAAATTATGGGTACAAATAGAGAGCCATATCAATTCAATAGATCTTTGCACCTTACCGTGGATGCCTACCGACATCCTGAAAGGAGGGATACCCCTGAGCGACCTCACCCGACAAACCATACAAATTTGGACCCGAATGACTTCCTCCAAGGCCCTATTTCCTCTGAAAGGATCCATGACTCCATTGTTTGGGACCCCGGCTTTTTCACCGGCCCCACAAGGAGCGAGTTTTGGACCTTGGTGTAAGGAGGACCACAGATGACTTGCCCAAGTCCTGCGCTCAGACTCTTCTCTGATTCATGACGTTCCCTCCGGCCCAACTTCCCATACCACGACACATTGGCTGCAAAGGCAACAGGTGATATCCTTCATTCACACCTTCCCATTCCTGCCTGATATACTTACTGACTTAACTTACTGACTTACTGACTTACTGACTTAGCATGCTACTCCAGACCGCCCCCCCTACACATGTGGTCTCTCAACTATACTCTCTCATACATATGGTTTATAATCCTGACCTCCCCCCATACACACAGGCCTGGAAGGAAGATTTGGGTCACTCCATTTCACCCGTAGACTGGCAAAAGTGCTTCATTCTGACTCACAAAATATTCTTAACCTCCAAAGCTCAAGAAATAGGATTCAAGTTGTTGGACCGTTGATACAGATGCCCCTCGACTTTTCACTGGATAAACCTGGCGCTCCCGGATACCTGCTGGCATTGTTTGTCATCCAATGGAACCTTACTTCACATTTGGTGGGAATGCCCCTCTGTGCGGAGGTTCTGGCAAAAGATCCTCGACTTGTACTGCAGACTCATGGCGACCTCAATCACACCCTCTCCTGAGGTAGTTCTGCTATCCCTGGACCGCTCAAATCGGTCAAAAAAGACGTTTTGCGTCACTTTCTGGTGGCTGCTAGAATGGTTCTGCCCAGACATTGGAAGTCGACGAGCATGCCTTCCCTGGAGGATTGGGAAATTGAAGTGGACCAAATCAATAGATTGGAACGAATGTTGTCACAGGAAACAGGTAAAGAGGAGCAATTCTCCAAGACCTGGACCTTGTGGTCTATGTTTCGATAGTCCTCAGAATTTATTCCATGGGCCACAGAGGACTCCACCGACACAGCAGTGTAGCCAGAGTGGAATGTCTCTCTCTTAACCTCCTAAGTCTGGCTCGGGGTGGAATTTCAGAACCAAAAGTGGTAACCCCAAGCCAGACTCGGGATCGCATTGCAGGATCCAGGAAGAGCTTACTTACCTTGTCCCCTCAATCTTGCGATGTCTCCCCGCAATGTGAGCGGCTCGACCTCCACTCGATTCATCACAGAGCCGAGCTCCATTCCCTGCGAGCATTGTGACGCACGGGGGCGGAGAACGGTGCCAAATTCAAAAAGTAAAACACACACAATACATACAGTATACTGTAATCTTACAGATTACATTACTGTATGAAATGATTTAACATCCCTTTTGTCCCTAGTGGTTTGTCCCATGCCCTGCATGCAGTTTTATATTATAAAAACTGTTCTTTCTGCCTGGAAACTGGAGATTGTCCATAGCAACCAAAACCGTCCCTTTACATCAAAAGTGGTTTTAGACCAGCTAGAAAACAGCGATAATAAATTGGAATCACTCACAGAATTGAGCGATAGTGATTTGTGGGGAAATTCGTCATCAAACACTGAAAAGTAATAACAGCGACAGTTCTGCAACTGAGCAAATTTCAGTGTTTTTGATTTGATTAAATTATTGAAAATTTTTTATTATTATTATATTATTACTTGGTATAATTATTTATAATTATGTATTATATTATAATTTATGATTTCGTTTTCAAACTTTATCATACTCGGGATGTCTACTAGACTCTGGTTTGGACAGATTAAAGTGAGTTATTCCTAAGAATTACAGGCCTACAATATAAAACGCCAAATTTCCATGCAAAATAATGGTACAGCACCAAAAATCTGAAATAATCATACTGCCAGGGAGGGTAATTTCTACATTCCCTACTGCCTTGGCCCCTCTATCCCCACTCTCTCTCTTTTTCTCCTTTCCCTTGATTGATCATATGTTTGTATTTATATATTTGATTTTGAAATGTATTCACTTTTTTGCAATCATTTTTAATTTTTTTATTTGCTTGTAATTGAGTTACATTTGGTGCACTTTAATTTCAATAGTGTGGCACATTATCATATGCATATATTTTGGGTGATTTCACATCACTGTAGTGCTAGCAGCTCAGTTGTCTGGTGAGGTTGGCAAAAAGCAAGATTTTAAAGAAAAGAGTGAAGCTGTAGATGGGGATGCTGAAAGAGGCAGAGAGACCTCTAGAACCAATGACAAAAAGCACGGTATAATCATTCATCAGACTTTGCTAGAAGTTCAGTTCTGTGTGTACAGTTACAGAGTTGAAGAACTGTAAGTTAAAAGTAGACTATTCCACCAATGAATATACATGCAATGTGCAAGGGCAGCAAAAATGAGGATGGAGCAAGACTATCCTTAATCTTGTGTGAGTTGCTGTGTGCTACTCCGGTAATCTTCACATACTAGTCCAGTAATTTATACTGGCTATTTAGAAATTTGACTCTATTTATGTCTAGTGTGTATTTATTGATATCAAATGAACTAATGAAATGGGCATAGCCAAGTGGGAGCTGGTGCCAATTATAACAAATTGACAGGCATACAAAAAGCAAATGATAAAATCATGGCAAAATTCTGGAAATTTAGTAGTAGTGGTGGACCAACAAAAGCATCCATGTATCCTTTCTAGAGTTAGGGAAAGATTATCCTTCCTCTTCTCTCATAATAGGGTAATGCCTACCAAGAGACAAGGTAGGTGTGAAATGCCAATTGTGCAGGAATGGCTGGGGCAATGTTCCAATTTTATCTCCTAGCCACAAGGTTCACCATGTTCAGCTCTGCAACCTGGCATCCTCTCTATATGCTTGACCCCTTCATAAGAGGTGGCGCCAGAACAACACAAGATAAAGTGATACTTTTTTCCTTCTATGCCTCTCCTGCTTTCCTTATACCATTGATTACTCTTATTAATGGTTTGTGTTAATAAGAAAAATGAGTGCACTTCTTCCTCTGTTTTTTTTGTCACTTGTGTGGTTGTTTCAGTTACCTGGTAATGGCAGCGAAAAGACAGAAATATAATAAACTGGATTTTATATAATTTTTACCATATTCAAATAAACAATATTCATTTAATAAGGGGTACATCCTTGGCAAAGGTATCCAAGAGAATTCTGGGGTTTCTAAAGAGAAAGCTGTTTGCTTCATACTCTTACTCTCTTATTGAAAGTCTATATGGCTCCTCAGAAAGGAGCAAAGCAGACAAAAGGTAGGGAGGAGGAATCGCTGCTCGTTCTCATTCAATTGTATGTATAAATTTCAGCTTGAGCCATTGAGCTCTCTAAACAATCAGCTTTTCACAACGAAGTAGCTGAGAATAGACATGAAAATAATTTATCAAATAAATGTACAGTACTTTTTGCTGGATTATTTTTGAGAAGTGTTTGTCAATTTGTGTCTAGTTGGAAATTGACATAAAACAAAAACTTATTAAAAAAATGGTTTTGACTCTAAACGTCACTAGCACCATATTTTGTCAAGTTAAGAAGAAACAAAATACGGTAGTAAAAAAAAATCAATAATTGCATCTGCTAGACGGCAATCCTTAAACATACGAATAATACTAACAGCATAGTTTATTAAAGTATATAAAGTAAAAACTTTGAATAAAAAAAATGGCCAACAAATATTAAAAACAAAAAAGAGACCAACACCCCCATCCAAAAATAGCCTTTCTATTTACCTTGTAAAAGCAATATTTGGATTTGACCCTCAGCCGGGTAATCAACACCTGCTAGAAAATAAAAACTTGCTGGATATTCCTAAAGGGCTAAGGCCTACAATGCATGGGAAAATCCACAGAGTACATAATAATATATAATTGTATTCCATAGTATAACCATCCTGTGCAACAGCACAATAAATGAACCTTGTATGATGCCTAAATGCAAGTCTAAAAGTCAAGCAAAATGTTCAATTAGGCCATGGTTAGTATACATTTTTTCTTTCAATTTTTAGGTTTATTTAATTGCATTCAGCAAAATAGGTCTCTAAATCCAATGCTGTGTAGAAGTGCTAGAATACACTTTAGCTATTAGCACGTCATACCCCAAACCTTGAAAATCAATTTAATGCTGATAAAATAAATCCAATTCCATTTAATTTTAAACAATTTAGTTTGCAGTTTCACCATGTTTTATTCTAAACTGAGTCACCTGCACCTGCCTGCTTGATGTGCCATATTTCCTTAGCCTGTCTTTCCCATGTATGCTAATAATTAAATTGCAAGTGATATCGTTTGGGCAAAAGATTTGATTGCTAATGAATTCTCAAGTCTCTGAGTTTAAAAGAAAAAAAAATGTAATTGCCAGGGGAAGTTTCAAGTACAACATGATGAGAAACATTTTAGCAAAAGAAGAAACCTTTTGTAATTAAAGTATTTGGATGGAGATGAAGTAACCATTCATTTTAAAAATACAGGTTGTAAATAAATGTCTAATAATCACAGTGGCCATCAGACTAGACTGACTTGGGTTGTTTCATTGCAATTAAGGTGATAATCAGACTTACTACTGCATCACATTTTTTTAAAAATCTTTTTTTTTTTTTTTTTTTATATATCAGTGCTTGGGCCACCAACACATTGATAGATGGGTCCTAGTGATTAATTTAATGTATTGGGCGTCACTGAGCCAAAGTTGCACATATTAGTGCATTACCAACCACTGTGATGCACTGCAACTAAATGTATTGGAGTGCATTGGCTTGTGTGTTGGAGTGCCATGGTACATGAACTGCAGTGCATTGCAGTACCAAGAATGTTACTGTGCAATACCACAAAATATGAAAATAGACTAATCAGGCAATTAAATCTTTAAATTCAGAAACGCTATGGACAGACTTTCTTAAAATGAACCTAGTATTAGATATAGTTTACCATGCTGCGCATGCATCTTAACCAATATGTAATTGTAACATTATATAGTAACCTTCCTAGCAGTAATCCTGAGTGTGGTTTGGGGTTAATTTTCAGTACCAAGAGCAGTAACCCCGAGCCACATTCGGGATTACACCACAGTATCCTGGTACAGGTTACTTACCTTGTTCCCAGGAACCTGCAATGTGTCCTCCACCAGATCCTCCACCCGATTCATCAGTGTTCCAGGCTCTGTTCCCTGTGAACGTCGCAACGCATGAGGGCGGAGCCCGGCGGCAAATTAAAAAAAATACACAAAACATAACACATACAATACACTGTAATCTTTAAGATTACATTACCATATCAAACCATTTCACCTCACTTTTGTCCCTAGTGCTTTATCCAGTGCCCTGCCTGCACTTTTATATTATATATACTGTTCTTATATATACTGTTCTTTCTGCCTGGAAACTTGAGATTTTCCATGGCAACCAAAAAGCCTCTCTCTACTTCAAAAACAGTTTTAGACCAGCTAGAAAACAGCGATAGTGAATTAGAATCACTTGCAGAATTGAGCGATAGTAATTTGTGGGGAAATTCATCATCAAACACTGAAAGTGACGTCAGAGACGTTTCTGCGACTGATCAAATTTCAGTGTTTTTATTTGATTACATTATTGAATAAAATTTATTATCATTATATTATTATTTTTTTAGAATTATTTATAGTTATTTATTATATTATAATTTATGATTTTGTGTTTCAAACTTTATCATGCCTGGGGTGTCTACTAGACTCTTGTTTGGACAGATTTAAGTGAGTTATTCCTAAGAATTACAGGCCTACAATATAAAATGCCAAATTTTCATGCAATACAAAGTACCACTTTGAGATTCAAAAATCAGATATAATCATAGTGCCAGGGAGGTTAAGTCTCAGAGTACTTGCCCTGAAAAAGGTTTCAATCGTTCTTTTTCCAAAAGGACAGAGCCATCTTTGTTCTGGTGTCTTCCAGGGTAAGCATCCACTAAACTGAGATGTTAGCTCAGAAATGACATAATAAATGTAGACCAAACTGCCTGTGCAGTTCTTGACTGTGCTCCCCAATGGCTGACACAGTTCAGCCCCTGGTGCAATTTCTCACATTGTTGTAACAATGTTGCAATCTGATCACTACGGGAGAAGAGACAGAGGAAATGCTACCTCCTGCATGCAGCAGACTGATGGCATCATCAATATAGGCAAAATTACTCATACTGTATGGAGCCAAAAAGACTGTGCTTTAATAAGAAAAAAATACAGTTTTTTTTTTTTTTTTGGAAAGATGCTGTTGCTGTATATTGTGGCATGTGTCAGGAATCTCTGTTGACACCATATGGGTTCAATGCATCAACATATTACTGACGGCTGACTAAACACTGTGAAAAACACAGGTGGCTACAAAAAAAAATTAAGAATTTGAAAAACAGGAAAGACAGGCGATTTACCTGCTTATCATCCACAATCTGTATAATAAGGTTCCCCAGCATGACACCCCCCCCATGCTGAGAATATGTTATTAAACATCATCGATTGATGCCTGGGCATACTAGCAATTGGGAACCAATCAGCATGGTTCCCAATCATGTGATTACTATGACAAGCAATCACATTGATCACATGAGTTTGTTGACAAAGCAATCTCACCTGCTTAAATGTCATTGTGTCTCACACAACATGAGACACATTGATAGTCGGCCATTAAAGTAAACGTCAAGAAAAAAATATACATTACTTACCAAAAGCAAACAAAAAAATGGATAAGCTGTAAAGTATAAAATTGATATTTTAAACATTTTTGTTCATTTATTAGTTATATTAAAACAGTAAAAGCAGAGAATTTACTAAACAGTATGTTTATCAAATGAAAACCTAGCCGTGAGGCATATTTATAAAAAAAGGCATATGGCAAATAGGTAGATCATATTAACTTGGGCTTTTACTCCTTTTCACCAGTTGTACGCATATATGTGGCAGCACAAAGGGGGCCTTATTCCATGCCACATATGTGTACCTGTTTTAAGCTGGAAATGTGCACAGTTGCTCATCCCCAGCTTAATGCACAATGCCAAATGTCATACAGTTAGGGTATAGAGCTACTTTAAAAATGCCACATGCCAAATAGGTAGATCATATTAAAATGTTACTAAACCCACAACAGTAAAATCAGTCTGTATATGCAGTAAAGCTTGCATGTTATACGCACTGTGGAATCTAAGAGGTTAATCCTCTACATTGTGTAAAAAGGCTGTTTGATCCTGTCTAATCTGATCCTCCCCTCCTTCCATTGTCCCCTAATCATTTCCTGATAAAACAGAGCCTATGGAGTCAGGCTGCACATGCCCAGTTTGGTGTGTATTGCTAAAGAGGTTTTTGTTTTGTTTCTTGGGAGAGTGCATGTGATCAGCACAGGGCCAATCAGCGCTGTCCAGAGAGTCTTCCTGGCTATCTGACCACACAGGCTGTGAAGGTGAGCAAGATGAGAAACTAACAGAATGTTCCGTCTGCTATGCTTAGGGTTTAACAGTTTTATAACAAATGTTATACATAGGCACTTTGTTATAAATGGATGTGATGCAACTGCATGTAAATACTTATGTGTAGATGAAAGTTGTGAAATGATGTAAGGTCTTAGGAGAAGTTCATACTCTGACACTACAATCCAACCAACACGCCTATAGCATTAATGTGAGTTTTTTACATGTTTGACGCACATTAAAAACACTCTCCAGATGCCCTTTTTTACATATCGTTTGGTGATGAGGCCAAATGATTCCATTTTAGGCTGGGTTCACACTAGAGCGAATTAGATGCGGATTTCCCTGCATCCAATTCGCACAGCAGGAGATTGTGACTGGCTTTTTATGGAGCTGGTTCACATATCTCCACAGTGGTTCCGGTGAGATTTGCACAGGAGCCAGGTCCGAATTCAGCCCAAAATTCAAGCTGAAATTGGACCTGAAATTGTGAACAAGGAAGGACGCACCAGACTCCTGCTGTGAGCTGCTGCATACTCATAAGTGAACCCAGCCTTAGTCTCATCTGACCATCACACCTCTTTCCATGTGGCCTCAGAATCTTCAAGGCAAAATTCAATTGTGACTGCATGTGGCCTTTCTTGAGGAGTGGCTTTTTTCTTGCAAACTTCCCATACAAGCCACATTTGTGGAGAATGTGTGATATTGTTGTCACATGCACACAATCATTACTCTTTTCATAAATTCCTGCAACTACTTCAGAGTTGCTGTAGGCCTTTTGGTAACCTCTCTGATCAGTTTCCTCCTGGCTCTTTCATCCAGTTTTGATCAACGTCCTGATCCAAGGAGAGTCTGTGTTGTACCAGATACCTTCCACTTCTTAATAACATACTTCTCTGTGCTTCTAGGCATTGAAAAAGCCTTTGATTTTTTTTTTGTATCTGCCTCCTGACTTGTGCCTGTCCACAATTTTATCTCTGCGATCTTTTGACAGTGTCTTACCAGGGACTGAAATGCTCCAGGAAACCTGTTTTCATGCCGAGCTAATCGAAATGACCACAGTTGATCACAGTTGAAAGTCAAATAGCTACACCTGATTGAGTTTACAAGTCATTTTAGGAAGGGGGTGATCATTTTTCCAACTCAATGATTCTGTTTTTGAATTCTTTTTTCCCTGACAAGTTAGTGTTATATGTTTCACCTGGATGTTAGAAGTTGCACTGAGTAAATACAACTAGATAAAACAAAAGCTGTGCCTGTCTTCATTTCAGGCTGCAAAGCAACAACATGTAATTGTTTTAAAGGGGTGATTCTTTTCTATACCCACTGTACTCTCTTTGGATTTGAGTATTGGGATTTTAGACTCTTCTTAAAAGAGTAGATCTCAAATAGACCATATTAAAGTGAACATTAGGAAAACCTCCAAGAGTGTATACAAGACCATAAACCAAATCACCGAACCATGACTTCTTTTTGGATTTTGTTTGGACTTGCTTTTGTTAGAAATGTTACTTTGCCATTGATTATCTTTTTCTGTTATTGAATTTATGTTGTGTTTACATTTATTTTGAGATTTCCCTATACGTTTTATAATAAATTTTTATATGTCTTTTACATTAATTTTATTTACTTATAGGCAATTTGGTAGTTTGTTTCACTTCTTGGTTAATACTTTATTAAGAGAGTATTTTTTACGAGTAGTAGCTGAGACAATATTGGTGCAAATGCAGTGTAATTGTTAGATCATGGAAAATGTAAAAATACATTTTTATCTTGGTCCTCTAACCACATGTTGACAAAAGACATAATTTCCCTGTCAGAGCCGATAAAGGATTACCAGACTAAACCATGAAATATGGAGCAGAGGTCACAAGTTGCTAGGAGGGATTGCATGAACTATTGATCATCCCTCGTATTGTCACAGCTGCGTTAAAGTGATGTACCATTGATGATGTAGCTGGTCACATTTTGAAGCAATCCAGAGGCATATTACAGGCTGAATCCTTATCTATAACTACACAGCCTGCAGATGTATTGGAATTTTGTGTCACAATGTTACTGGTGAAATCTCATACTAATATTAAACAGTAATTTAACAGTGCAACTCATGAAAATAGCCTACAGGGACATGGACATGGACAACAGGCCTTAATTTCTCTTTCTGGTGTCTTGTCAACCTTTGCATCATACTAGTATATTCCTTAGGCTATAGAAAGATTTTTTTTTCCACCGAGTGACCCTTATGCCCCGTACACACGGTCGGACTTTTCATCTACAAAAGTCCGACAGCCTGTCCGACAGACTTCCGGCGGACTTTCGGTGGACTTTGGGCGGACTTGCGGCAGACTTTCTAACGAACAGACTTGCCTACACACGACCACACAAAAGTCCGACGGTTCGTACGTGATGACGTACACCGGACTAAAATAAGGAAGTTGATAGCCAGTAGCCAATAGCTGCCCTAGCGTGGGTTTTTGTCCGTAGGACTAGCATACAGACGAGCGGACTTCGGGGTCCGTCGTAGTTACGACGTAAAGATTTGAAGCATGTTTCAAATCTAAAGTACGTCGGATTTGAGGCTAAAATAGTACGTTGAAAGTCCGGAGAAGCCCACACACGATCGGATTACCAGCCAGCTTTAGTCCGTCAGCGTCCGTTGGACTTTTGTAGCTGAAAAGTCCGACCGTGTGTACGCGGCATAAGAATCCCCACCTAACTATCGTGGTGATAAAAAAAAAAACTGACCACAGAATTAAAGGAAACCTGCCATGAGAGAATTTTTTTTTCTATATAAAATTTCTACTTGTCTTGCTGTCATGTAACATGGCCCTAAGGTCCTGGGTTCATTCATCTCAGGGTTCTTTTTTTCCACAGGATAGAATAAAGGATAGGACTCCAGTCACTTTAAAGCTGAAGTGTATGTATGAGTTTTCTTGCAAAATTAAATTGGTCCAGTTTGAGTTAGGCTGTCAGTGCATCAGGATTGATCGATTTTAAGATGTATACCATAGTTTGTGGACTGTATAACTTTCCTACAGACGAAAAAATATACACTGATTTGGATTATTTTCACAAAAGAAATATAGCAGAATACATTGTGGCCAAAATTCCTAAAGAACAATTATTTATTTGGAAAATGTTATAACTGAAATAAAGAAAAATACTTTTTTTTTTCAAAATGTTCTTTTTCGTTCATTTAGCAAAAAATAAAAAACCCAATGCTGATTAAATACCACCAAAAGAAATTTCTAGTTGTGTGAATAAAAAATGATAAAAATTTAGTTTGGGTACAGTGTCAGGCAATTGTCATTTAAAGTGTGACAGTGCTGAAAGTTGACAATTGGCCTGGGCAGGATGGGGGTAAAAGTGCCTGGTATTGAAGTGGTTAAGGCAGCCCATTCATTTTAATGGAGCTGTCTAATGCATTAAAACCCACCAACAAGGTTCATATAGCATTTCCGACAGCACACCACAATGCTAGTTGCATAACAGCGCATATCCGTCGGCCAGGTACATCACATTGCACCAAGGCATGTGCATTATCTCAATACAATAGTGTGAATGGTTTCTTAACCACTTGAGGTCCAGGCTATAGCTGAATGACAGCCACAGCGTGGACCTCAATTTCCGGGAGGCCATCATGGGACGTCCTCCCCTGTGCACGCGCACCGCATGCACTCTGCAGGTGCGGGTGCTGTGATCACTGAGTCACGGAGACTCGGATGATCACAGATCCGAGTAAGGGGCCGATCCCGGCCCCTTACAATGTGATCAGCTGTCAGCCAATGGCAGCTGATCACATGATGTAAACAAAAGCTTGGTAATCGGTTTAGTTTTCTTCTCACGCTGACAGCGTGAGGAGAAAAAAAAGCCGATCACTGGCTTATGTTAAAGGGACATCAGTCCCGAAGAGGAAGGAGGCACATATGCCTCATCTAAACCTACCAGTGCCATCTGTCATTGCCACCAGCCAGTGCCCAGCAGTGCCACCTATGAATGCCCACAAGTGCCACCTATCAATGCCCACAAGTGCCGCCTATCAATGCCCACCAGTAGCGCCAATCAGTGCTACCTAGGAGTTCTGCCATCAGTGTAAGCAATCTGTGCCCATTATTGCCACCCATCAGTACCCATCACTGCCACCCATCAGTGCCACCTCATCAGCGTACATCGATGAAGGAGAAAAATTACCTGTTTGCTAAATTTTATAACAAAATATAAAAAATATATACATTTTTTTTTTAATTCGGTCTTTTTCAATTTTTTTAACAAAAAATAAAAACCGCTGAGGTGATCAAATACCACCAAAAGAAAGCTCTATTTGTGGGGAAAAAATTATAAAAATTTCAATTGAGTACAGTGTTGTATGACCGCACAATTGTCATTGAAAGTGCAACAGTGCTAAAAGCTGAAAATTGGTCTGGACAGGAGGGGGGTTTAAGTGCCCAGTAAGCAAGTGGTTAAAGGAATGAAACTTTTGCTGTTTAAGGATAAATATCATCTATAGTACTAAAGATCTGTGTTTTTGAACAGGACATTTTAAAGTATGAGTTTTTTTTTGTCATAAATCTTAGATTGACTCTCTCTGATCCGACAATGACTAACCTTTAATAAATCACTGTAAAAGAGAATCTAAAAGCTGTAAAAATGGGACTCAGTTCATGAGAGGGATTGCATTTGGCTGGTAAACTTCCTTAGATGTTTTTTTTCCTGCAGGTTACTTTTCCACATTTGTACTAAAAAAAAACCCAGCAAAATAGCAACAGGTACAAAACAAATCAAATTAATTTACACATTTAAATTAAAAGGTTTTTTACATTTGAAAAATGACAGTTGATATGCCCCAGGACCCAGTACATTGCTTGGTTCTTTGTGTCTTCTAACTGATGCAATGACAGGTGACATCGAGGACAATGTTTAGAAAGGATGGTGTCTCTGCAGTAGTCTATTCTGATAAATACAAATGTTGAGACTTTGGACACCAACCACTTTGTACATTTCTTCCTCTGCAGATCATACTGTCACAGTGCTCTGAGCACCCCATACTGAAACAATACAATGAAGGTAACATTTTGGGACTAGTTGTATGTGATTACCTGTTGCCACACAGAGATCCAGCATGCAGCCCTTCATGTGCTTCTCCTTTGTACAATCCAAAGCACTCCCTTACTCTATAATCACACAATCTTTCTAAGTCATTGCATTCCTCGCCAATTTCTTCCGCTGAGAACTTCTCATTTTACAATAAAAATGTGCTTATTGACTGTGGCTTCGGCAAAGACTCTTCAATGGACTTATTTATACTTTCTGGAATATTTCCAGCAAAGCCAATTGGTACGTAAAACTATTTACTATGAAGCAAT
Source organism: Lithobates clamitans (assembly GCA_037952925.1). Classification (NCBI taxonomy): domain Eukaryota; kingdom Metazoa; phylum Chordata; class Amphibia; order Anura; family Ranidae; genus Lithobates; species Lithobates clamitans. The sequence goes on along the minus strand of JBBGZY010000998.1, from coordinate 2,678,683 downwards.
GAGGTGATTGGCTCTTCTTTATTGTCCAAAAGGGACACGCTATAGCCTCATACTGGATGAACTACTGATTGAATGTAGGATTGGTTTTTCTATTTATGTAAATCCGTTCCAGATTGCAATTATTAGCATTAACCCTTTACCATCTGCTTGTCGTTACTCAGAACCACAACTCAGATCTCTACTGTGCACATGCATTGCTGCTCTGCAAATGCTGTCAAGTTGTTACTCCATGTAGAGGGGTCAATGCTGGTTCCAATATAGATCCGTGAAGTCAACGTTCTACGTTTTTTCATGTGTTGAGCCCTGATGAAAGGGGGAGCGGTGTTGTCGGAATAACTCATTGGTTTTTAAATGTGACTTTTTATTACTAACAATTATTATAATCTTGGATTCTTTTGTCCGATTTTGGTCAGGCAATCCTTTCTGTACTTTTATGGCTTGAGCTACTGTTGGGCGTTTACTGAGGGAAGTCTTGTTGTGGGAGAGCCAAATCACTGGAGCTATTGAGTTTGTTTGAAGCATTCCTTCATCTAGCTACAAGTGCAAATCTAAAAATTTCAAGCACTTATTTTTGTATGTTGTTCTGGCGTCTTTTCTACTATCTGAATATTCATGCTTTGGATTATTTCTGTGTTTGGATAATTTCTATATTTGTTTAGGCTGTGTTTTGTACTCAGTGGGATTGCTTTACTAAAGGAAAATAGGCCATTCACTTCAGAAGGGAATGTTTTTTAGCTTTAGAGAATGAGGTAAAGCTCCGCTGACTTCCATCATCCAATCATCTGCAAAGTACTGTTTTTTTTTTTTATTATTTAATTTTACTTGCATGTGGTTTGGTATTCTTTGCAAAGCCCGTTTCTACCACATTCACTAAGCCAAGGGAAAGTTGCCTTGAAAATCAAACAGCGGCGCTATCAAACCCTGTGACACAAATGTTGTTTCATCGCTAATTTTTTGTAAGTTGGGCTAAAAAATTGGGCCTTTAAATAATTACTTAATGAGAACTGTCTGTGTTTCCTCATAGAAGCCAATCAGATTCTCTTTTACAGTGATTTGATGAAGGTTAGAAGTTGTTGGTAGCAGAGAGAGGAAAAGGAAAAGGAAAAGGAAATGATAATACAACTTAAACACTGTTTAAATAAAAAAACGTTTTTGTCATTTTAAGCATTGATTAAATATTCATTGATAGAATGAAAACAATCAAGTGATCTGTGATACTTTCTTTTATTTGTACTAGCATCCAAATGAATTTTCACGACAAGCTTTTGGGATGTACCCCCTTCTACAAGGTCCAAGCGATACTAATACACAAAGTTTTAGCAGAACGATAATAAGACAATCTCTGATGGAAAAACAAAAAACAAACATACACAGCAATAATAATTAAAGCAGACCTTCACCCTCTTCCTCAAGTTCCTTTTATTCCATCCACCCTCCTAACCTGTAGAAGTATCTGGATTTTTTGTTTCCTTTGCTTACCTTTTTTTTTTTTTAACATAAATGGCCGGCCCCTCCTCCAAATGTGCATCATTCGCCTTAGGCAACTGATGCACATCCTGCCTGCTGTTGCTCCCCAAATATGCACGTCACATATCCCGGGAGGCTTATCTGTCCATTCAAAAAAATGAGGAGAGGGCGGGCCTTTCGGCATGTCATCGAGAGGCCTGACTGGTGAATTCGGAAGAGCTGACGGACCTCTCAATGATGTCAGCCTGAACATGGCAGCACAGGACGGAGCTGTGGTGGGGCATGAGAGGGTCTCAGCAGGACAACGCTGGATCCAGTGGATGGGGGAGTATTTGAAATGGGCAGATACCACCTTTAGGTTAGCGGGGTCATAAAAATAAAAAAAATGGGGGATCGACTGGAGGTCCTCTTTAAGTTAATTTTAATTACCATGGGTGTGTATGTTTTTTTTTTTTTTTTTTATCAGAGGTTGTCTTATTACCATTCTGCTAAAACTTTGTGTATTAATATTGCTTGGACCTTGAAGAAGTGGTTACACCCCGAAAGCTTGCTGTGAAAATTTGGATGCTAGTGCAAATATAAAGAACATCACAGATGGTACTCAATTGTTTTCATTCCATTAATGAATATTCAGTGTGTAAACACAGAGATCCCGATTCTCTGAGGGGAGAAATGACAGATCGTCTGTTCATACAGAGTATGAACAGCGATCTGTCATCTCCCCTAGTCAGTCCCCTCCCCCTTGAATTAGAACACACACTAGGGAACACAATTAACCCCTTTATCACCCCCTAGTGTTAACCCCTTCACTGCCAGTGACATTTTTACAGTTATCAATGCATTTTATAGCATTGATTGCTGTATTAATGCCAATGGTCCCAAAAATGTGTCAAAATTGTCCGATGTGTCTGCCATAATGTCGCAGATCGCTGCCATTACTAGTACAAAAAATAATAATAAAAATGCTATAAATCTATCCCCTATTTCGTAGACACTATAACTTTTGTGCAAACCAATCAATATATGCTTATTGCGATTTTTATTACCAAAAATATGTATAAAAATACATATCGGCCTAAACTGAGAAAAAATTCACTTTTTTAAAAAAAATGGGGATATTTATTATAGCAAAAAGTACAAAATATTGTGTTTTTTTTCAAAATTGTCGCTCTTTTTTTGTTTATAGCGCAAAAAATAAAAACCGCAGAGGTGATCAAATACCACCAAAAGAAAGCTCTATTTGTGGGGAAAAAAAGGATGTCCATTTTGTTTGGGTACAATGTTGCACGACCGCGCTATTGTCAGTTAAAGCGACACAGTGCCAAATCGCAAAAAGTGCTCTCGTCAGGAAGAAGTTGAATTCTTCTGGTCCTGAAGCAGTTAAAACAATCAAACAATGTTTTTGTTGCAGGTGCACTAATACGGCTACAATCAACTCAAACATTGAAGGAAAGAAAATACATTGAAAAGCTAATTTTTGTTTATTGTGTCCAATCACAATTTTGATTCAATTGAAAAAAGAAAACCTGTGTTCACTAAATTAATATCTGCAGCATTATGGCTGCAGATATATTCTGAATAATGGAGATCACTAACTGCAAGAGGCAGAGGAACCAACACTCACAAATTAGGAGCAGGTTGCACTAATTGCTTTACATGAATAATCCATGTCAGCCCTCAAAATTTCCACTCACCTGCTGCCATCTGGCGAGTGTAAATAAGCTGAGAATGAGCAGGGCCAGCACCAGCACAACCCTGGCCACTGTTACGAACAGCGCCCACCCATAAAAAAAGGCACTGGGCTAGCTACGGAACTGTGCATGCCGCCCTGCTGGACTCAGCTGCACTCGGCGACCGATCATACAGCCAGTGATGTGATGGCGTCACTCCGCGCCTTTTGCAAATAACTTAGCAGAACTGGAGGAGGCGTGGTCGAGATTGGCATAAGAGTAATGATGGAATTGGATCTACTTAACCAGCGCTGCCATCCCCTGCCACAAAAGAGGTACTCCATCCTCTGCCTGCCATCTGCCTGACCGCTATGCCCTCCGGTGCATTCTCAGAGCCAAAAGGATGACACCAACGCAAAAGCATGATGCCGGCTCAGCACTGACAGAGGACACACATCACCACATGGAGAAGGGGAACACAAAACAGACATAGTGAGCAAACAGGGCAAGATCTGCTAAACCAGTCTCTGACCATCTCCTGTAGTATGCCTGCAAACTCTGACCATCTCTTGTGCCATGTCCACAGTCTCTGACCATCTTTTGTTCCATGTTCACAATCTCTGATCATCTCTTGTGCCATGTCTGCAGTCTCTGACCATCTCTTGTGCCATGTCCGCAGTCATCTCTTGTGTCATGTATGCAGTCTCTGATCATCTCTTGTGTCATGTATGCAGTCTCTGATCATCTCTTGTGTCATGTATGCAGTCTCTGATCATCTCTTGTGTCATGTATGCAGTCTCTGATCATCTCTTGTGTCATGTATGCAGTCTCTGATCATCTCTTGTGCTATGTCTACAGTGTCCGACCATCTCTTGTGCCATGTCCACAGTCTCTGATTGTCTCTTGTGCCATGTCTGCAATCTCTGTCCATATCTTGTGCCATATCCGCCCATCTCTTGTGCCATATCCGCATCTCTTGTGCCATATCTTGTGCCATATCCGCCCATCTCTTGTGCATGATCCCTTTAGGGAGGATGACAAGAGCAGTTGTAGAATGTTGGTCCTCATATGGGACATGGAATTCTGAGACTCAGAGAGATTTTTAGTGGGAAAAAGCCTCCAACCCTTACTGCGGGGACTGTGGTGCTGAAGTAGTTAACCTGCCTGCAAGAGAGGGCTAAGAAAGTTCAGGAAGAAGTCAGCGGGTGCCTGTGAGGTGTTGATTGGAACAGGACTCCACTGATGATGAGACATATCTTTGCTTTTGAGCCACAAGTGTATAAAATATTAGTTTTTGTTTATGCAGAAGGAAGCTACTTTATTTTCCCTCTTTTTTAAGAAATAAAGACTTTTTTTTTTTATAGCTATCTATCTAGCTATATATCTTTCTGTGTTTTGCCAGCTGTGTATCTATCTTTACAATTTCCTTTCTTAGCTATTTTAAGTGCCTTATTTGTAATTATTTACTGCTATATAAAGTGTTTCTTGTGACTGTGCTTCCATTCTCGAAAACCCTATAATTTGTCATTTTTTCAATGCTTACAAAGCTCCTCCAGTGATGTTTTTATTTCCAATATTCCCATTATTAAAGTAATGCAAGGCAAGGCAGAACAATTTTTATGATTTTATCTTTTGTTCTTCCTAAAGCACCGCGCCCATTCTAGCCAAGTGCTCTTTGCTACTCTCTTTGTAAAAACAGTACTGTAATTTAATGTAAATCCTGCTTTTTCCTGTAACTTCTCCATGTTGCATTGTGCACTGGAATCAGAGTACCCAGAGAAGCAAAACTAAAAATAAGATTTGTTCTAGTAAGGGTGTTTTATCGTTCATAAAGGTCTGTATTAAATTCAAGAAACATCAACCCATAGTAACCTTTAGCACTTTTCAGCCAATTCTCCCTCACTTAAAATGTCCGACAGCTGGCTAATTTTACACTGCTGTATCATCTGCAGTCTCTTATTACACACATCGTAGCAGGATGGGTACTATATGTAACAAAAAAAAAATTAAGAGATTACTACTTTAATGACAGATTGATAGACCTATACCCATTCGATAAGAAAGCATGTGTCACTGCTAAAACTACCCGAAAAAACAAAACTTTTTAAAACGAAAATGGCTCATATTTACAGCTAATATTAAAGATAAAAATCTATTTCACAGCAAAATATGCGCTGCCAGTGTACACTGTGAATGGGAACAGCTGTGAAAATTATACTGTTCCTTAACACCGTGTACAGGCATCCTCCAAAGGACTTGTGTTTTTTCAATGCTTTCCTCCAAATTGCATATAAAGACCCTCTCCCAGATTGTGGCACGGAGAGGCAGAACAGGGAGATGCCTATGTAAACAAGGCATTTCCCTGTTCTGCCTGGCATCATGACAGGGATCTACTGCTGCCAGTGATCGGGAGCAGTGATCTCTGTCATGTTCTAGTGAGCCCATCCCCCCTACAGTTAGAACACACTGAGGGAACACACTTAACCCTTTGCTCGCCCCCTAGTGTTTAACCCCTTCCCTGCCAGTGACATTTACACAGCATTTTTATAGCACTGATCGCTGTATAAATGTCAATGGTCCCAAAATAGTGTCAAAAGTGTCCGACCTGTCTGTCGCAATGTCGCAATCATGATAAAAATCGCAGATCACCGTCATTACTAATAAAAAATAATAATAATAACAATGCCATAAATCTATCCCCTATTTTTTAGACAAGATAACTTTTGCGCAAACCAATCAATATACGCTTATTGCTATTTTTTTACCAAAATATGTAGAAGAATACATATTGGCCTAAACTGAGGAAGAAATTTGTTTTTTTACATATTTTTGGGTATATTTATTATCGCAATAAGTAAAAAATATTGCTTTTTTTCAAAATTGACGCTCTTTTTTCGTTTATAATGCAAAAAGAAAAAAAACGCAGAGGTGATCATATACCACCAAAAGAGAGCTCTATTTATGGGGAAAAAAGGATGGCAATTTTGTTTGGGTACCATGTTGCATGACCGCGCAGTTGTCAGTTAAATCGACGCAGTGCCGTATCGCAAAAAAGGGCTTGGTCAGGAAGAAGGTAAAGCCTTCCAGTGGTTAATAGCCCTAAAAATAGCCAGAATTTGCTAATAAGATTCAACCCTACAAACTTCAATGGGATGTGCCACTAAATTCACATTTGTCAAATTACCAAACCCTACCAGTAATGATGAAAATTGATTGTTATGGGTGATTGGTAGATTGTTGTTGTTGTCTATTCATGTGAGGTAATTAAATCCATGGACAGTTATGTGACTTTGACCTGACTCTTCTCCCAACACATTTTTTTCCCTCATTAGTTAAATTTAATGGGACTTTGTTTGCTTTGGCATCATGAAGCAATGAAACCAGAAAGCACATTCGTAAAGAGTAAAGCCCGTCATATACATGTAGTAAGGCCAGACTACTGCTTTATATATAGACCATTGCATTGCATGAATCTATCCATGGCTACCGCCGTCCCCCCCTATTCAGGTGTCGGACGCCCAAATTACAGCGGCAGGGGTGTTTTTTGAAGCACCTGATTAGAGCCATAGGCTCTAATAGGCTCGGCATTGTGCTCAGCGTCCACCCAGGTGTGTTAGAAAAGCGAATGAATATTTGCTTTCCTAACACTGAACTGCCTCTCCACCAATCAGGTAGCGTGGGTCTGATACCCGTCACCTGACTGGCTGAAAGGACAGACGCTGTGATTGTACGCCTATCAAGAGGAAGGGAGGAAATGCATGGAAAACACAGCTCGCCGCTGTAAGGTCCCACAGCTCGCTGCCATCACCCGCTGCCTGACCAGCCACCGAGGGTAAGTGCCGGGCAGATGACGAGTGGGCGGGGGGTCACAGTGGCAATTTTTGATGGGCACAGTGGCGGCATTTGATTTGCACAGTGGCAGCATTTGATGGGGCACATTGGCAGCATTTGATGGCATAACGGCTGCATTTGATGGGCACAGTGGCTGCATTTGATGGGCACATTGGCTGCGTTTGATGGCACAGTGGCTGCATTTGATGGGCACAGTGGCTGCGTTTGATGGGCACAGTGGCTGTGTTTGATGGGCACAGTGGCTGTGATTGATGGGCACAGTAGCTGGGTTTGATAGCACAGTGGCTGCAATTGATGGGCACAGTGGCTGCATTTGATGGGCTCAATGAGGCTGCAATTGATGTTTTTTTCTGAATTTTTCAGTTTATTTGCGCCCCCCCCAAAAAAAAATTTTGAGAACCAGCCACCACTGATATAGGCCCCTAATATATCATGTAAGGGGGACAAGCTCAAATGATAGTGGCAGCGGTAAACCATTCACAAGACAGGGACACCCAGGAGCAGTCCAAGAATGTTTATTCTTCACTTTTCTTCTGCAAGGCAGAAAACAAACACACTTTCAATGCTGGAGAGTTGTACAGCAAGTCTATAGCTTAAAACAAACATCTCATCATTAGAGAGACTAAACTCAGGTCAGTTCCTGGCTATCCGGGTGCTCGCTAATGGGTTCCCCAAAATACATACACAAAGTATGTGTACCTTTTTGGTGTTCTTTTTTTTTCCAAAAAAAGTTTTTATTGAAAGGAATAATCAGAGATACAACAGTATCATACAGAGGGTGACATTGGAATATGCATTCCGGATTACATATTAGACAGTTGTAGCAAATATACATAGACATCAGCGGATGTAGTAGTTATTAAGTTTGAAATCTAACAGTAAATCATTTAAAAAATGAAGGCAAACGGGACATCGACAGTTAAACTAGTGATGAGTAGCAGAAACTACAAAAACAGTAGTATTGATTCTTCTGTCTGAGGCTTAGGGAAGCAAAGAGAGAAAAAAAAGACAAAAACAGAAAACCCCAAGCACATTCCATATGCTTGGTTGGCTGATTATATGATAGTGTAAAGCAATTTGAGGCACAAGTTGCCAACCGATCATTTCAGCTGGTTTTTGGTGTTCTTTTAGCACTCTACCTTTCTCCCAACAGTAGACTCCCACAGCCGAGAAATAACAAGGCTAATAAAAAGGTCTTGCTGCAAAGTAATATATGGACATAGGAATGAAGGCTTATTCCCACCTATAGCTCAACAAAGCCACCAGGCTCCAGAATCCAGAACAGGCATATTATGAGAAAACAACAAAATCCACCATGAAGCACCTCATCATGCATAGGTGAAACACCTAGGTGACATATATACTCTGCCTTCAATCCTGCCAGACATTGCTTCAAAATCAGAAAACCCAATATATCAATGATACACCCCCCCAAGGCCATTTTTATTTATTCCGATAACCATAAATGAATGCACCTATACAGCTGTTTATTTTTACATGCTTACAATAAATGTAATGATCCAAAAAGTGACCCACCCATGCAAAAACTTTGACACTCACATTCTTACACATACTGTTAAATGTTCACCTACCATTTTTAGAATTTTACACAAAATCTTCTCACAGGACATGAACAATGGGCCAAGGCTCCAAGACCTCTCTGATTTATGGGCATTGGGTTCATGAAATCTGTTTTAGAGGCCTTGTTCCAGCCATCCTAGGTGATTCAGTGTCTTGGGAAACTCTGCTTACCGGAACACAGGATACCACAAACATTGTGCCTCGGGACATGTTGTCAGAGTCTAACGAGGTCAGGAAGCTGAATTTAGAGAACTGTGGTCAGAATGACCTCATATCACATGAGGGCCCTATTGAATGAAGGTAGCTAACTACTTTGCACGTACAGTTATGCTCAAAGATTTGCATACCCTGGCAGAAATCATTACATTTTGGCATCGATGTTGAAAATATGAAGGATCAAGCTAAAAAACTCTCTTTTATTTAAGGATAGTTATCATGTGAAGCCATTTAGTAGTTGTTTGGCTCCTTTTTAAATCATAATCATAATAGAAATCACCCAAATGGCCCTGATCAAAAGTTCACATACCCTGGAATGTTTGGCCTTAGTACAGGCATACAAGGTGACACACACAGATTAAAATGGCACTTAAAGGTTAATTTCCTACAACTGTGGCTTTTTAATTTGCAATTAGTGTCTGTGTATAAATAGTCAATGAGTTTGTTAGCTCTTACAAGGATGCACTGGGCAGGCTGGATGCTAAGTCATGAAAGGAGAAAAGAACTGTCAAAAAACCTGCGTAACATGGTAATGAAACTTAAGATGGAACAGGATATAAACAGATATCAAAGCCTTCAATTTACCAATAATCACTGTTCAATCACTTATAAAAAAGTGGAAAATTCTGAGATCTCTTGATACCAAACCAAGGTCACGTAGATCGCAGCCACAACTGCCAGAGGAACTGTTCAGGATAAAAAGAAAAACCCACAGGTAACCTCAAGAGAAATACAGGCTGCCCTGGGAAAAAGATGGTGTGGTTGTTTTTGAGGAGCACAATACAATGATAATAAACTGCATAGTCAAGTTGCCAGAAGGAAGTCTTTCCTTCTCTAATGGCACAAAAAAGTTTGGTGAGGCATGTCGGGCATATTGTAACCCGGCTCCTTTGTGGCATTGGCGCAGTAAAGGCTTCCTTCTGGCAACCACACCATTTTTTTCCAGAGCAGCCTGTATTTCTCCTGAGGCTACCTGTGGGTTTTTCTTTGTATCCAGAACAATTTCTTGGTCTGCTTATCCTTGGCTTGGCATCAAGAGATCTCCTAAATTTCTACTTCTTAATAAGTGATTTAACAGTACTGGCACATTTAGGGCTTTTGGATATTATTTTTATATCCTTTTCCATCCTTTTCCATCTGGAAATACTAGCACATTATGTGAAACTTACCCGAAAACAAAGCCTTCCAGCGAATCAACTGCTGGAGACAGCTTTCATCTTCACCTGTCTTGCTTCGGGGGTTTGTGGACCCTGGCTCTGTGACTGGCCAGAACCGCAATTACATCACTCCAGTGCATGTGTGCGGGAGCCCCCAGTCACGCACAGGGCTCTGAAGGAACAGCATGGGTGACTCCTTCAGAGCGCATGCGCCAGTGATGTCACTGGCTGTATTCACAGTAAATATCTCCTAAACGGTGCATGTTTAAGATATATTTACACCAACTATAGGTAACCTTTATTATAGGCTTACCTATAGGTAAAATTTTAAGATGGAAGTTTACTTCCTCTTTAAATTAAATAGCCTTTTGGCATGATCAGTCATATTTTCAATAGTAAAACCAAAGTTTCATGATTTCTGCCACAATATGCAAAGTTTTGATCATGTATGTAATAATGGTTTCCACAGATAACGTGTTTTCTGTATTAAACTGCTGTACCCACCATTGATCACACAATTTCAAAACCCTTCCATTCCAAGTTATCCAACCTACTAATACATTATCCACCATCTAATAGTTATGCACAAATGAATGTACCTTCTGCCAAGTGCCAACATGGGTCATTAATGGGCTTGTGTCAGCATCTGTCAATTTTGTTAGTAAAACACAGTTGAGTGTATGTTTTTCTTATAAAATGCCATTAACCTATGAAACTTGTCTGTAAGCTGTTTGCAGCAGCTCCATTTCCATTGCAAAGCAAATCACACACACTTCATCATGAATTAATAATACTTCTTTAGAAGAGTATGTGAACTCACGCAGATCTCAGCAATTTGGAGAACATGCTGATTTTGAAGGCTGAAGTTTACTCTTTGCAACTTGGAGACTGTAGGTGGTCTGCCCTCCAAATTAGTGGGACAGGTTTTCAACCACTGCAATGTCCATGATCAGAAAGCTCAGAAATTTAGAAAAATATAGACATTTCTAGGCAAGGATTGCAACAGAAGAAAACATTCTGGAGAACAAATTAGGTTTTTTTGATGAACATGGGAGAAAGAAGAATAACTATATGTATCTATACAAAAGACATGTTTATAGTATTTGGCTAACAGGAGCATAACTGGTACTATTCTGTGTGATGCCAAGTACTTGCTGACTGATAACACAGGTTCTGGCAAGGTTTTGATGCCCCTCTGGGATTTATAGCATGACTGCAAATCTATTGGTGCCATTGTGTTTGTGCAAGCCGGAGACAGGGGCGGATTGAGTAGCTCGTAAGTTGTCTAGCCCGGAACTATTGTCCACATGTGCTTAGGGAGCAGGGGCAAGAAAACTGAGTGTGTATAGATCACTCTTCAGAGCAGAACTGATCTGACCGGTCAGTAGAAGATGGCTGTTTTTGGCAACCGAGAGAAAAGCTGGCTAATCCTACAAGGTGCAGTGGAGGGAGCAGGTGTTCAAGGAATGCTCCCAGGGAATGCCATTCTGATTGAAGGTGATCAAAGACAACCCTTTATGTATGAATGATACCCTTTTGTATTAGCTTTGATACTATTGTTACCAACTATGATATGTTTTTATTACTGAAAAACATTTACACCGAATGTTACATCATATACAGCATCACTAAAAAGCTTTAGTGAAATATAAGCTCTAAGTGGACTTTCACATAACATATTGCATGTCAATAATATGTATTTTTTTTTAATCCAGCCAATAAGTAGAGCGCTAAGTTTTTTTATTTCTTTATGCTCACTGAGATCAATAACTCAAGTGAAATTTTCACCCAGAACTGAAAAGGTTAGAACAATGACTCACTCCTTATTAGATGGTTTAGTATAAAGTTTCAGCGAAGGACGGTTGTGTCTGAAAATACTTTTGTAGTGTCAACTAAAAAAACTGTTTTACTTGACCATACTATCAGCTGGGGTGTAGAAATTAGCTAACTTATATAATTGCTTAAAATTCTGATGTAACAGGCAGCAATCTAAGCCAAAAGGCTTTATTAATATTATAAATATTATAAATATTTATTAATATTATGAATTTTATAAAAAAATGTTTTAAATTATTTTTCTTATACCTGCATACACCTCTGATAATTACTACTATTTACCTATCAGGACCTTGGAGCTATCAGGATCAGTACATAGTGGAATAAAATCCTGTTCTTCAGGGTAGGGAAGGAGCTATCTGTTTGCTTAAAGCGTAACCCTAAAAAGAAAGAAAAAAAGCTTCTGTTTCTTTAAAGCATGATCTATAGCATTGTGCTTGTGCCATGTCATTTGTCCCTTTTCTATGCTCTAAAATACCTGCTTGATCCTACCTGTTGCTATGTTCCTCTGTGTGTGCTGACCACAGTAATCATGGCTGCTGATCCATGATTACGTGCCTCCGTCATCCCTCTTTCTGCTCTCTGCTTGGAGTCTCTCCCTCTCCCCCCCCCCCCTTCTTGCTTGTCAGTTCCGAAGCCTGTGTGTGAGAGAAATCTCCTCCCCACCCCTCCTGCCCTGCTGCTATTCCCTGTGGCTTGAAAATACCATTTATAAATAACTGCCATCCCCCTGTTTTATCAAGATATAAAGTACTGTGTGTCCATTTTTTTTTTCAATTCAAATCCTAAATACCTTCTCTCACAGCACCAATGTGCGGTCACATGACCTTCCTCTGCTGGCCAGCTAATGTCAGAGGGGTATCTCAGCCCCTCCCTCTGCATTCCTTAGATCGGGGAAGGAAAGCGGAGGGGGACACATGACAGCACAGAGGTACTGTGAGAGAAGGCATTTAGGATTAGAATTAAAAAAAAAAACAAACACACTACTTTATATTTTGATAAAACAGAGGGGATGGCAGTTACTTATTATTCTGACTTTACAACCCCTTTAAGTGAGGAACATGTGCAGTGCTCTTTGGCTAACCCATAGTGCTTTGGAAATCCTTTGTTGTGTAATAAATGTATATTTGTAAATAAAAGTTTGTATACATACAGTATAGTAAAATAAACAGTTACCAAAATCAGTTAAAAACGTATAAACTACATGATGATACATTTAAAGGACTGAAAACCTTTATTGTTTTTCTTTAATGTTTATTGAAAGAAGAATGTCTGCTTCACTTGGTTATATGTCCTTATGCATTTCAAGTGTATTCAGCTTCAGAACAAACATTTTATATATTTCAGCTTATGAGTCCTAAGATGAGAGGACAACACTAGATTTCTGTCAGGATCAACAGGTATTGTTTTGCATTTATCAAACCAATATAAGAAATGCTTTCAATTTAATGGGCCAACTGGAACAGATATATTTTGGAACAAATAAAATTGATTGTTAGGGTTTATATCCACTTACAATTGCAGTGTCTGAAGGTTTTAAAAGCTTGCCAGATTGACATCTTTATAAAAAGAAGAAACTCCAGAAAATGGAATGGTTGATGTGCATATGGTTACTACAAGTGATGGTGAAAGATCAAGCAATTGCACATAGTATGAGTTGTAAACAGACCCCCACATGGCAGTATATTTTATTTTGTTGATCAGGTGTTGATTAGGTCAAGTTATTCGGATCTCATTATTTTTAATGGTAAAGGATATTATTTATCTTATTGCTCCACACTTGTGCCAGATATTGATATTGGCTCCTATATTGTCTATCTCTATTAGCTTTAGCAATGACAGCTTAGACATTTTTCAGAATTCATCTGTTCCTGACATAAAGTAATTATCGTAGCTAAGAAATGCAGATAGCACAGCACAGTACTCCAGCAATAGTAAGGTTAAAGTTTGGTTTCTGATAACAGGTGCTATGTGTCTGCTTGGTTTTGATGCCAGCCTGTTTGCTAAAAACACAGATGTTTTCTGTACAGTAGCTGTCAGCACCATTAGTACACTTTTAACTTGTCATAGTTGTAGTATTTATAGATATACACCATATTGTCAAAAGTATTGGGACACCTGCCTTTACACACACATGAACTTTAATTGCTTCCTAGTCCTAGTTCGTAGGGTTCGATATTGCGTTGGCCCACCCTTTGCAGCTATAACAGCTTCAACTCTTCTGGGAAGGCTGTCCACAAGGTTTATGATTGTGTCTATGGGAATGTTTGACCATTCTTCCAGAAGCGCATTTGTAAGGTCAGGCACTGATGTTGGACGAGAAGGTCTGGCTCGCATTCTCCATACTAATTCATCCCAAAGGTGTTCTATTGGGGGTTGAGGTCAGGATTCTGTGCAGGCCAGTCAAGTTCCTCCACCCCAAACATGCTCATCCATGCCTTTATGGACCTTGCTTTGTGCACTGGTGCAAAGTCATGTTGGAACAGGAAGGGGCCATCTCCAAACTGTTCCCACAAAGTTGGGAGCATGAAGTTGTATACAATGTCTTGGTTTGCTGATACCTTAAGAGTTCCTTTCACTGGAGCTAAGGCCCAACCCCTAAAAAACAACCCCACACCACAATCGCCCCTCCACCAAATGATTTGGACCAGTGCACAAAGCAAGATCTATAAAGACATGGATGAACGAGTTTGGCGTGGAAGAACTTGACTGGCCTGCACCCAATGGAACACCTATGGGATGAATTAGAGCAGAGACTGCAAACTAGGTCTCCTAGATTCCTAAACTTTGTGGACAGCCTTCCCAGAAGAGTTGAAGCTGTTATAGCTGCAAAGGGTGGGCCAACTCCATATTGAACCTTACGAACTAAGCCTGAGGTGCCGTTAAAGTTCATGTGCTTGTAAAGGCAGGCAACCCAATACTTTTGACAATCTAGTGTATATAGTTATAGAAAAACATATGCTTTATGGCTGCAACATCATTAAAAAGTCTATTAATACTAGTGTCACCAAGCATTTTAACATTCTGGTTTTCAGTAGAAGAATACAGTGCACCATATCAAAATGGGCCAAAATACTGTATGCCCTTTAGAGGCTCAGTAAAGATCCAGACATGAAGGGTGTTCTTTTCATAGCTTACTTGTTCAGATCATAATTCACTAATTATTTGTCCAAACCTCACCTACCCAATTCAAGTGTAAAATTAGTACAACTCTTGGGGATGGCAGGTGAGGGATAGGCATGGCCACACAAAAACATCTCATCATCCTCTCATCATGTCTTCTCTACTCTGCTCCTCCAGGTAACCATTGACTGCACTCATCTCTGAAACACTAAGCTAATTTACATGACTAAAAGTAACATCTGCCTTGTTGTTGGCCCTGGTAACCAATTACTTTATTTTTCAAACCCCAATCTACTGTGACATTTGCATTCCCAAGACTAATTGTAACTGCTGTTTATACTTGTCTATATTGAGTTAAATTTACTTTCATGGTGCCTTGCCCAAAATTAAACATCTAGCCTTATCTTGTCTCCATCCTGCTTTGCAATTTGTATAGCACAGAAAATCTCCACGTTTACCAATGTGTCTCTTATATTAGCTCTTATATGAATAATTGTTCAACCCTCCCTATCCCATCTAAGTATAAATTTATTCCAACTCTTGGGGAGGCCAGGCTAAGGGTCGGCATTGCCAGTTCTGCATAAAGTGCCATTTCTATGTTAAGTGTTTGGCACTTTTAACATAGCACTTTAACTAAGGCACATCAATAAACAAACAGTCTGCAAGTGCACTTTCATCTCCCTTCACTTTACTCTCCAACATGCTTTAACTGACCGTCCTTTTTGCAATAATGCCCTCTGTTCTCAAGTTTTCACTTCAGTACTCCAGCAATAGTAAGGTTAAAGTTTGGTTTCTGATAACAGGTGCTATGTGTCTGCCTGGTTTTGATGCCAGCCTGTTTGCTAAAAACACAGATGTTTCCTGTAGCTGTCAGCACCATTATCGCACTTTTAACTTGTCGTAGTTTTAGTGTTTATAACTAAATTATGTAAAAACGTATGGTTCATGGCTTCAGTATCATTAAAAGGTCTTCTATTACCAGTGTCACTAGTCATTTTAAAATTCTGTTTCTGTGTTCAGTTGAAGAATGCAGTACATCATATCAGGGTGGGCACTTTTTTATGCTCTTTTTCATCACCTGCAAATTATTTGCAGTTACTTCCTGTCTATATGCATGCATTCTGATGGTGGCTGCTGCATAGCTTTGCTCAGGGGAAAGTTTGTGCACTAAAGGTGAAGTTGGCCTGGTCTTTAACTAGTTACGGACCGCCCGCCGCAGTTGTACTGCGGAAGGTTGGCTCCCCTGCCATCATTGTACGTCAGGTGCGTACATGGTGATCTGTTGGCGCGCGTGCGCCGCTGGAGGCATGCCTGCATGCACATTCACCAGTGGGGGAGCGAACCAGTGGGCCCGGCAGACTCGATGTCCACTGGCCACCCGTGATCATGGGCATCCGCAGGTAGGGGCAATGGGGGGCAATTGCCCCCCCCCTGGAATCGTCAAGAAGGTGTTGCAGTTGCCAGCTGCAGTGTCCATCGTGGCTGCCGCTGACTTTTTCTGAGTCACTCAGCCGCTCTCTGTTCTGACACATCTGATGTCCCTCCCTCACCCTCGGCCCGATCCTTGGATGAGATGGCTCGGCCGCTCGGCAGCTCGGCCATTCCGCTGCTCCTCTTTAGTGATTGGCTGCCTGCCTGTGTACGTGTTGTGTAGATCCGGCCGGGCATACCATGTTCTTTGTATTAGAAATTACTCAGGCCAGGC
The DNA here is from genome assembly GCA_037952925.1 of Lithobates clamitans. Classification (NCBI taxonomy): domain Eukaryota; kingdom Metazoa; phylum Chordata; class Amphibia; order Anura; family Ranidae; genus Lithobates; species Lithobates clamitans. Next base: position 2,662,076 of record JBBGZY010000998.1, on the reverse strand, counting down.
ATACCCTGCCCATGTAAATATAGCCTAGAGAATGTAGATCTTTTTATATTGCATGGGTGACTTTAAAATGATGCCCCCCGTTGAAAAAAGTTCTGCGGACGCCCATGCCCGTGATCGCTCCAGAAACAGGGAGAACGGGGATCTGTCAGTGTAAACAAACAGATCCCCATTCTGTCAGGGGAGGAGAGAGAGATTGTCTGTTCCTAGTGATTAGGAAAAGCGATCTCTCTCCTCTCCCAATCAGCCCAGCCCCAGCTAGCAACACCTCCCAGGGAACACACTTAACCCCTTGATCGTCCCCTAGTGTTAAATCCTTCCCTGCCAGTGACATTTATACAGTGATCAGTGACTATGTTTAGCTTTGATCGCTGTATAAATGTCAATGGTCCCAGAAAAAGTGTCAAAAATGTCCGCCGCAATGTCGCAGTCCCGCTATAAATCTCAGATCACCGCCATTACTAGTAAAAAAAACATAATAATAAAAATGCCATAAATCTATCCCATAGTTTGTAGACGCTATAACTTTTGCGCAAACCATTCAATATACGCTTATTGAGACTTTGCTTACCAAAAATATGTAGCAGAATACATATTCGCCTAAACTGAGGAAGAAATTTGTTGTTTTTTTTTTCAAAATTGTCACTTTTATTTTGTTTATAGTGCAAAAAATAAAATCCACAGAGGTGATCAAATACCACCAAAAGAAAGTCCTATTTGTGAGAAAAAAAAGGAAATCAATTTTATTTGGGTACAGCGTTGCATGACCGCGCAGTTGTCAGTTAAAACGACGCAGTGCCGTATCGCAAAAAATGGCCTGGTCATTAAGGGGGCAAATCCTTCCCTTCCTTGAGTGGCTCCCACATTGTATAATATGGAGGTTGGACCTTTAATTATTTTTCCTTTTCTCTAAAAAAAACAATAAATATGCACAATTTTAACCCAAGAGATTATACTGTATGAAGAGAAGACAATGCCCTATCCCAATCCTATCCATACTGCTCTTATTTCAGGATTACAAAACCACCAAAAGAAATCCCAGCTTGGCACTGACAATTTCTTACGTACTCCATCAGAATGCTGATCATTGTACATTCCTGACAAATTACACTACAATCAGCAAAAACCTGCAAGTACTTTTTGTAGTGCCAACTAAAATAATGTTTTACTTGACCATACTATTAGCTGGGGTGTAGAAATTAGCTAACCCTTTAAATACAGATTTAACGGGAAGCAAACAGAAACTAAACACTTTCCACAAACAAATATTTAAATTCTTCCTCTAATATCTGTGCTCACCCTTCTCTGATAATTACTACCTTTTACCTATCAAAGCCCTTGAATCTATTAGGATCAGTACATATTAGCATAAAATACAACATATTGTTTTAACAAAAAGCATTTGTGGAGTTTTCATTTTCGTGCAATGATGAGTGTCTAGAGACATGGACCTTCACAAAAGTTGTGTTCTTCAAGGTAGTAAAGGAAGCTATCCGTTTGTTTAAAGTGAGAATCCCTTTAGAGATACAGAAATCCTATTCTGACTTGTTTGTTTAGAACAATATGGTATCTTTTTGTTCATCAGAAGAAAGAAACTGTGCTAGTATATAAAAAGTCTAATTATTTCCCCCAATACAGATATTTTACGAGCTAATCTTATGCAATCTGCTTGGCAAACACTTAGCGCTGTGGGAGCATATGCAAACAAAGAACCTATGAATTAATTATGACAATTGTCTTGCATATTTACTAGTTCTAAGCCATAGTTTCTGCCTATTCTAGCAAATGAGAACTTTATAAAAGAGTATATTTTACTTGTATCTAGCAGAATCAGTTCATGAACTTGCTAGATCAATCATAGCCCACTTATACCACCTTAACTTGTGTGTTCCAAGTGAAACAGGGATGGCTACACATGGATCAAAATTTGTCAGTGCCTTCTGTTACAGACACATTTTGACCCATCTATGGCCAGCATTAGAATTGATAGAGGCAAAGATGGCTTCACTCAGAGTAGACCAATAACCTAATGTGCTCTCCTCACAATATTCAGTACAATGAAGCCAACCAGCAGAGGAACAAACATTTCCAACCAGTTCTGTCATACAATCAGGAGGGATGATTCTTATTAGTATAGAATCATATCAACACTTTATTTATGGATTTAGAAAAAAGAAAATTTTTTTTTTTCACCTGACTAATACAGGAGACCCAGGAGAAGTAGGGTACTCTTTAAAAAGTGCAGAATCCTGACCAAATGACATTGCACACCAAAGAGAATGTATACACCGTAACATACCTAGTTCTGTTACAATGCCCCCTGACTTGTTTCACCCCACCCACCAGAGGGCATGGCATGTGGAGTAGTGTAAGACCGAGGCAAACTCACACATGTTAGCAACACAGACTGGACTGGGAGGGCAGCAATTTCTCTAAGTATGCTACACTCTAATGGATGGGAATATTTCATGCAGGCATCCAGGGCCGGACTTTCCATTGGGCTTGACAGGGCTCAAGCCCATGGGCCCCAGCCAATAGGGGGCCCCGCCAGCCCCGCCCATTCCAAAAGTGGGCGAGAGCGGCCGTAATCCGCCGAAAGCGGCCAAGAGTGGCAGAAAGCCGGCTCTGTATCTCGGCGGTGCCATTTTTAAACTGAAAGGCTGCAATGACAAGGCAGCAATGACACTGGAGCAAGGCTACACTGACAAGTCTGCAAATGATACTGGGGAAAGGCTACACTGACAAGGCCACAATGACACTGACAAGGCTACACTGACACTGACAAGGCTGCAGATGGACACTGATAAGGCTGCATTGATGGGCATTTAAATGTAAGTTTTTTTCCTTAAACTTCCCTCCTATAAGTTTTTACCTTAAAATTTCCTCCTAAACGTGGGTTCGTGCTATACGCCGGCGTGCGTTATACGCCGATAAATACGGTAATTATCATTTTATCCATTTTTATTGCTTTTATTAATCGTGGACCCAGGACAAATATCAGTACAGTATCCCCCACTTATACGTTTATATATTATCTACTTTTGTGAGTAGCCATTTGGCTGTTTTGTCTTGTCCAATTAAACAGAAGTTCTTTAATACTTGCACTGAGTCTGGCGCACCTTGTCCTTTTCTATTTCTGTTTTTAGAGCTGTGCATATGTATAGAAGGGTAGGGCCCAAAAGTGACTCAAGCCCAGGGGCCCCCACCATCCTAAGTCCTGCCCTGCAGGCATCCCATTACTGGGCACCAGCGGGACAATACATATCTCCCTTCTTTGCTTAGAGTGGCACTACAAGGATAAGCAGGTCATAATGCTGTTACAACATTACTGTGCACCAAATATCACAGTACTTACACACCATTCTTCTATTACTGGAAGACGCAATGGCCTGTCCAGAGGGTCAGATTTAACATTAATCACAGTGGACCTACGCCTAGACAGTAGAGGCAAATATGTGGCTTTTCTCTGTAGAAGTATCAACTGTTTGCTTTTCCCCAACATCAGTAGAAACACAGGGGGTTGATTTACTAAAACTAGAGCACTCAGAATCTGGTGCAACTGTGCATGGTACCCAATCAGCTTCTAAATTCAGCTTGTTCAATTAAGCTTTGACAATAAATCCTTGAAGTTTACTTACTTTCAGTGCAGAGCTTCATCAGATTTTTCACTCTACAGTTTTTTTAAATTCCCCCCACCATAATCTCATAAAAATGTATCTACAAATTCATGACATGGTGAGATGGGCAGGGATAAATTAAGAAAGAAAAAGAAAAGAGGTTCTTTTAGCCTAGAGGGTTCCCTTGGACTGTTAAGGTATTATGCTGACATACCCTAGTAATAAAATCAGACCCTGTCTATCCATCATTGGACAAACCAAGCAGTTCCTTACTACATATTAACATACAAAAGCATACAAGCTCTATTACCATAATACACCTAATTGTTGTAATTGCCAGGAACTGGAAATTCCATATTGTATAAAGCTTTAAATAAATTTAGGCTTTTTTTATTATCAACTTAACGGGCCCATTTATAAGAAGGATTTGTTATTGACTGCTCTGTAATGTTTGGCTACTGGGCAATGTTATTGACGCTATTGTTCAATCTTGTTCTCAAGCTTTTCTTGAAAAACATGATTAAATAAATCTTTTTTTTTTTTAAAAAGCCAGCTGGTATGGAAAGTCTAAAAGGATCTATGATTTTTCATTTCCCCCTTGAGACAAATATTCCTGTGCATTCAGTATTCAGTACATGTTTGCATAGTAAGTAGCAGTGTATAGCACCAGATTGTTTTGCTCTATCAACTAAGAACAAAAGTTCATTGAAATAAAGTTTCCAGCCTACTGTATTACATACTTCATTGGTCCCTCATGGTCCCCCAAGGAAAGATTTTATGCCCTGTACATGATAGGAATGGTGTATGAGTCCACTAAAAAAGACCATAGTGTAAAGCAATTTCTATTTTCAGTAATAATGGTTTAATTATTATAGGGTTAGCCAAGGGAGGAGGCTGCCCAAGGCCAACATTTTTGCCCATCTCCAGTGGCAACAAAGGCCACTTTCATGGTGGTTATGCTGACTGTGTGCGTGTACAGCCGCTTCCTAAAGTGCAGGCTCAGAATCACTGAGTAAAAGTCTCAGTGGCCAGCAGTCCAGTGCTCATTGACATACAGCCTGTTAACAGTGCCTAAGTGACAGGCGCAGTGGTGGGGCAGGTAACTTAGTAAGACTGAACCTGTGAATTCCAAAGACAGGGAGGCACAGTGAGGGTACAAACACCTTACGATGCCTGCTGTACTTATGTGTTAGTTTGCTTTGTGTGGACAGAGTACACAGTTACTAGAAGTTGGTTTGAATGGAAATTAATTAGTCATTGTATTCCTATATATATTCCAATGTGTTGTTTTCTCTATTGGAGCAATATCACTGGACTATCTCAGAATGAAATAGTGTAGGTCAGTAACTACCTAATAAAGCCAGAGGAGATGCATCATGGCAATGCATCAAGTATTTTCAGTAAGGCTGGGTTCACACTAGAGCACGGAGCGGCTCACAACAGGAATCTGGTGCATCTCCATTCACTGGTTAAGGTCCGATTTCAGCTGGAATTTTTGGCTGAATTCGGACCTGAAAAGAACCAAAAGATGCACAGGACTCCTGTGCAATTTGCACCGGAGCCGTTCCGGAGATGTGTGACCCGTCTCCACAGAGAGCTGGTCACAATCTCCTGACATGCGAATTGGATGCGGGGAAACCCACACCAAATTCAGAATAATGTGAACCCAGCCTAAAGGGTTAAGATTAGTGGAAAAAAATATTTCAAACATTCCAGGACCCTTTTAAACCCCACATTAGTCATTGGCTCCTGCTGCTGTCAATCACAGCCAGTGAGCAGAGAGTGGGGGAGTGGCTGAGCCACACTCAGTGTGTCATTGGACACACAGAGCATGCCTCGGGATTGAGTCTGCACAAGGGCCCCCATAGCAAGCAGCAGAGGGGGGAGCCAGGAGTGCCGACAGGGGACCCAAGAAGAGGAGAATCAAGGCTGCTCTGTGAAAAGCATTGCACAGGGCAGGTAAATACGTCATGTTTGTTTTTAAAAAAGAAAAAAATTAGGTTTACAATCATTTTAAATAAGGCAGCGAGGAGCCTCACGACTTGTCAAAGGCATTTGTATAGCAACCCAAACAAGGATCCCTTTTCAGAGGAGAGGCAGCCCATCCTGCACATGTGAATGAGCCCTAAGAAGTACTATGGAATTAGATTTAAACAAAAACAAGTTGGGAGGTATGTTATTGCAGTGCTGGAGATTTATTATTGCAGTCACTTACGCCAGTGTTGGGGTTATTATTGCAGTCAAAGACATCAGTGTTGGGGGTTATTATTTCAGTCAAAGACATCAGTACTGGGGGTTATTATGGCAGCCACTTACACCACAGTTGGGGGTTTTTATGGCAGAGTTCTGGAAATGTTATAGATAGGCAACTCCTATCCTCATATTGATTAGTGGTTCCAAATTAATAATAACTACTGTACTGCTGTAACGAACAGACACAAAAGTTACACTCAGCATCTTTCCAGCTGTTCTGTTTGTTTGATTCCATTAAAGTTTTTTATACACATGGTTATGTAGGTATCACAATAATATTACAAATGTACTTTTATGGTAACAAGGGGAATAATATAAGCAGGCTACTTCTAATCAGGACTCGAAACATGTAATGAAAACATTATTAGTGCTGTGTACACAATGAGTGCAGTGTGCACTGCATAGACAAACAATATACAAAATAGAATACAATTACATACAGAATTTACAATTTCCTCAACAATCTCCCATCTTTTGATCAATATTTTACATTTTGATCACTAACCATATCTTCTATCATCTTTAACCTGGGACCTCATACGCTCAGGCAGAGTTAGTCTCAGCCTAGGAGGCAACTCCACTGGGGAGAATTTAATAACTGAGAGCAGCTATATTATTACAAAATTAACTTTTCATTGTGACTAAAACTTACATAATAACAAATGAATAATTTAAAAAAATATTTATACAGTAATTGGATGTATTTGGCTGTACACTCAGATCATGTAGCCAGAATGGTGTTGTAACTTATTTGTGGACTTATCAGCATAGTTAAACACAGACAACTCTACATAAAATGAAAGACAATATGACTTCAATATGGCTGAACTTCTGTTTTAAAGCATTTGAATAAATAGTACCCCATATTGTGATTTCAAAAGGAAAACAAATCAAACACAGATACTTTTATTTAGTCATTTTTGCAGTTTCTGGTGTGGATCCATATGACCTTTCCTTCAAGTTTTGTAAACAGTACATTAGATGCCGTATTGTGTCTCCAAACATTTACTTATTCCTTAACAGCAGCCACTTACATCAGTGTTGGGTGTTAGTACTGCAGGATCTAGTTTTAGGAATAAGAAAAGGTCTGGTGTCACCGGTAATCCACCTCCATCCCTGTAATATGCTACAAAAAAGGATTCGCCCCTTTAAATAAGGTGGGCACCATTTGGCCAAAAAGCATCATAACAGTAATTGAAGTATAAAGTATATGTGTTTATTCAGGTAAAAATCATGCATACATTGGTATCATCAGCAATGGCCAATTGTAGAATAACATACATATTAATTGAACAATAGGTACATAAATGAGTAATAGACATGTAATACATGGGCATCTAATGTACCCAAGGAGTAAAAAACATGTGATACACGGGAATCTAATGTACCCGACACGTTTCACAAAACCCAGCTCGCTCTTCAGGGGTTGATGCATGTATGGATGTACCTAAGATGAAAGAATATAAATGAGAAGATGGCATAATATTGATAAAGTAGTTGCAGGGTGTGGAGGCCATGATGTAAGAGCCTATACTCACCACTAAATGAGGCCAATACGGCAGGTGTGCGATTCCCAGAGGTAGCAGCAAGTGTCTTACCCGGGAGCTGAGGAGGCGGAGCCAAACAGGACCCCAGGGGGGCAAACGAGAGGACAGGCATGGTGCGCATGTGAGAGTGTGTCCACAAGAATCTCACTAGGTCCATATATAATGAAAGCTGTAGGCGTAAATAAGTATAATAATACATTAAGTACTAATGATGTGTATGTATGAATAGAGACCCTGAGCCAAGGATAGTAAGGACAGAGGAGACTAAAGGGGGAAAAGGAAAATGGCAAAGAATTGCCAGCAAGTGGTGAGAGTCAAAGAAATAGACAAGAGAGACAGAAAAGGCGTGAAAAAAGCCAGATTAAAGTTGAAAAAATATTTTTTAAGTTTTAAGCACAGCAATTTACTTGCTAAATATTCCTAGACATTCCGTGAATGGTGGAGGCGCTGAGCAATCGACCCCATGTCTTTAGTATATAGAAGGCAATTTGCCTCATTGGAGACATTGCCATGGCCACAAGTCAGCCAAAAAAATACATAGCATTCCAGGAATGATGGAGGTGCCAAGCAAATGACTCTTGCTCAGTATACAGGAGGCAAGTTGGTTGAGCAGCACCCAGAAGCGGCCAGCTCTGACTTATGTAGCACAGACTACCACAATGCTGCATCCCCAGCTGGTTGTAAGATACGAAGGATTGGATGTAACCTTTATATATATTAAGCTTTATACAAAAACAGTTGACAAATCGGTGCACATACAATAAACGTACCCATGTGAGAGACTTACAGCTCACTGTTTCTAAATCAAAAATCCTGCAATATCTGGTCTGCTGCAGCCTAAGGACAACGGTGCTCTCCCAAACCAGTAGCAAGTAACTGAGCTTGGAGCAAAAATTCTAACTCAGCCTGGAGCAGTAGACTTTCAGTATTACATTAAAATTTATTTCACGGGACGCATATAAAAAAAATTGTTTATCTTATGTAAATGAGCATATCTGTACCTCTCATGTTATCTTTCATCTACATAGGTCATGATAAATTATTTAATTTCAAGCAAAGAAATAGACTAATAGCTCAAAGTAGAGGCTGCACTAGATGACTTTTCATCACCGTACATGCAAATTTCAGAGGCATAAACGCTGCAAACAGCCCTTGCGGCATGTGAAGCTGACAGACAAAAGCAAGCAAAATTGGCTCTCGATAATACATTGCCAATTTAATTTCGACTTCAGTGCTATGCTCCGCTGTAAACAAAGTATTGTTGCCAAGACACTTAACAAAAAGATGCCCGAACAGAACCTTGTGAGTGTGAGATATGAAGGCTGATTAACGGCTCCTACTGAGCTCTTCATATCAGATGATAAGGGAAATGTTTGATTAATCTGACAGTCTTCCCATAAAACTATTGCTGGAGCGATAAAGAAGAGAGAAAGCACAGAAACTATCCAGACATAACTGATATTTCAGTTTCCTGTGATGGGTGGCAAGCGGCATCACAGTCTGGTTTTCTTTTATCTCTTAGCAATTTTATTAGTGATTTTTTTTTTTTACCAAAAAGTCCAGCTCTGTCCAGCTGCTGTGCCCATTGCATTGCCAGATACATCCATGGAAGAGTGACCCCTTTGTTCCGGCTTTGTGGGAAGGGATGGAAATAAAGGCACAGGTAGGGAGCAGAGCTGCAAATCAAATAAGCAGCCACTAATCGGCGGATTAACTTGAAAGGGGGTTACTGGACAATTATCACTCGAGACACAAAGGTTGATTTACTAAAGATATACAACCTGTTCACTCTACAAGGGAAGTTGCACTTTGCAAGGAAATTCTTTCCAGAACTTAGTGAATGTGGTGAAGATTCATTTTGCAAAGAATACCCAAGGAACATAAAAAAAAAAAAAATCTTGAGTGTGATTTAAATACAAACTGCAGTTTGCTCAAATAATTAGTAATAAAAACATCTTTGCCATTCTGAAGCTTCCATCCAACCACTTTGCATATTATTTTATATATATTGTGATTCTGTACTTGCCAAATATGCTGAAAAAAATCTCCCTCCACTGAGTCTGGCTGCATCCATTTTAACTGTGGGCAGCTAAAGCTGCTGCCTGTTCACTTCCTGGGTTTACACAGACACACAGAGGCACACCTCCAGCTCTGCAGCCCTGCAGCTCTCATCGTCCCTCTTATGACTCATCCCCCTCCCTTCCTGGCAAACTCTCATGAGAGTGAGAGAGAGAGCTGTGCATGATGTCATAAGCCTAGGCTAATGACCAGTCAAGAAAGAGGAAATGGGCTGAATAAGGTATTTACTGGCAGAAAAAAAATATATTTTACTATCCAAAGTTAAAACAACAAGGACAGAAGATTTAATAGATGGAAAGATGAAAAATGACTAAAGATCCGCTTTAATGATGTAAGTCAGCAGAGCGTCACCTCATTCACTAAGCTCTGGAATAAAATCTCATGTAACGTGAATAGTCCATTTGCCCTTAGTAAATCCACATAATCCAGTTATTGCAACTTTTAAACAAAAGATCTGGTTTTGTACAGTTAAAAAATGGTGCACTTGACTAATATACTGAAAGACTGCAGCTCTAAAAAAAAATCCCTGGATTGGTGGGATGTGGTAAATGTGGTATTAAGTGTAAAGTGCGCTGCCAAAATTAAATGTATAAGTTCATAGACCTATATGCAAATACCAAATGTGTATAAACAATTGATACAAAATGACAAAAAACTTGAAACAAACCAGTGAAACAAAGTCTGAAAAACAAGAGTTCTAAAATGAAATAAAAAAATAATCTATATATGGTCCGTTGGCATGGACCATAGGGTGAGTTCATGGATTGAAAACTGTCTACAAGGGCGAGTTCCGAAGATAGTGATTAATGGGGAGTACTCAGAATGGTCAGGGGTGGGTAGTTGGGTTCCCCAGGGTTCTGTGCTGGGACCAATCCTATTTATTTTGTTCATAAACGACCTGGAGGATGGGATAAACTGTTCAATCTCTGTATTTGCAGAAGATACTAAGCTAAGCAGGGCAATAACTTCTCCGCAGGATGTGGAAACCTTGCAAAAAGATCTGGACAAATTAATGGGGTGGGCAACTACATGGCAGATGAGGTTCAATGTAGAAAAATGTAAAATAATGCATTTGGATGGCAAAAATATGAATGCAATCTATACACAGGGGGGAGAACCTCTGGGGGAATCGAGTAGATGATAGGCTCAGCAATGGAATGCAATGCCAATCTGCTGCTAACAAAGCAAACAGAATATTGGCATGCATTAAAAGGGGATCAACTCCAGAGATAAAATGATAACTCTCCCGCTCTACAAGACTCTGGTCCGGCCGCACCTAGAGTATGCTGTCCAGTTTTGGGCACCAGTCCTCAGGAAGGATGTACTGGAAATGGAGCGAGTACAAAGACGGGCAAATAAGCTAATAAAGGGTCTGGAGGATATTAGTTATGAGGAAAGGTTGCAAGCACTGAACTTATTCTCTCTGGAGAAGAGACATTTGAGAGGGGATATGATTTCAATATACAAATACCGTACTGGTGACCCTACAATAGAAATAAAACTTTTTCGCAGAAGAGAGTTTAACAAGACTCGTGGCCACTCATTAAAATTAGAAGAAAAGAGGTGTAACCTTAAACTAAGTAGAGGGTTCTTTACTGTAAGAGGGGCAAGGATGTGGAATTCCCTTCCACAGGCGGTGGTCTCAGCGGGGGGCATCGATAGTTTCAAGAACTATTAGATAAGCACCTAAATGAACGCAACATACAGGGATATACAATGTAATGCTGACACATAATCACACATAGGTTGGACTTAATGGACTTGTGTCTTTTTTCAACCTCGCCTACTATGTAACTATATAATATATTGGTGCAAAAAAATCTAAGTGAGCTCAAACTTATGGTTATGTTAAAAAAACAACCTTGATAACAAAAAATATGTGTATAAAAAATAGTCCATCTGTGAATCAACTGTTAGATTCAGCTATGTTCCTACAATAGAGTGGGACCATAGAAACCTAGCCACCCTCTAATAGGTAGATGGAACACGGCAGCCAACAAAAAAGATTTTGAGGAGGCTGAGAGCAATAATAGGTCATTTTGTGTGTTACAAATACATATTTGAATAGAATGTATTTTTTTATAAACCAGAGTTTAGTGTCTTTTTAGTAGCTTCTCTAATAACACCAAACACATAAATAAATATGGAGCTGGTAAAATTGGTTTGCCACAAATGTGTGCCCAGTCAAAAATGCATAGGAGGAGGTGGGACCAGAGTAGACTTGATCTACATCTCCCAATGTTCCATGTTGTTAGAACTGCAGTCCATGAATTGGTGGGATGAAGAAAAGTAATGTCCCTGGAGGGGTTGACTTCTATCCTTCCATCCTTCCTGATGGCCCCAGAAAAACAAAACAAGAAATGACAGCCCAAATACTACAATAATCGCTTACTGTGACCCAATTGTGATCTTCTTTATTTCCTGCATGTAACATAATGTGATTTTCTGTGTTGTTCTTTTACAGTAGAGAAATCCAATCACTTTAAGCCTTGTCTGAAGGAAGGATTCATTTTGCATATATGTTCCCTCTACAATGTGTCTCCAGTCATTCACGGGTCTGTTTTACTGATTCATTCACCTCCCGCAGTATAAGTGAATACAAATATAGGTTGCTGCCCTCCATCTCCCAGGCGTCTTTGTCTTGCTGATGAATCAACTTTACACTTTTTACTTCTTACGGGATTAAACATGACCTCATCAACCTCTCTTCCTGCATCAGCTTTTCAGGCTGCTCTTCACCAATACGAACTTCTCCGTCTCTTATCTAGATTGCTTTTACGTCTATCTACTCCATTCATGCAATGCGGAACCATGTAATATCTCCTTTTTCTCTAATTTCTTTACTGATGGTTCAAGTGACTTGTGGTTCAAGGAGATATGGCCATGGCTTGGCTTACAAAGAGACAACATTGTCATTTTTATAGTACAGCGATAGATTCTATGCAAAGAATATCCTTTATAATCTTAATAACCATCCTGTGTTATTTGGATTTAACTTTCAAAGTCTACCTATCATCAAAATATAAAATAACATATTGTATTTCAGTTATTTCTAGCCTAATCCTATTACTGAACCATCTTGAAGTTTGTAAACTTACTATGGGAAGTTCTTCACACATTTACTTCCTTGAATTCTGTGACACATATTCACTATGACCTGTGAGTAGACACTGCGGTGTCACACATTTCACAGAGCCTGCCTTTGGAACTACAGAGGTGCTGAGAGGAGGAGTCAGTAAAGGAATCACTGCTTAAAGTCAGCAAGGTACCATGTTTTCCTTGGAAATTGAGAGTAAACAGAGAAAGTTCAAAGCTTAAAGTGGGGTTCCACCCAAAAAAACAAATATACCTGAAAAATTCTAAAAAAATTCTAAATGCCTGTTGCTAGGTGGTCCCTCGTAGTTTGCCTCTTCCTTTGCCTGGGCTGGTGACATCACTTCCCCCTCGGCACAGGAAGGGCTCGGCTCTGCTCCCTCCCTCCTGTCAATCATCTGGGACCCATTACAGGTCCCAGGTGATTGAGCGGCCAATCACTGCGCGCGGCGCCGCTCGCGCATGCGCAGTGGGTGCCAGGCTGTGAAGCCACAGCCCGGCGCCCACAGTTGAAATGCCGGCGCCGACGAGCGGAGGGGGGGGACGAGCGGGGCTTCGATCCCCCGCATCGCTGGACCCAGGGACATGTGAGTGTCCAATTAAAAGTCAGCATCTGTAGTATTTGTAGCTGCTGACTTTTAATTTTTTTTTTTTTTTAATGGACCCCCTGGGTGGAACTCCTCTTTAAGGAATGGCCACCAGACAGGCAGAACTCACAATATGAAAGGAGATTGTTCAGGAAATTTTATATTGGATTATCAAAACAACTATTCTTAGCAATACTGTTTGTATTGTTATTACAGTTCTGATGTTATAAAATGAAAGTGTATTCCATGAGCATAGCACTTCTATAACATTTAACCTCCCTGGTGGTATTCCCGAGTGTGGCTCGGGGGGAATTTTCACTACCAAACGATGTAACCCCGAGCCACACTCGGATTGCATTGCAGGATTCATGCAAAGTTACTTACCTGGTCCCCAGGATCCTGCGATGTCCTCTCACTGTGTTCGCGGGCTGTGTCCTCCACTTGATTCACCACTGAATCTGGCTCCGTCCCCTACGAGCGTCGTGACGCATGGGGGCTGAGCCGGGGGGGATTCAAAAAGTGCAAAAAACATAATACATACAGCACACTGTAATCTGTAAGATTGCATTACAGTATCAAATTATTTCACATCCTTTTTGTCCCTAGCGCTTTGTCTAGTGTCCCGCATGCACTTTTATATTATATATATATATATATGGTTCTATCTGCCTGGAAACTTGAGAATGTCCATGGCATCCGTAAAGCGTCCCTTTACGTCAAAAGCAGTTTTTGACCAGCTAGAAAACAGCGATAGTAAGTAAAAATCACTTGCAGAATTGAGCGATAGTGATCCGTGGCGAAATTTGTCATCAGACAAAGTGACAACAGTGACAATTCTGCTACTGAGCAAATTTCAGTGTTTTTGATTTGATTACATTACTGAATACATTTTAGTATTAATAAATTATTATTTTTGATAATTATTTATAGTTATTTATTATATTATAATTTATGATTTCGTGTTTCAAACTTTATCATACCCGGGATGTCTACTTATTCCTAAGAATTACAGGCCTACAATTTCTATGCAAAACAATGTACCGCTTTGAGACGCAAAAATCTGACATAATCATACCGCCAGGTTTAACTGTAAAGTGCATTTTGAGAGAAACATGGAGGTTACCATTGTGCTCCTTCTAAAGAAGCTGGTTGCCCATTTTCCCTCATGCTCAACACTGAGGGCTTGGCTTGAGCAAGGATGCAGATAAGTATATCTCACGTTTTTTTTTTTTGTACCTGAACTGCATACCTGTTTGCAGTCAGGAACTTATAAAGTGCTGAAACCACAGACAATGATAATTTTATGAGCAGGAGCTTTGCTAATTGCAGAGTTAATTTTCCTGACTCGACAGTGGGTATATCGGATTTTTTTCAGAGAGACCATCACATCCATATAAAGAGCAAGGGCCCTTGTGAGCAGCATGCTGGCAGGGGATAGGCTTTTCTACTCAGGTTATGACTGCTTTCCAAAGAAAACCAACTGTAAGACTTTGCACACCTTTTGTTGTAATGCACCTGAAATGTCCTTACTGTGCTTATTTAAACAGAAAGTTTAGCAGAGAATTAAATGACTTTTTAAAATAACGAAAAGCATACTAAAGGCTAGTGCACATCACTAAATTCACTGATGTTAGTACAGCAATCTCCCCTACTGTTCTATTGCGTTCTGAAAGGGAGACAGGCCCCCATCTGAACACTCCAGTCAGTGCTCTCAGCCATTGGCTGAGAACGCTGATCGGGAGCCACTCGGCTGCTGGTTTTCCGGCTGCCATACACACGGGCCAAATGTCGGCCAGTTTTTATTGAACAGGCCAAATTTTCCCGACATTCGGCCGGTGTGTACTAGGCTTTAGTGAATATTGTCACAGATGGAGAATTGCCGTTGTAGTCCAATTGAATTATTTCAAAGTAGTATTAAACCCTCAAGTATAGAACATTGGGGCTGATTTACTAAAGCTGGTGAAGCTCTACTAAGAAACCAATCAGCTTACAGGTTTTTGTGTCAAAGCTTCATTGAACAAGCTGAAGTTAGAAGCTGATTGGCTACCATGCACAGCTTCACCAGATTTTTCACTCTCCAGTGTTAGTAAATTAAACCCAATATTTGCATGCTTTGGTAAACATTGTTAAGCAAGCGAGATTGACAGTTATTTTGTGTCTCTTCCATTTGCAAATAATCGCACCAACTGTTGTCACCCTCTCACCAAGCTGCTTGGCGATGGTCTTGTAGCCCATTCCAGCCTTGTATAGGTCTACAATTGTGTCCCTGACATCCTACGGCAGCTCTTTGGTCTTGGCCATGGTGGAGAGATTGGAATCTAAATTGATTGATTGCTTCTGTGGACAGGTATCTTTTATAAAGGTAACAAGCTGAGATTAGGAGCACTCACTTTAAGAGAATGATCCTAATCTCAGCTTGTTACCTGTATAGAAGACACCTGGGAGACAGAAATCTTACTGATTGTTAGGGGATCAAACTTATTTCACTCATTAAAATGCAAATAAATATTTAACTTTATAAAATGCATTTTTCTGGATATTTTTTTAGTTATTATGTCTCTCAATATTAAAATAAACCTACCATTAAAATTATAGATTGATCATATCTTTGTCAGTGGGCAAACGTATAAAATCAGCAGGGGATCAAATACTTTTTTCCCCTCACTGTATATAAAAAAAGAGGCAGAGTTGAGGGACCACTTGGTCTATTTTCTGCGGTTTCTAGGTAGGGAGCACATATTCTGCAGTGTACATAATGTATACATAATGGAAAACCCAATACAGACCACATAGACATGTCTCTTGTGAAATAGGTGATCACTGCATAGGCCATAGTGGCCTGTGCTAATGTGGATCAATCTGCAGGAAAGATTGGATTTCTGTAAATAATAAGTGAATGTGAAGTGTTCTCTGCGACTCCCTTTTATCATCTCACCTCACTGTGAAATGGAAAGGCAGACACAATGAAATAGCCGTAGTGGACAGTGAGCGCTCCAATTTTCAATTACACTGAGTGGGTAACTTTGTAACTTGGTTGGACTGTGTTCTCCCACACACAATGGCAGCGGAAGAGCAGGAAAGGTCAGTGCCTTATAGAAGTCATTTTAATAGAAGGGACGAAGGCTTCTCTGTGCTTCTTTGCACATCATTCAATCTGCAATAAAAAAAGAAAAAAATACTTATGTATTCAAAACTGGAAAAAGTCCCATCTGTTGTTTCCAGCCTCTTCCAAATTCCCATATTCCCCTTTTTTTGCTGCTATGATCTGTTGGAGAGTGGCTGTGCTCATTCTCCATGGTCCCACTGTATGTAGCAAGGTAGCCACCCTCATTTGCTTGCTCAAAGGATAGGCTATGGACTATGGGATTTGTAGTGTGCATAGAGCAGTAATAGATTACAGGGCCATTAAGTAGTGGATTTGTATGGAATTATATTTGGAGAACAAAGATAAAGTTTTGTGTCACTTTAAATTTTCAACACTGTACTTTTGGCTTATTAAGTAAGGAATTGTAAAGAGCAATGATCATATGCATTTGCAGAAGCCAGAAGTAGCCAATTCTAAATATAATTGTACTTCCCTAACTATACTATAGCTACTATATTTGGATTCTTTAGGTTACTTTATGCATTCTCTTAATTTTAGCAATACTAGTACATCTATAGCAGCCTTTTTTTAACCTTTTTTTTTTAACCCAGAGGAACCCTTCTAATATTTTGCTTGTCTCGGGGGAACTCCTGCTGGTATGTGCAGGCAGTAGAAATTGTGGGGTTTCCTGACATTATAGGTCAATGTAGAAGTACCTACTTGCATTGCAGCAGAGCTTTTTTTCTCAGAGAATAGGTGCAGGTACTCAACCACGCCCCCCATCACACTACAGCAGGAGGGTCTTAATGGGGCGTTGTTAAATACAAGTAGTGCATTCTGCACAGGTTGCAGAGTTCAGGAGTGCACTTCATACAAATTGAAGAGCCCAGACGTGCACTGAGTACAGAGTTCAGGGTTTAGAAGTGCTCTACGTACAGAGTGTAGGGTTCAGAAGTGCACTGCATACAGAGTGCAGGGGACATTAGAGATTAGTGTGGAGAGAGGGGACATTAGGGATCAGTGTGGAGAGAGGGGCATTAGGGATTAGTGTGGAGAGAGGGGACATTAGGGATCAGTATGGAGAGAGGGGCATTAGGGATTAGTGTGGAGAGAGGGGACATTAGGGATCAGTGTGGAGAGAGGGGACATTAGGAATCAGTGTGGAGAGATGGGACATTAGAGATCAGTGTGGAGAGAGGGGACATTAGAGATCAGTGTGGAGAGAGGGGACATTAGAGATCAGTGTGGAGAGAGGGGACATTAGAGATCAGTGTGGAGAGAGGTGGCATTAGAGATCAGTGTGGAGAGAGGTGGCATTAGAGATCAGTGTGGAGAGAGGGGACATTAGAGATCAGTGTGGAGAGAGGTGGCATTAGAGATCAGTGTGGAGAGAGGTGGCATTAGAGATCAGTGTGGAGAGATGGGACATTAGAGATCAGTGTGGAGAGATGGGATATTAGAGATCAGTGTGGAGAGATGGGATATTAGAGATCAGTGTGGAGAGATGGGATATTAGAGATCAGTGTGGAGAGAGGGGGACATTAGAGATCAGTGTGGAGAGAGGGGACATTAGAGATCAGTGTGGAGAGAAGGGGCATTAGGGATCAGTGTGGAGAGAGGTGGCATTAGAGATCAGTGTGGAGAGAGGTGGCATTAGAGATCAGTGTGGAGAGAGGTGGCATTAGAGATCAGTGTGGAGAGAGGTGGCATTAGAGATCAGTGTGGAGAGATGGGACATTAGAGATCAGTGTGGAGAGATGGGATATTAGAGATCAGTGTGAAGAGATGGGACATTAGAGATCAGTGTTGAGAGAGGTGGCATTAGAGATCAGTTTGGAGAGATGGGATATTAGAGATCAGTGTGGAGAGAGGGGACATTAGAGATCAGTGTGGAGAGAGGTGGCATTAGAGATCAGTTTGGAGAGATGGGACATTAGAGATCAGTGTGGAGAGATGGGATATTAGAGATTAGTGTGGAGAGATGGGACATTAGAGATCAGTGTGGAGAGAGGGGACATTAGAGATCAGTGTGGAGAGAGGGGGCATTAGAGATCAGTGTGGAGAGATGGGATATTAGAGATCAGTGTGGAGAGAGGGGGACATTAGAGATCAGTGTGGAGAGAGGGGACATTAGGCATCAGTGTGGAGAGAGGTGGCATTAGAGATCAGTGTGGAGAGAGGTGGCATTAGAGATCAGTGTGGAGAGATGGGACATTAGAGATCAGTGTGGAGAGAGGGGACATTAGAGATCAGTGTGGAGAGAGGGGACATTAGAGATCAGTGTGGAGAGAGGGGACATTAGAGATCAGTGTGGAGAGAGGTGGCATTAGAGATCAGTGTGGAGAGATGGGACATTAGAGATCAGTGTGGAGAGAGGGGACATTAGAGATCAGTGTGGAGAGAGGTGGCATTAGAGATCAGTGTGGAGAGATGGGACATTAGAGATCAGTGTGGAGAGAGGTGGCATTAGAGATCAGTGTGGAGAGATGGGACATTAGAGATCAGCGTGGAGAGAGGGGACATTAGAGATCAGTGTGGAGAGAGGTGGAATTAGAGATCAGTGAGGAGAGATGGGACATTAGAGATCAGTGTGGAGAGATGGGATATTAGAGATTAGTGTGGAGAGAGGGGACATTAGAGATCAGTGTGGAGAGAGGGGACATTAGAGATCAGTGTGGAGAGAGGGGGCATTAGAGATCAGTGTGGAGAGAGGGGACATTAGAGATCAGTGTGGAGAGAGGGGGCATTAGAGATCAGTGTGGAGAGAGGGGACATTAGAGATCAGTGTGGAGAGAGGGGGCATTAGGGATCAGTGTGGAGAGAGGGGACATTAGAGATCAGTGTGGAGAGAGGGGACATTAGGGATCAGTGTGGAGAGAGGGGACTTTAGAGATCAGTGTGGAGAGAGGGGACATTAGAGATCAGTGTGGAGAGAGGGGACATTAGAGATCAGTGTGGAGAGAGGGGACATTAGAGATCAGTGTGGAGAGATGGGATATTAGAGATCAGTGTGAAGAGATGGGACATTAGAGATCAGTGTTGAGAGAGGTGGCATTAGAGATCAGTTTGGAGAGATGGGATATTAGAGATCAGTGTGGAGAGAGGGGACATTAGAGATCAGTGTGGAGAGAGGTGGCATTAGAGATCAGTTTGGAGAGATGGGACATTAGAGATCAGTGTGGAGAGATGGGATATTAGAGATTAGTGTGGAGAGATGGGACATTAGAGATCAGTGTGGAGAGAGGGGACATTAGAGATCAGTGTGGAGAGAGGGGGCATTAGAGATCAGTGTGGAGAGATGGGATATTAGAGATCAGTGTGGAGAGAGGGGGACATTAGAGATCAGTGTGGAGAGAGGGGACATTAGGCATCAGTGTGGAGAGAGGTGGCATTAGAGATCAGTGTGGAGAGAGGTGGCATTAGAGATCAGTGTGGAGAGATGGGACATTAGAGATCAGTGTGGAGAGAGGGGACATTAGAGATCAGTGTGGAGAGAGGGGACATTAGAGATCAGTGTGGAGAGAGGGGACATTAGAGATCAGTGTGGAGAGAGGTGGCATTAGAGATCAGTGTGGAGAGATGGGACATTAGAGATCAGTGTGGAGAGAGGGGACATTAGAGATCAGTGTGGAGAGAGGTGGCATTAGAGATCAGTGTGGAGAGATGGGACATTAGAGATCAGTGTGGAGAGAGGTGGCATTAGAGATCAGTGTGGAGAGATGGGACATTAGAGATCAGCGTGGAGAGAGGGGACATTAGAGATCAGTGTGGAGAGAGGTGGAATTAGAGATCAGTGAGGAGAGATGGGACATTAGAGATCAGTGTGGAGAGATGGGATATTAGAGATTAGTGTGGAGAGAGGGGACATTAGAGATCAGTGTGGAGAGAGGGGACATTAGAGATCAGTGTGGAGAGAGGGGGCATTAGAGATCAGTGTGGAGAGAGGGGACATTAGAGATCAGTGTGGAGAGAGGGGGCATTAGAGATCAGTGTGGAGAGAGGGGACATTAGAGATCAGTGTGGAGAGAGGGGGCATTAGGGATCAGTGTGGAGAGAGGGGACATTAGAGATCAGTGTGGAGAGAGGGGACATTAGGGATCAGTGTGGAGAGAGGGGACTTTAGAGATCAGTGTGGAGAGAGGGGACATTAGAGATCAGTGTGGAGAGAGGGGACATTAGAGATCAGTGTGGAGAGAGGGGACATTAGAGATCAGTGTGGAGAGAGGGGACGTTAGAGATCAGTGTGGAGAGAGGGGGCATTAGAGATCAGTGTGGAGAGAGGGAACATTAGAGATCAGTGTGGAGAGAGGGGACTTTAGAGATCAGTGTGGAGAGAGGGGACATTAGAGATCAGTGTGGAGAGAGGGGACTTTAGAGATCAGTGTGGAGAGAGGGGACATTAGAGATCAGTGTGGAGAGAGGGGACATTAGGGATTAGTGTGGAGAGAGGGGACATTAGGGATCAGTATGGAGAGAGGGGCATTAGGGATTAGTGTGGAGAGAGGGGACATTAGGGATCAGTGTGGAGAGAGGGGACATTAGGAATCAGTGTGGAGAGATGGGACATTAGAGATCAGTGTGGAGAGAGGGGACATTAGAGATCAGTGTGGAGAGAGGGGACATTAGAGATCAGTGTGGAGAGAGGGGACATTAGAGATCAGTGTGGAGAGAGGTGGCATTAGAGATCAGTGTGGAGAGAGGTGGCATTAGAGATCAGTGTGGAGAGAGGGGACATTAGAGATCAGTGTGGAGAGAGGTGGCATTAGAGATCAGTGTGGAGAGAGGTGGCATTAGAGATCAGTGTGGAGAGATGGGACATTAGAGATCAGTGTGGAGAGATGGGATATTAGAGATCAGTGTGGAGAGATGGGATATTAGAGATCAGTGTGGAGAGATGGGATATTAGAGATCAGTGTGGAGAGAGGGGGACATTAGAGATCAGTGTGGAGAGAGGGGACATTAGAGATCAGTGTGGAGAGAAGGGGCATTAGGGATCAGTGTGGAGAGAGGTGGCATTAGAGATCAGTGTGGAGAGAGGTGGCATTAGAGATCAGTGTGGAGAGAGGTGGCATTAGAGATCAGTGTGGAGAGAGGTGGCATTAGAGATCAGTGTGGAGAGATGGGACATTAGAGATCAGTGTGGAGAGATGGGATATTAGAGATCAGTGTGAAGAGATGGGACATTAGAGATCAGTGTTGAGAGAGGTGGCATTAGAGATCAGTTTGGAGAGATGGGATATTAGAGATCAGTGTGGAGAGAGGGGACATTAGAGATCAGTGTGGAGAGAGGTGGCATTAGAGATCAGTTTGGAGAGATGGGACATTAGAGATCAGTGTGGAGAGATGGGATATTAGAGATTAGTGTGGAGAGATGGGACATTAGAGATCAGTGTGGAGAGAGGGGACATTAGAGATCAGTGTGGAGAGAGGGGGCATTAGAGATCAGTGTGGAGAGATGGGATATTAGAGATCAGTGTGGAGAGAGGGGGACATTAGAGATCAGTGTGGAGAGAGGGGACATTAGGCATCAGTGTGGAGAGAGGTGGCATTAGAGATCAGTGTGGAGAGAGGTGGCATTAGAGATCAGTGTGGAGAGATGGGACATTAGAGATCAGTGTGGAGAGAGGGGACATTAGAGATCAGTGTGGAGAGAGGGGACATTAGAGATCAGTGTGGAGAGAGGGGACATTAGAGATCAGTGTGGAGAGAGGTGGCATTAGAGATCAGTGTGGAGAGATGGGACATTAGAGATCAGTGTGGAGAGAGGGGACATTAGAGATCAGTGTGGAGAGAGGTGGCATTAGAGATCAGTGTGGAGAGATGGGACATTAGAGATCAGTGTGGAGAGAGGTGGCATTAGAGATCAGTGTGGAGAGATGGGACATTAGAGATCAGCGTGGAGAGAGGGGACATTAGAGATCAGTGTGGAGAGAGGTGGAATTAGAGATCAGTGAGGAGAGATGGGACATTAGAGATCAGTGTGGAGAGATGGGATATTAGAGATTAGTGTGGAGAGAGGGGACATTAGAGATCAGTGTGGAGAGAGGGGACATTAGAGATCAGTGTGGAGAGAGGGGGCATTAGAGATCAGTGTGGAGAGAGGGGACATTAGAGATCAGTGTGGAGAGAGGGGGCATTAGAGATCAGTGTGGAGAGAGGGGACATTAGAGATCAGTGTGGAGAGAGGGGGCATTAGGGATCAGTGTGGAGAGAGGGGACATTAGAGATCAGTGTGGAGAGAGGGGACATTAGGGATCAGTGTGGAGAGAGGGGACTTTAGAGATCAGTGTGGAGAGAGGGGACATTAGAGATCAGTGTGGAGAGAGGGGACATTAGAGATCAGTGTGGAGAGAGGGGACATTAGAGATTAGTGTGGAGAGAGGGGACGTTAGAGATCAGTGTGGAGAGAGGGGGCATTAGAGATCAGTGTGGAGAGAGGGAACATTAGAGATCAGTGTGGAGAGAGGGGACTTTAGAGATCAGTGTGGAGAGAGGGGACATTAGAGATCAGTGTGGAGAGAGGGGACTTTAGAGATCAGTGTGGAGAGAGGGGACATTAGAGATCAGTGTGGAGAGAGGGGACATTAGAGATCAGTGTGGAGAGATGGGACTTTAGAGATCAGTGTGTAGAGAGGGGGCATTAGAGATCAGTGTGGAGAGAGTGGGCATTAGAGATCAGCGTGGAGAGATGGGACATTAGGATCAGTGTGGAGAGATGGGACATTAGAGATCAGTGTGGAGAGAGGGGACATTAGGGATCAGTGTGGAGAGATGGGACATTAGAGATCAGTGTGGAGAGAGGGGACATTAGAGATCAGTGTGGAGAGAGGGGACTTTAGAGATCAGTGTGAAGAGAGGGGGCATTAGAGATCAGTGTGGAAAGAGGGGGCATTAGAGATCAGTGTGGAGAGAAGGGGCATTAGGCATCAGTGTGGAGAGATGGAACATGAGAGATCAGTGTGGAGAGATGGGACATTAGAGATCAGTGTGGAGAGATGGGACATTAGAGATCAGTGTGGAGAAATGGGACTTTAGAGATCAGTGTGGAGAGATGGGACATTAGAGATCAGTGTGGAGAGAGGGGGCATTAGAGATCAGTGTGGAGAGAGGGGACATTAGAGATCAGTGTGGAGAGAGGGGACATTAGAGATCAGTGTGGAGAGATGGGATATTAGAGATCAGTGTGGAGAGATGGGATATTAGAGATCAGTGTGGAGAGATGGGATATTAGAGATCAGTGTGGAGAGATGGGATATTAGAGATCAGTGTGGAGAGATGGGATATTAGAGATCAGTGTGGAGAGAGGGGGCATTAGAGATCAGTGTGGAGAAAGGGGACATTAGAGATCAGTGTGGAGAGAAGGGGCATTAGGCATCAGTGTGGAGAGAGGTGGCATTAGAGATCAGTGTGGAGAGAGGGGACATTAGAGATCAGTGTGGAGAGAGGTGGCATTAGAGATCAGTGTGGAGAGAGGGGACATTAGAGATCAGTGTGGAGAGAGGTGGTATTAGAGATCAGTGTGGAGAGATGGGACATTAGAGATCAGTGTGGAGAGAGGGGACATTAGAGATCAGTGTGGAGAGATGGGACATTAGAGATCAGTGTGGAGAGATGGGATATTAGAGATCAGTGTGGAGAGATGGGACATGAGCGATCAGTGTGGAGAGAGGGGACATTAGAGATCAGTGTGGAGAGAGGGGACATTAGAGATCAGTGTGGAGAGAGGGGACTTTAGAGATCAGTGTGGAGAGAGGTGGCATTAGAGATCAGTGTGGAGAGAGGGGACATTAGAGATCAGTGTGGAGAGAGGTGGCATTAGAGATCAGTGTGGAGAGATGGGACATTAGAGATCAGTGTGGAGAGAGGGGACATTAGAGATCAGTGTGGAGAGATGGGACATTAGAGATCAGTGTGGAGAGATGGGATATTAGAGATTAGTGTGGAGAGATGGGACATTAGAGATCAGTGTGGAGAGAGGGGACTTTAGAGATCAGTGTGAAGAGAGGGGGCATTAGAGATCAGTGTGGAGAGATGGGACATTAGAGATCAGTGTGGAGAGATGGGACTTTAGAGATCAGTGTGGAGAGAGGGGGCATTAGAGATTAGTGTGGAGAGAGGGGACATTAGAGATCAGTGTGGGGAGAGGGGGCATTAGGGATCAGTGTGGAGAGATGGGACATTAGAGATCAGTGTGGAGAGAGGGGGCATTAGAGATCAGCGTGGAGAGATGGGACATTAGGATCAGTGTGGAGAGAGGTGGCATTAGAGATCAGTGTGGAGAGATGGGACATTAGAGATCAGTGTGAAGAGAGGGGGCA